>CM056057.1:62388180-62846014 GCA_029574335.1 Rana kukunoris
CCCTGACAGCTACACTAACTGCAGGGCTCAAAATTTCAAGCCCTGAGCTACTAGCCAGGCCTCAAGAGTTACTCGCCACCAGTTGACCCACCTAACAGCCCATTCATACACTGCCCCACGCCTAATTGCACCCCTAAACACGCCCTCATAAATTATCTCATGGAATGACACTGTTAAATGTTTTATGCAAAATCAAGTTACACAATTAAATATTACCAACAACTTTAACAAAATAAGACAGGGCACTGGGGGCAGACCAGAGGGACAGGGCACTAGAACCAGGTCTCTTCCCCATTCTCTTGCAACTCCCATCCAGAGTGAGTGTCTCTCTCGCCCCTGTGTGCAGCTCCATGGTTGCATGTCCCCACTTCCCCCTTTTATTCAGGCTGGGGGTGAGGAGAGGAGCTGCAGCACAGCGGGAGGGAGTACAATCTAGTGTCAACTGCACAGCCATTGACACCATAGCACAGCGCACACTGACACCGCACAGCACACATTGAGACCAGTCTGCTCACAGTGCTCAGGCTGAACTGCTGGACACTTACATAGAGCACAAGGAGAAGGAAATTGCACAAACTGGAAGGCTGCCGCTCTCATGTCAGGGCAACTTTCAGTGAGCGCCGCACTGCCTACCTGGCACACCCGGAGTTGTCATTTTCGCAATCCTCCACCTCACTCATTACTTCCTGCTCCCCAGCTACATTGGTCGGGGGGAGGGGGCAGGCTCAGAGAGGTCATACTGTTAGGTCCCATGGCTTAATGAGAATTGTAAGGAGAGCACCTGTGTACTGCTCTGCCTGTGCGCGGCTCACCAGACTACTTCTTTTCCAGAGCATCCACCTTTCCTCTTCGGCCGCCAATCTCATCGGGACTCTAAGTGTAGGCACAGATTGGAGGGAGATTGGTCATGCAGCCCTGTCATCACTCGCCCCCAGCTTAAATCCACTCGCCAAATGCTAGCAGACGAGTGGAAATTTTGAGGGCTGCTAACTGTCATATATATGTATTTTTTTTCAAACGCAAGTTTGATTGCAGCGTTGCTGCAGGGCTATTGTGGGCTCTTTGCTTTGAGTTTTAATATTTCTGCTTTTTTGCACACTTCATATTTTATTTAACCACTTAAGCCCCGGACCAATATGCTGCTAAATGCCCAAAGGCGTTTTTACAATTCGGCACTGCGTTGCTTTAACAGACAATTGCGTGGTCGTGCGACATGGCTCCCAAACAAAATTGGCATCCTTTTTTCCCCACAAATAGAGCTTTCTTTTGGTCGTATTTGATCACCTCTGCGGTTTTTATTTGTTGCGCTATAAACAAAAATAGAGCGACAATTTTGAAAAAAAATGCAATATTTTTTACTTTTTGCTATAATAAATATCCCCCAAAAACATATAACATTTTTTTTCCCTCAGTTTAGGCCGATACGTATTCTTCTACCTATGTTTTGTTAAAAAAAAAAAAAAATCGCAATAAGTGTTTATCGATTGCTTTGCACAAAATTTATAGCGTTTACAAAATTGGATAGTTGTATTGCATTTTTATAATTTTTTTTTCTACCAATGGCGCCGATCAGCGATTTTTTTCGTGACTGCGACATAATGGCGGACACTTCGGACAATTTTGACACATTTTTGGGACCATTGTCATTTTCACAGCAAAAAATGCATTTAAATTGCATTCTTTATTGTGAAAACGACAGTTGCAGTTTGGGAGTTAACCACAAGGGGGCGCTGTAGGGGTTATGTGTTCCCTGTGTGTGTTTACAACTGTAGGGGGCTGTGGCTGTAGGTCTGATGTCATCAATCGAGTCTCCCTATAAAAAGGGATCACTTGATCGATGCAGCCGCCACAGTGAAGCACGGGGAAGCCGTGTTTACATACGGCTCTCCCCGTTCTTCAGCTCCTGGGAGCGATCGCGAGCGGGCGGGTAGAAATGAATAGCCGCGCCCTTGTCCCGGATCGCTCCCTGCGGGTTTCCGACCGCCGCATTTAGGGGGGGGTCCCAAATCGGACCCGCGCAAAGGCAGGGACGTATATATAAGCCCATCTGCCTTAACGTTCCCTTCTGTGGACGTATATATCTACATGCGGCGGTCGGGAAGTGGTTAAGCAGCTGCTACATATTGGTATGCACATCTGACCGTTTGACTTTGAGATCTTTGTAGCTTGTTTCTAAGCGCTGGGCTGTACTACTAGGCAGGGCCACTTTCAAGTACTTATTTGTTTTCCCCACAATGCTAATTTGGCAATTACATTGAACAGGTATCTGTGTGAGTTGGTATGTACCTGATGAGTGATATAACCACTCTCGTTTTTCAAAAAATAAATAAATGCACATCTTTTTGCAGATAAAACACAAATGTGCATTTACAATTTTGTTGTTTTGGGAGCCTGGAAAGCATTACACCAGCAATAAGCAGATCACTGATGCCATGCAGGTCTCCTGTAGACCTGTGAGTGTATGTTTTCTTGTACATGGTACTGACAGGAAGAATTGAACTGCCACAACGCTCAACAGACCAGAAGAAGATCCATGTATTGTAAGGAAAGATGAACTTCTCCTTTAACTGCTGCTAAATGAACTTTCATGTGGCTGTCCTGTGTCAGGGTTTTCAGGTGTGGGCCTAACTGCTATGGGACATGACATACTTAAGCTGGCTGGAGAGTGAAACTTTGCCACTGCATATGCCCTCCTATTCAGCAGCATTTCAGTTGTGCAGTATGGAAAATGAGCATCTAACAATATGCCTTTACAATATAAAAACTTTAAAAGAATAAGACATAAGCAACAGTTTGATTCTTTCATGGCATTCTAGAGTCCAGGTATTAACCCACTAGTTGGCAGCTTATGCTCTTAAAATATCAGGACACAAGTATGCTGAATATGACAAAGTAATGAGTCTCCTAGCAAGGAAAGGGAACGGCAGTTACTCACCATGCTCTTGTGCATCAGTTATGGCTTTTACAAGCTTCTTGTACTGCTCCATACAGACTCCTAATCCACATAAATGAAATGTTAGGGTACATTATACAGGCAATTTTATTCTGAACGTGAGTCCTATTATAATGGAGCACACACCTGTTTTGGTCGGATCGTGCACCACTCCAGTATGTGAACAAATAAACTGCTCAAGTAACCTGATGTTCTGCAAACAAATGAACAACAGTAATACATAAATTTGTTAAAACAACATCACGTACTTGTTTAACAATTAAAAATACAATACATTTATTACGAGAACTTAAACTTGCGCAGCAGCTATCAGACTAAGGGGCGTTGGCTCTTGATACACATTAGGGGCTCTGTTACTCTGTATACTGCAAACGCTAAACACACTTAACATGTCTGGGGCAAACAGTCAGATTATTTCTGCAATACAAATACCCAAGCAAAACCACTCTCAACTCAATTTTTTTTTTCTGGACCTCCTCTTTAACTATGTTTTTAAAAGCCAGCAGCTACACATACTGCAGCTGCTGGCTTTTAATAAATGGACAGTTACCTGAAGTCCAGCGATGTCAGCAGTAGGGTTCACGGCGTGAAGCCACGGGTAAGGGAACCCGGCAGTGTAGCCTTTTGGCTTCACACCAGGAACCCTACTGCACATGCGCGGGGCCCCGCTCCTCTCTAGCCCGGCAGAATGCGGGCATGTTGACGACATGCCCGCATTCTGCCCGAGAATGCTGGGCCAGAACTGGGTGCAAATACCTGTCTTTAGACAGGTATCTGCACCCCCCCCCTCCTCCCTGAAAGGTGTCAAATGTGACACTGGAGGGGGGAGGGTTCCGATCAGCGCTAATTCCACGTTAGGGTGGAGCTCCGCTTTTTAATTTATGAATAATGAACACTGAACTTTTTTGCATGCCAAGCTTTTGATCGAAAATTAAGAGTTTAGTAAAGTTATGAATATTCTCGTACGACAGAATAAAAATTTGGTTATAATCATATTTTCAAATGACAACTGTAGGGATTGATCACTTTCTGCCCAAGGTACGCCATATGACCTCCTGGATTTTGAGTGAAGATATCAGAAATGACGCCTGCATCATCCAGATATCATATTTTTCGGCTAGCGATTCCATGCACTGTTAGATCATTGCACCAGTTTAACTGCTTGAAAGTTCCTCCAGGCAGCAGGAGGGGACGTCTCTTCCCCCCTTCCCCTGGTGTTTCTACAGGCTCATCCGTGTACTCAGCGAGCTAGAGAACAAATTAGTCAATACCGGAAGTTGAGATTTCTGGTGACCAGATGGTTCCCAGTCATCTCTATGACCCTCGGAGGCCCGCAAGTAACGTTATGACTTCACGTCTGGGCCAGAAGAAGTATACAATGCCAGGGACATGGCTGGAAAGGCAGAGACAGTTTATTTTTTGATCTCGGTCTTTCCAGCCTGAAGGAGAGATGTGGGGTTGAGGGGAGTCATATGCATAGACAGATCCAAAGACGTTTGTGCCACACTAACGAGAAAAAATTAATTGTAAAACTCTGGAATTCAATTGGAAATGGAGGACTGCGTCAAAGGTGGCTACCATTCTTCCCCCGCACCTTCATACAGGCACAAATTGAGGGGCTTTTTAATTAGCTCCAGGACTCCACCTGGGATGAAAGAGACAGGTACTACTTCTGAAGGTTTAGCACCCAAACGTGTCCATGACTTGTACTGTAAATTCCTGGGCTGTAAAGCAAATCATCCAGGGAGACTCCACTACAGGGATACTCCATATACTCATCAACCCTAAACCTGGAGCCAACACCTCGGTGAGCACTCTTGTGTGCCATAGCTACGCTGAATGGTGACAAAACTGGAAGTGGCATCTTCTATTGTGAATCACAGAAACCACTGTTAAGGCCAAACAAACAAGAAGTGTAGATGGGCATCCTTCGTATCCACCGACACCAGAAAGTCCCCCTAATTAAGTGAAGCAATCACAGACTGGATGAACTCCATAACAACATTTTTGTATCTTCAGGGACTTTAGCCTCAGTTTTCACTAGTGCGACTTGGGATTGCTAAGTCACATGACAAGTTGTACCCCATGATTTCCAATGAGTACTATTCATAGCTGTGCGACTTCAAAGTAGTCCCTGCACTACTTTGGCCCCACTTTGATGTGACTTGAGGTCCATAGACCTCAAGAATACACAGGCATTGCTTCAAGTCGCTTTAAAATCATGTGACTTTAGGGTTGCAATAGTGGAAACCTAGCCTTAGACATGAGGGCCAAAAATAGGCTGGATGTATGTTTGCTTTGGGAACTATAAACAGGTTGCAATGGAAGCTGCAAGACCTCTCCCTTCCAGAAGAGCTGCAATGAAAACGGTTCTTTTTTAAGAAGACATGCGCCTTCGGATCTGGAGGAAGCATTTGTTTCTAACTTATCATGTTTGCCACTATAGGAGGTACAAGTGTACTTCTGGCAAACTCCCACTGCAAGCCCCTCGGGCCCACAGAGCTGCTCTTACTAGACAGAATGACAATCTAAATAGGGCCTGTAACAGATTACTGTGGCATCTTCAAAGCCAAGGACCAGCAGAGACTTTTTCAAGTAAAATGGGGGGAATGGAAATGATTACAAGGAGGGCTACAAAAGTGTCAACTTCTGTAGCCCTCTACATTCATCAGGAAGCCCACTGTGATCTTCTGTGTCCCAGAGAGGACCAAGTCAAACAGTACTACAGCTATTCTTTCAGTGCTGGGTGACAGGGAGTTACACAGCATCCAAAAACACCCATTTCCCGCCCCTCGTGCTTTACACCACATCCAATTCGCAGGACATTTTAAAATATGTTCATTTGAATGAGGCTGGTTCACATATGTGCGCTGCATTTTCACTCTGCATTGCCCAAAAAAACTGGGTGTTTTCTGGGCATTGTGGTGCAAATTGCAAGCACATTATCTTCTATGGGAATGCATCCGATTCGCAGATGCGTTCTCTCCCCCTCCTCACTACACCACCCCCCCCCATCCCTGCTCAGCTGACCTGCAGATACAATGCAGTGGAAGCGCGAAAACAGCTGCTTTTTCTCTTCACACAGAGAACAAAGCTGGAATTCGCACCTACAAGTCTATGGAGCGACAGATGTCAGTGGTGACCATGTCCACCGACATTCCGACCTGCTCTGATATGCTAAAACAAAAAAAAAAAGCAGACGTATGGCAAAACGTTCGCCATCCGTCCTGACAATACCTCCATAGGAATCAGTGGCACTTGACATGCCCCTCCCTGCTCAGTGAGATGGACCTGTCATCCGCCGGCTCAGTGGAGATCAACGTAGAGAACTTCTGCTCAGCACTGTCAGGCCGAAGCCTGTAAAAAATTAGTTTTGCCTTTTTTTGGATGTAGAATGTGCATTGGCGATCATACTCACTCTGTAATCCACATGAAGCTTCTGATCTCTACAGATTGGACATGGGTTTCCACAGACCTTGCCCGCTCTCTGTCAAATAAACCAGCAGGTAGAAGTAATCGTACATGACTACATATTTGTTATTACATTTTAGGAATGAAAGAATAAAAATACAAATCTTGACAGGTAAAAAAACAATTTTTATATGGATTTTATCTATGTATTTAATTGTTTGCCTGAAGTTTAGCTTTAACCTTTACCCCATTTTTTTTTTTTTAAATCGATACAAGATGTAGAAACAAAAAAATCTCTCTCTCAAGATAGAGATTATATATATATATATTTATTCTACACACACACACACACGTGTTGACCCTGCCAGAAATTTTGTGAGCTGATACCTTTCTCTGCTCTATGCGGACTTATCTGTGGATAGTCATTTCTGTGGACTACAGAACACCCCCATATGATGAGCAGATAGAAGAGTAATAAAAATCCTTTTTCTAAGGAAACCTTGGGGTTTATTTATTAAAGGGTCACTAAAGGAAAACATTTTTTTTTGCTGAAATGACTGTTTACATGGTTTCATGTTTCTGTGAAGTAGAGAAGACACAAAACAAAAACAAACAAATCCAGGGCAGTGTTTTTTTTAAATGAATCTGATTGGTTCTGAGGAGTTTTGACACACAGCTTAGACCACAGTGAAAATCTGCCATGAGTTTTTTCATAAGGAGCCAGACAAGCAGGAAGTGTGGAGATCAGAGAAGTATTACAGCTACTTCAAAGCAAAAAAACGAACAATGAGAACATGCAAACAGCACTGCATTAAGGTAAAGGAAGCTATTTAGCAAAAAAATAAAAAAAATCCTTTAGTGATCCTTTAAGGCAAATCTACACTACAAGTGCACTTGGAAATGCAGTCTCTGTAGATCTGAGGGGTAGATCTAAAATGAGGGGGAGGCTCTGCCCATTTTATCATCAAATCATGTGCAAATAAAAATGCTGTTTTTTAAATTTTCCCTGCATGTCACCCTCAGATCTACAGCCACTGCACTTCCAAGTGCACTTGTAGTGCAGAGTGAATTTGCCTTTCATAAATCAACCTCCAAATCTCTACACTATAGCTGCACTGCTACGGTATGTCATAAAAAATAAAGTGTTACCTGCATGATCACCAGATGAAAATAAAAGGAAAACAAATGCCCCCATCTCATAGGCAACAATATTTTACATTTCTGTTCTTGGCTTAAAGGGGTTATAAAGGAAATGTTTATTTTCCCTAAATAGCCTCCTTTACCTTAGTGCAGTCCTCCTTCACTTACCTCATCCTTCCATTTTGCTTTTAAATGTCCTTATTTCTTCTGAGAAATCCTCACTTCCTGTTCTTCTGTCTGTAGCTCCACACAGTAATGCAAGGCTTTCTCTCTGGTGTGGAGAAATCCTCTTGAGGGGGCGAGCAGGAGTGTCAGGATGCCCACTAACACACAGCTCCTTTCTCTATCTGCAATGTAGAGTGTCCTGACTTGCCTGCTCGCCCCCTTAAGAGGCTTTCCCCACTCCAGGGAGAAAGCCTTGCATTACTGTGTGGAGTTACAGACAGAACAGGAAGTGAGGATTTCTCAGAAGAAATAAGGACATTTAAAAGCAAAAATGGAAGGATGAGGTAAGTGAAGGAGGACTGCACTAAGGTAAAGGAAGCTATTTAGGTGGAAAAAAAAAAAAGTTTCCTTTACAACCCCTTTAAAAACAGACTTCACGGAAGAGTAAAAAAGGAAAGCGAAATGTGCAGAGATGTGGTTTGTCCCTAACTGAACACAAAGCTAGAAAGGTATAAGGTGTACCTCACTTCATATCTTGTTATAAACTGGGGTGGTTGCCATTTATGTACAGCTTGCTCGCTAAATTTGGCTCGGGGACACTTTGGAGGTCTTAAGTGGCCACTGTGCTACAGCTGGCCTGATGTGTCCCTGCACTCTTAAAAAGGAGGCATGGGTTCCCTCCACGCATACCTGCACTTAATTTTTCCACCGCTATATATGTGCTCCAACTTGGAGACTCCCAATTATAGAGTGTAAAGACCACACTTTACAGAGGAGCCTTGGTGAAGCAGTGCAGCATCCACATAAAGTGCCCTGGAAAAAGTATTCATACCCCTTGACATTTTCCACATTTTGTCATGTTACAACCAAAAACTTATTTTATTGGGATTTTATGTAATAGACCAACACGAAATGGCACATAATTGTGAAGTGGAAGAAATGATTTTCAATTTTTTTAGACACATATCTGAAAAGTGTGCGGTGTGCATTTGTATTCAGCCCCCCGAGTCAATACTTTGTAGAACCGCCTTTCACTGCAATTACAGCTGCAAGTCTTTTTGGGGATGTCTCTATCAGCTTTACACATCTAGAATGAAAATGTCGCCCATTCTTCTTTAAAAAATAGCTCAAGGTCTGTCAGATGTTAGATCGGGAGTGTGAACAGCAACTTTCAAGTCTTGCCACAGATTCTCAATTGGATTTAGGTCTGGACTTTGACTGGGCCATTCTAACACATGAATATGCTTTGATCTAAACCAGGAGTCTCCAAACTATGGCCCTCCAGGTGTTCAGGAACTACAATTCCCATCATGCCTAGCCATGTCTACTAATGTCAGAGTTTTACAATGCCTCATGGGAAGTGTAGTTCCACAGCAGCTGGAGGGCCGTAGTTTGGAGATCCCTGATCTAAACCATTCCATTGTAGCCCCGGCTGTATGTTTAGGGTTATTGTCCTGAGGGAATGTGAACCTCTGCCCCAGTCTTAAGTGTTTTGCAGACTAACAGGATTTCTTCTAAGATTGCCCTATATTTGGCTGCATCCATCTTCCCATCAACTCTGATTGGCTTCCCTGTCCCTGCTGAAGAAAAGCATTTCACAGTGGGGATGGTGTGTTCAGGGTGATGGGCAGTGTTGGTTTCCCACCACACATAGCATTTTGCTTTTAGGCCAAAAAGTTAAATGTTGGTCTCATCTGATCAGAGCACCACCTTCCACATGATTGCTGTGTCCCACACATGGCTGCTTGCAAACGTGACTTCTTATGGTTTTCTTCTTGCCTCTCTTTCATAAAGGCCACATTTGTGGAGTCCACAACTAATAGTTGTCCTGTGGACAGATTCTCCCACCTGAGCTGTGGCTCTCTGTAGCTCCTCCAGAGTTACCATGGGCCTCTTGGCTGCTTCTCCAAGTCACCTTTTCTCACTTATACAACTTGTCCCACAATGTTGGACTGCAAAATTGCATGACAAGTCATTCTCCGTGATTCGGAATGACAACCATTCATATTGGCACAACTTTAAGTCGTGCCGATTTCAAAGTAGTTCCTGCACTACTTTTTTCTGAAATTGGATTCCCTATGTAGGGATCCGACTTTAGCATGCAACTTGTGCATGAGAACTCCACGCCAATTTAAAAAAAAAAAAAAAAAAAAAGGCGTAGGCCACCCCCCAAATCTATACCAGACCGTTATCTGCAGAGAAGAGGCCGAAGAAGTTGGAAGAGACCCCCGAAAGTCAGAAGAGGACCCCTGAAGCTGCCTAATAAATTACTTTAAAAACCTTTCTAGTGTGTTTTTTTATTGACTTCCTTGACTCCCCCTCCCAGGAAAATGGCTAGGGGCATCATGTGCTCCATAATCATTCACATAGGGTGGGGGGGGGGGTCGGGATTAGGGGGCTCCCAGATTCCGATAAGCTGCCCGCAGACCCCGACAACCAACGGTCGAGGTGAGAAAAAGAGTTTAACCACTCCAAAGTTCCAGAGAACTAGATGACTGAATCCAAACACTTGGGTGCCGGCGCTGCAATGATATGCAAGATTTGTAGAAAAAAACTAGGATGGCCGCACTCCCAAAACAATGTTGTTCCTTTTTAATAAAACTGGTCACAAAACAAACATGTCACAGCAAAAAATCTGATGAAAAAGTTGACGCGTTTCACACTATCATACAGTGCTTCATAGCTGCCAACGGCCAGGGTTGTCAGGAAGGGGCCCTTGTCGTCCGCAACATGGGGGCAAGGTGCATTGGTGTGGGGGGGGGGGGGGGCAGCCAGGCTGGTGCTCGGATGAGGATCTGGTATGGGATTTTGGGGGGGGGGGGGGGGTCCACTCTATTTCGGCGTGGGGTTCCCCTTAAAATCCATACCAGACCGAAGGGCCCGGTATTCTCGTGAAGGGGGAACCCATGCAGTTTTTTTTTTAATTGCTGTGGATTTCCCCACCAATTATTGGGGGATCAAAGTCGCCTCCCTGCTCATTGAAGTCGTACTACAAGTCACGGGGCAAAGTCGGGTCCACAGTCGTATGACGTGTCGAAATTGCGGAAAAATCGTGAGACTTTGGAGTAGCACAAGTGTGAAAGGGGCCTAATGCTCTCCTTGTTACTGTGTGTATCACATAAAATCCCAATAAAATACATTTACACTTTTGGTTGTAACATGACAAACTGGACTGTATATTTGCAAATGTTGAGCAACTAAAACCTCTGATTTTAAAATGTAAAAATTGTTAGACAGCGAAAAAAATGTTTTGCATGATAGCCGGTAGGTGTACTGGGAATTTTTTTATTGTTTTGTAGAACATGAACCCGGTCTTTCGCTCTTACTTACAATGCACTTTTTTCGGGTTTTCTGTGGTGGGATCGGTCCTTTGTGGTTCCTCCTGTAATTTGACCAGACTAGATTTTCCCCATAACGCTCCACGTACTCTAGAAGAAGGGAAATATACAGTAGATAAAGCTATGATATACTGGTAATAAAATATACAAACACATTTGCATACAATAAGCTGGACTTGAGTTGCTCGTATCCCCCATACTAAAGTGCATGGATCCCAGAGGCTAATCTTTTGCTTGCCTGCAGCAGGGCTAAATGTTAAAAAAAAAAAAAAATAGAAATAAAAATAAAAATGCTTGCCCGGAACGGCATGTATTGAGCAATACGATCTGTGCTTCCCTGCAGAAGAAATGTCAAATTTTGATACATCTGACCACAGAAAAGTATACCACTTTGAAACAGACCATTATAAATGAGCTTTGGTCCAGAGAAGATGGCAGAGTTTCTGGATCTTGTTCAGATATGGCTTCTCCTTTGCATGACAGAGCATTTTTGGATGGCGCAGCAATCTGTGCTCACAGACAGTGATTTTTGGAACTATTCCGGAGCCCATCACAAAATCATGCCTATTTTAAAGCGGAGTTCCACTCAAAAATTAAACTTCCGCTTAACCCACTCCTTTTTTATGGGGGGGGGGGGGGGGGGGAGTGGGGGCTTCAGGAGGAGTGGGACTTCCTGTCCCACTTCCTCCTTGCGCCGAGGGGCTGGTAAAGCGATTAGCTTAATCGCCTATCTTCAGCTCCTCCCTGTAGGCGATCGCCTGGGACACGTCACAGGTCCCAGGCGATCGCCTGTCCAATCGGACGGTGACGCTCGCGCATGCGCAGTGGGTGCCCGACTGTGAAGCCGAAAGCGGTCACGGCCGGGTGCCCACACTTACAATGAAGACGCCGGCCTGGGACCCTGGAGCAGGGAAGTCTATGTTTATTAAAAGCCAGCAACTACACTTTTTGTAGCTGCTGACTTTTAATAAACATAAAAATGGGCTGGAAAACCCCTTTAATGAAGTGCCATCTAAGGGCTCGAGGATCATGGGCATTTAATATTGTGTTTTGGCCTGGTCTCTTGTGCAAAATTTCTCCAGGTTATCTAAATGTTTTGATATTATGTCCTGTAAATGATGATATATTGAAAGTATTTGCAATTTTACATTGAGGAACTTTATTCTAAAATTGTTTGACCATTTTTAGATGCAGTTTTCTACAGACTGGTCAACCTTTGTCCATCTTTACTTCCGAGATACTGAATCTCTGCTTTTTTTTTTTTTTTTTTTTTTTTTATAACTAATCATGTTATTGACCTGTTGCCAGTTAACCTCAGTTGCAAAATGTTCTTCCAGCTCTTCCTTGTTAGTACCATGTTGCCAGCTTTTTGTTGTCCTCTCTGAGACGTGTTGCTGCCATCAATTTCAAGATTACCTTATTTAAACATTTTCTGCGTTTTCCATTTTGAATAAAAAATATGGGTTTATGAGATTGCATTCTGTTTTTTTTTCAGATTTTACACAGTGCCGCGACGTTTTCTGAATTGGGGTTGTATAGAGTGTGTGTGCGTGTATGATTTCTTGGCCATTTTTCATATGAAAGTTTCATTTTTCGAATGAATGAATATAAACGATGACACAAACATCAACACAAACCCTTTTGTGTCAATTTTATCAGGCCAAAATCACCAGGGTATGTAAACATTTGATCAGGGTCATTTAAGTAGTTTTTGTTGTCATTATGATTTAAAAAGAGTAAACACAGTTGATTGATAATAAATGGCTTCAGCCAAACACTAACCATGAGTGAAAGAAATGTTTGTATCATTATTCATATTCATTCATTCTAAAAACGAAACTTTCATATGAAAAAATGGCCAAGAAATCGTAAACTGACAAAATTTAAAAAATAAAAACAATTTGATATTTATTAAATCAAAAAGTAAAACAATTTTTTTTTTTCAAAATTGTCGCTCTTTTGTTTATAGCGCAAAAAATAAAAACTGCAGAGGTGATCAAATACCAAAACAAAGCTCTATGTTTGGGGGAAAAAAAAAGATTTAATTTGGGTACAGTGTTGCATGACCGCACAATTGTCAAAGTGCGACAGCGCTGAAAAATAAAAATTGGTCTGGGCAGGAAGGGGGTGAAAATGCCCTGTGTGGAATTGGTTAAAAAAACAATAAAAATAATAAACAAAACATGTAACCTGAAGCACACTACCTTCACTGTTCAGATATTCCCAGGGCTGATCTTTATACCGAGATGACACATCGAACGTTTCAGGTGGGTTGCAGAGCGTGCGAACGGCAACAGGCAGCACAGACACTGGGGGCTAGAGAAGAAACAATAAGTATGTATAATTCAGTACCACTAGAAGGAAATGTATTTCCTCTCCCCTTCCTTATAGGATAGTCCAGTTGCATGCATCAACTATTCGGTCCCGTTTCCTCATGGTAATTTAAAAATCTTCTCATGAAACAGCTGAATGATATGCCTCTTATATAGCTTTCACATTACTACTAACTGCCATTCAACCAATCATCTATGCAACTGTGATTTAAGCACAAAGTAAAAGCTGAACACCAGGCAGATATTTAAACACACACATTTTATTCACCTATGTATTCATATAAAATCAGGAAATGCATTTTTCTTAGAACTAGCACAAGTACCGGTACTTAAAGGGGTTGTAAAGGTAAAAAATGTTTTCCCTAAATAGCTTCCTTTACCTTAGTGCAGTCCTCCTTCACTTACCTCATCCTTCCATGTTGCTTTTAAATGTCCTTATTTCTTCTGAGAAATCCTCACTACCTGTTCTTCTGTCTGTAACTCCACACAGTAATGTGAGGCTTTGTGCCTGGTGTGGAGTGTTGTGTTCGCCCCCTCCCTTGAGGGGGCGAGCAGGAGTGTCAGAACGCCCACTAACACAGCTCTTTTTTTTTATCTGCAAAATAGAGGCTTTCTCCACACCAGGGAGAAAGCCTTGCATTACTGTGTGGAGTTAGAAGAAGAACAGGAAGTGAAGATTTCTCAGAATAAATAAGGACATTTAAAAGCAAAATCAAAGGATGAGGTAAGTGAAGGAGGACTGCACCAAGGTAAAGGAAGCTTTTTAGGGAAACATTTTTTTTTACCTTTAGAAACCCTTTAAAGATGTCTTGATATGAGCTTCCTGTAATCCCCTTTACAAAGGCTGGACAGGGAGGGACACCATTAGAAGTCTTCCAGGCTCTGCATATTTGCACGCTACATTCATCCTAGCTGTGTAAACATGCTAAGGTAACAATTCTCAACCCTCCAGGAGGTTGCTATGGGTTCCCTGGGCAATTTTTAAATCTTGGATAAATAACCACTGACACCAATTATCTGTAAGGAAGGCATTCTTCTCTGACCATCGGTGTAAACGCGTCCCTCTCCCAGTGACCATCAGTGTAAACGCGTCCCTCTCCCAGTGACCATCAGTGTAAACGCGTCCCTCTCCCAGTGACCATCAGTGTAAACGCGTCCCTCTCCCAGTGACCATCAGTGTAAACGCGTCCCTCTCCCAGTGACCATCAGTGTAAACGCGTCCCTCTCCCAGTGACCATCAGTGTAAACGCGTCCCTCTCCCAGTGACCATCAGTGTAAACGCGTCCCTCTCCCAGTGACCATCAGTGTAAACGCGTCCCTCTCCCAGTGACCATCAGTGTAAACGCGTCCCTCTCCCAGTGACCATCAGTGTAAACGCGTCCCTCTCCCAGTGACCATCAGTGTAAACGCGTCCCTCTCCCAGTGACCATCAGTGTAAACGCGTCCCTCTCCCAGTGACCATCAGTGTAAACGCGTCCCTCTCCCAGTGACCATCAGTGTAAACGCGTCCCTCTCCCAGTGACCATCAGTGTAAACGCGTCCCTCTCCCAGTGACCATCAGTGTAAACGCGTCCCTCTCCCAGTGACCATCAGTGTAAACGCGTCCCTCTCCCAGTGACCATCAGTGTAAACGCGTCCCTCTCCCAGTGACCATCAGTGTAAACGCGTCCCTCTCCCAGTGACCATCAGTGTAAACGCGTCCCTCTCCCAGTGACCATCAGTGTAAACGCGTCCCTCTCCCAGTGACCATCAGTGTAAACGCGTCCCTCTCCCAGTGACCATCAGTGTAAACGCGTCCCTCTCCCAGTGACCATCAGTGTAAACGCGTCCCTCTCCCAGTGACCATCAGTGTAAACGCGTCCCTCTCCCAGTGACCATCAGTGTAAACGCGTCCCTCTCCCAGTGACCATCAGTGTAAACGCGTCCCTCTCCCAGTGACCATCAGTGTAAACGCGGGTTAACCCCTTCGCTGCCATTTTCACAGTAATCGGTGCATTTTTATAGCACTTTTCGCTGTGAAAATGACAATGGTCCCAAAAATGTGTCAAAAGTGTCCGATGTGTCAACCATAATGTCGCAGTCACGAAAACAAAAGAAAAAAAAAATTGCTGATCGCCGTCATTACTAGTAAAAAAATAAAATAAAAAATAAAGGGCATAAAACTATCCCCTATTTTGTAAACACTATAACTCTTTCGCAAACCAATAAACGCTTATTGTGATTTTTTTTACCAAAAATAAGTAGAAATATACGTATCGGCCTAGACTGAGGGAAAAAAAGCGTTTTTATATACATTTTTTGGGGGATAATTAAGATAGCAAATACCACCAAAATAAAGCTCTATTTGTGGGAAAAAAAGACACCAATTTTGTTTGGGAGCCACGTTGCATGGCTGCGCAATTTATGAAACAAGAAAAATCGCGCTAGAGCTGTAAATAAACAAATTGTGGTATATCAAACACCTACAAAAACATATATATGAAAAAGTCCTGCATGATATACAAAAATGTATGCAAACTGGAAATTAAATAATGTTCGAAGTGGTCCATCAAATGAATTCAAAAGTTCAAATATTGGAAGACTCCCAGGTGATGACGATAAAAACAGACACTCCAGACAAGGTGCTACAGGTAAACCTCCACCACATATATATGTATGGCCTCTTACCAGATGAAGATAAAAAGACAGCATTCAAATATAAACGTGAATCCTGGAAAGGCTTTCAATTGCAGTCACCTGGATCTAGGTAATTTCCTTGTATACCCAATGGCCATAAAGCATGTACAGGAGACAACAAGGCTCACATAGTGTAAATCGTTCATTTAATACATAAATAATAGTAATAGAAATGCACTTACAAACGGTATGTCGTTTAAAAGCATACATGTAAAAACGCAGCCGGCCGGCTAGCAAACACAGCCCGTATCTTCCGGATATAGATCGTATGCGCGGTGACGTCAGCACGTCAGACATACCGTTTGTAAGTGCATTTCTATTACTATTATTTATGTATTAAATGAACGATTTACACTAATAGAAATGCACTTACAAACGGTATGTCTGACGTGCTGACGTCACCGCGCATACGATCTATATCCGGAAGATACGGGCTGTGTTTGCTAGCCGGCCGGCTGCGTTTTTACATATATGCTTTTAAACGACATACCGTTTGTAAGTGCATTTCTATTACTATTATTTATGTATTAAATGAACGATTTACACTATGTGAGCCTTGTTGTCTCCTGTACATGCTTTATGGCCATTGGGTATACGAGGAAATTACCTAGATCCAGGTGACTGCAATTGAAAGCCTTTCCAGGATTCACGTTTATATTTGAATGCTGTCTTTTTATCTTCATCTGGTAAGAGGCCATACATATATATGTGGTGGAGGTTTACCTGTAGCACCTTGTCTGGAGTGTCTGTTTTTATCGTCATCACCTGGGAGTCTTCCAATATTTGAACTTTTGAATTCATTTGATGGACCACTTCGAACATTATTTAATTTCCAGTTTGCATACATTTTTGTATATCATGCAGGACTTTTTCATATATATGTTTTTGTAGGTGTTTGATATACCACAATTTGTTTATTTACAGCTCTAGCGCGATTTTTCTTGTTTCATATATTGTTTTGGTGTAGTCTAACACCTTTCTTATCGCTGCTTTCCATACATGTTTTTTTTTTTTGAATTAGCGCTATATTTTTACCTTTATGGCTGCGCAATTGTCAGTTAAAGCGATGCAGTGCGGAATCGCAAAAAGGGGCAAGGTCCTTAACCTGCATAATGGTCCCGGTCTTAAGTGGTTAATTATATTTACAATTTTTTTATTACAATTACATTATAATATTTACAATTTCATATATTATATATACACACACTTTTTTCTATATTTTTTACAATATACGGTTGGGGAGACTTTGGTGAAATATCAGTGGTACAAACATACCTGTGATATCTCACTTCTGAAACAGAAAATGGGAGTGAGGACAGATTCCTCAGCCCCTTTGTCTGCAGCCTGAGCTGCACTGACAGTGAATAAATGGGAAGTGTTCATTCACAAACTGAGGCATCGTAAACATAGTTACAGGAGGTGGAGGCTGAAGAAAGAAGTGAACCCTGGACAGAAGGGAGCACGGGGCAGCATTTCCCCCCTCCCAGGTGGGACAGGAAGGTCACACAGGTCCGGTCTGAATAACCAGACACACGAATCTGAACTTCTTTTGGGCAACAGACATACCACCATTCTGGTTGTACGATTTTACCGCGATTCGCCGGGAGATAATCACAGCAAAATCACACTACGATCGGGGTGCCATTGGAAGTGACGGGGATTGCAAAGGGTGTCCTGCTATTTGCCATGACTTGGGATTGTGATGTAAATGGAGCCTTAACCACTTGCCGGCCGACCGCCCGCCATCGTTATACGTTGGCTGTTTGAAGAGAAATATCATCGTTATGGTAGCAGCTAGCTACCATAATCCTGGTAGCCTCTTCTTTAGCGGGCGGCCCATTTTTATATAATAGTGGTCTATGTGGCAGATTTGCCACGAGACGACTTATCGGTGGCCCACTGGTGCCCTCCACCACTTACCAGAGTCATCGGTAGTGGTGGAGGCGATCGGATCCTTCTCGGTCTGCAGTATAGAGATGAGTGAGGGGAAAATGGCCTCCGCTCGGCTCCATACCATTGCAGGGCGGAAGCGACGTCAACATAGCTGTTAACCACTTGAGGCCCGGGCCAATTCTGACACTTTGTTTCTACATGTAAAGATCATCTTTTTTTGCTATTTTTTGCTAGAAAATTACATAGAACCCCCAAACACTATACATATTTTTTTTAGCAGAGACCTAGAGAATACAATGGCGGTCATTGAAACTTTTTATCACGCATAGTATTTGCGCAGCAATTTTTCAAACGCTTTGCACAAAAAAAAAAAGTTAACCCTTTTTTTGTATAATGTGAAAGATGAAGTTACGCCGAGTAAATAGATACCCAACATGTCACGCTTTAAAATTGCACACGCTCGTGGAATGACGCCAAACTTCGCTACTTAAAAATCTCCATAGGCGATGCTTTAATTTTTTTTACTGGTTACATGTTTTGAGTTACAGGGGAGGTCTATGGCTAGAATTATTGCTCTCGCTCCAACGTTCGCAACGATACCTCACATGTGTGATTTGAATTTTTTTTTCATATGTGGGTGGGTCATATGTATGTGTTCGCTTCTGCGTGCGAGCACACGGGTACAGGGGCACTTTAAAAAAAAATGTTTTATTATTATTGTTATTTTTACTTATTTTTTTTACATTTTTACACTTTTATTCCTATTACAAGGAATGTAAACATCCCTTGTAATATAAATATGCATGACAGGACCTCTTTACAGTGAGATATGGGGTCAATAAGACCCCCACATCTCACCACTAGGCTGGGAAGGCAAAAAGGATCACCGCTTCACAGCTAAAGCGGCGCATTTTTCTTAATGCAGAGGCCAGGCGTGATGTCATAACATTGCGCCCGGCCTCCGACGATCATAGAGACTTTGGTGACCATCTGGTCCGCCTGAATTCTCTGATCTGCATCCGGGGGCTGGCGGTTCCTGTCACCGACTCACCGATCACACAGTTGAGTCGGTAGAAGCACCGGAGAGCGGCGGGAGGAGACATCCCCTTTCGCCGCCCGTAGGAACGATCAAGTGGCGAAACAGCGGATGTGATCGTTCCTATGGTATAGGGAATCGCCGGCTGAAAATGCAGATATCTGAATGATGCCTGTTGCTTCAGGCATCATTCAGATATAGCCCCACAAAGCCCAGGACGTCATATGATGTCCTCTGGGTGCCAAATGGTTAAAAGGGACATTTTTTTAAATTATTTTTTAAACAACTTTTTTTTTTTTATTGCATTTTAGTGTAAATATGAGATCTGAGGTCTTTTTTGACCCCAGATCTCATATTTAGGACGTCCTGTCAGGTTTCTTTTTTCTATTACAAGGGGTATTTACATTCCTTGTAAAAGGGAATAAAAGTGTTTTTTTTTTGTTTTTTTTTTTAATAGAACAGTGTAAAATAATAAAATAAAAAGTTAAACAAGTAAACGCATAAGTGAGTAGCGCCCGCACATGAAAACGGTGTTCAAACCATGCATTGGAGGTATCACCACTATAATGAGAGCAATAATTCTAGCCCTCCTCTGTAACGCAAAACTTGCAACCTGTAGAAATTTTTAGGCACTTCAGCGCCGGAAGATTTGGCTGCTCAATAACCGGGCCATTTTTTGCGATACGCCACTGCGTCGGTTTAAATGACATTTGCGCGAGTTTGTACCCGGGGAAGAGGGAGAAGGGAAGAGGAAACAAGGGAAGAAGAAAAGAAAGAGAAGAGACTTTCCCATTCTCGTTCTGTAACAAGCGACCGCGGGCACTCGCATTGGCTCTGGGGGACACGCTTCGGAGGCGTCTTAAAGAGCCAACGTATAGCTACGACAGCTCGCGCAGGGGTGCATAACTGCTGCGGCTGGTCCGGAAGCTGTTAAACCTCGACTATGGAGATTTTTAAGAGTAAAAATTCCAAGAGCAAGCGCAATTTTGAAGCGTGACATGTTGGGAATCAGTTTACTCAGCATAACGTTATCTTTCACAATACAGTATATATAAAAACCAAAAAATGGGCTAACTTTACTGTTGTCTTATTTTTTTATTTTAAAAAAAAAAAAAAAATCCAAAAATAGTGCGCTTGTAAGACCGCTGCGCAAATACAGTGTGACAGACAGTATTGCAATGACCGCCATTTTATTCTCAAGGGCGTTAGAAAGAAAGAAAAAACAACACATACAATGTTTGGGGGTTCTGAGTAATTTTCTAGCTAAAAATTGTAACTTGTAAACACCAAATCTCAAAACGGGGCTCGGTGGGTAATGACACCGCTGGCACTGTGATGCACAAAACACCTGTACATTCCGGGCACTGATCGAATCCCCCCCCCATGTGGGGGAGGCTGTAATACACTCACTAGATGTTTTCTTACATCTCCTATGTATGTGAGCGGTCACTACACACCTCCCCATGAAAATACTCATCAGCTGTGTGTAAAGCTTTTATACTTGTAGTCACAGCCCAGCAGACAAAGAATACTGTAGATTTGTATCATTCATGTATTGCAGTCACACGGCTGCCAAAGAATGAGGAGCTCCAGTAATGACCCTCCGTTCCCCTCACACATTACCCTGCTCCTCAGGACTCCTCTCACACCGGTCACACACAACCTGCCCAAGGAGGCCGCCATCTTGGTGAAGGAAGTCACGTGGTCTGACCTGTCAACCAACACGTCGTTTTTTTTTTTTTTTTTTTTTTTTAACCTTCATTTAGCTTTATTGAAAATTAACACTCTGTCCCTGTTGGGAAACAATACAACTGTGTGAACTATTAACAGTAAACCAGTAAAAAAAAAAATTAACCAGTAAAAAAAAAATTGTACACACGGCTACACTATTATGTAGTTTTGTGAGCGTCAATAATGATCAGTACCCAGCAAGACCAACAAGCCGTCGTACCCGCCCACAAACTGTAAAGTGTGAAACACATTCAAGTTGTGACAATGACGAAATAAACAAAGCGCATGACTAACACAAAACCACCGCGACATATTCAGAAAGAAAATTACAAAATAAGTAAAAACTACTGTATGAAACTCGTCTCGAATTATTTTGCAATAGAGCACACGAAGGCGCCATTTTACCGGAGACCGCTTCTATGCCGTGTAACACAGAAGTGCCTCAAATAAAGTGGCTTCCGCCGGGGACACAACTAGCGAGGCGACTCGCGCTCTACGGGGCCAGCATATTGTAAAAGGTCAGATATGGCGACCCGTCAGAATTGGTAACGGGAGTCCGTCGCCATCTTGCTACACCCCGCACTCCTCCACAGTAATGATACACTGAAAAGGGGGCACGCGGACATCTTGTTCCACCCACCGGAGGTTTGCATTTCACGCTTTTTTATTCTAACACAAAACGGAGCTTATATGCTTAAGTACAGTATTTTGAAATCCGATGGACTGTTTACATGTTGAATTTTAAAATCAGAGGTGTTCTGTCACATTAGCAAATCTGTGAGGTCAGCAGTTTTGTCGCTGCTTTTAAAATTCAACAACTAAATAATCCGTCGAATTTCCAAATACTGTAAGCATATATGCTCCATTTCCTGTTAAAAATAACTGTGAAATGCAAAACAAGATGTCTGCTTACCCCCTTCTCAGTGTATCATTACTATGGAGGAGTTTGGAGTGTAGCAAGATGGCAGCAACGGAAAATCACCACTATTACCTATTCTGATGGGTCGCCATATCTGACGGAACAACGGCCTCAGTGTACTGCGATAGGTGTAACAAGATATTCGCTTACCCCCTTCTCAGTGTATACATACTATGGACGAGTGTAAAGTGTAGCAAGATGTGGGCAACAAAACGCAACTTCTGTTTCACTTTCTGACGGGTTGCCATATCTAACGAAACTTTGGTGTAATCAAAAAAATCTCGACCGATGAAATTCCTCGACTACGTCACTTCCGGTACGGCTATGTTAGGGTGACCAGACATCCCCAGTTTCAGGGGACAGTCCCCTGATTGAGGAAACTGTCCCCGGACCAAGTCTGTCCCTGGTTTTGTCCCCAGATTGGTTTTAATAAGGGGCAGGGGCAATTTCAAAGACAATCAGTGCAGAATTGAAATAAAAAAATTAGAATTACACCCCTCTGCTCCGCCATGCCTACTAGCATAGGGGAGTTGTATTTTTCCCATTATCTGTGCCCTTTTCTGATGATCATGTGCTGGTCAGAGCGGAGGGAATATTTCTTCAGTTTCAGGCACATGCCCATTCAGCTTCGCTTGCATGTTCTTCTGCCTTGGCTCAAATCCTGGCCAGCCACCTGCCTCCTTGCCTTCCCTGGCAAAGTGATCTCCCTCTGCACCCCATCCAGTAGTGGCCGGGGGCCCGAAGCGTAAAACTTGAGAGGCTCTGAGTCACTGATTTTTGCCATTACTAGTAAAGAAAAAATATGTCCCTGGATTTCATTTTAAAAATCTGGTCACCTTAGGCAATGTCAGCAAACAGCTGTTCGTGGGGATTTAGTGCGCATGCGCGACTTTCCCGAAGCTTTAGCGCGGACGCAATTTTCGGGTCCTGAAAAATTATTGGTAGCCCTGTCCCTTGCCCCAGGCTGTACTTTCTACTAACCCTTACCGAAGGAAAGTGGGAGGGGGAGATAGAGCGGTGCTTGAAGCGGGGGGCGGCCCCCTCTCCAAGCACTGCTCTATATCCCACTTTCCTTCGGTATGGGTTAGTAGAAATAACAGCCTTGTGCGGGGGATGGGCTGGATGCGGTGCTGCCGATGATGAGCAAACAAATTGCCACTCGCTCGGGTCTATAATTTTTCTGGACCGAAAATTGCGTCCGTTTATGTGTAATAAAGCAGCGGTGAAGTCATGCATGTGCGGTAAAGCTCCGCGAACAGCTGTTTTCTGATGTAGCTGCACTGGAAGTGACGTGGTCGTGGAATTTCATAGGTGATTGTCAGGTGTTCCTCCTCTCCGCCTCCGTTTTCCGCTCCCTTCCCATAATCCCTGCACACAACCATATAGTGCTGTTCAATGTTCTCGTTATTTAGTGAAGGTTAAACTGATGGTGGTTATTTTAACATTGTCCTTCACCACAACCATCGGGACCAATGTTGTCTTTGTATCCTCTCATTGCTGATTTGTACTTCACCTGCTTTATTTTGTCTCCTGAACAGGTGTCACTACCTCAATGACTAGTTCTGGCTTCCCAAGGTCTGAATGTTCATGTTGGAGGCATAGTTTCCCACAATTGTCCAGGACCAGAAGGAATAGAAAATGGCCCGATGTCAGGATATAACCAATGCTCCATCATTGGTATCAATGAGAGGAATAGGATCGGGTGAACAGACATCCCAGTTTCAGGGGGCAATCCCCAGATTGAGGACACTGTTCAAGTCTGTCCCCGGTTTTGTCCCCGAATTGAATTTAAACAGGGGCTGGGGCAATTTCAAAGACAGTGCAGAGTTAAAAAAGAAATTCTGAATTACACCCCCCCCCCCACCACTCCACTGCTCAGTGTCAGATGCATGCCCATCCAGCTCCGATCGCATGTTCTGTCTTGGCTCAAGTCCCAGCCAGCCGCCTATCTGCTTATCTCCTTGTCTTCCCTGGTGGAGTGATCTTCCTCCCCTCCCCACCCAGTAGTAGCGGGGCCCAGAAAGTGAGACTTGACAGGCTGTGAGGTGGGCGGCAACGGGCAGAAAGGCCCTCATTGCCGCCATTACTAGTAAAAAAAATAATATGTCCCCGGATTTCATTTAAAAAATCTGGTCACCTTAGAATAGGGCCCCATCACTGGTATCAAGGGAGGGAATAGGGCCCCATCACTGGTATCAAGGGGAGGAAAAGGGCCCCATCACTGGTTTCAAGGGGAGGGGTAGGACACAAGGCCAAAGTTGTGTTTCATGGAAGCCAGGGGCTAAAAATAGGTATGTGACACAGTTATATATATGTTCTTATTGTAAATAGTGTGGTTAAAATTGTATACTGATCTAGTTGTGTGTTCACTTGTAGTTCCACCTAACCTAATTCACAAACCAAACCCAACTAAGTTAATCCTGCAAAAGCAACCCTGCAAACCAAGTTGCAAACAACAGAGTTATACCCTTGAGAGAAAAGAGAGAGAAGAGAGAGAGAGAGAGAGAGAGAGAGTAAATACTGAAGAAAGAAATATATCCACCATCCTATGTTAAATGACAAGATTGAATATTTGAACCACCATTTTCTGTTATGCTTTATTCATCACATGTTTTTGTACATGGACTGTCTGCTGCAAAGCAGCAGTATCTTATATGAAGAAAAGTGAAGTTAATAAAGAAGTTATTTTAAGAATTTGGTGTGCTCTTTAAAAACCTTTATTGTGAAAGAGAAGGTCAGAGAAGACACTTGGGTCAGACCGGTACATAAATGGATGGTTTTATGAATATTTATACGTGAGTGTTTTTATGAATGTGTGCGCATATGGGGGTGTGAAATGCTGCATAGGGTGTACTGGCGTGCACTAGGGTGTATACAGTGTACTCCTGGTCTCTGTACTCAGTAGTTTACCCACTCTTGACTCCTGCACATTATATTACATACTGTACACCTTACATCTGGGTTTATTTTCTCCCCCCACGGACCCCCCAGGGCTTGATTAGGAACCCAACCTTTATTCTGTCTCATGTGGATGATGATTTCATATTGTGACTAAAAAAGACCCTTAATTGATCTATTGTTTAAATGATTAATACTTTTTTTTTTTGTGAGGATAGCTTCTGTTATTAATTTCAATATCATTGATCCTTATTTCCTTCTTTATTCATTTCCATTTTTTTTTTATGCTGCAGATAAATATTTATTCATTGAGAAAAAAAAGGTGTAAATCGAGAAAATACCTCATCATGGCCACTAGATGGATCTGATGGGCACAGTTCTTTTCTATGATACGCTCTGCCATCTAGTGGCCATGACGTGGCACTTCCACATTATTTTCCAGTTTTTAAACTGTATTGGTGTCTTATGCCCTGTACACACGATTGGACCTTTGTCTGACCAAATTCACATCGGAATTCCAACGGAATTCTATCGGAGGTAAAGAGAACATGTTCTCTATGTAATCTCCGATGGGGCATACACACGGTCCAAATTTCCAATGGAAAAAGTCAGATCGTGTGTACAAGGCCTTACGTGATTAAAAGTGAGGTCTGTAAAGTCCTGAAGAAATGTGTTGACCCATCACATCAACCACAGATATCTCACTCTGGTTATATTTCTGATTGGTTGATGGTGAAGTTGTGACCTCTTGTGCAATATGTTAATTGTTTTTACTATACACTTATTTCATGTCTCTAATGTGTTAACCGCTTAACGGCCGCCGCACGACTATGTACGTCCACAGAATGGCTCGTACAGGCAGATGGGCGTATATATACGTCCCTGCCTTCGGCGTGCGGCGGGCAGCTTAACTGCGGGAGCGTTCCGTGCTGAGGGGGCGGCTGTTTGATTTTGTCCGCCCCCTCGTGATCGCTCCCAGTCTTTTCAAAAACCTTCCGTCGTGTCACTTTCTCTGCCTGTATAATGTAAACACAGGCAGAGGAAGTGATGTGAGCTCTCCTCTCTGCGGTATTTTCAACCCGCCGACAGGAGAGAAGACTCACAGTAAGTCACACAAACACTACACTGACACCACACACATAGGCACACTTAACTCCTTCCGATCACCCCCCCAGCCCACTGTCACTGATTGCAGTGATCATATATTTACTGATCACTGCATTTAGTGTCAGGCCGCGTACACACGATCGAACATGTCTGCTGAAACTGGTCCGCAGACCAGTTTCAGCGGACATATCCGATCGTGTGTACGACCTAGCGGACAGGTTTTTCCAGCGGACAAATTTCAAAGCATGCTTTGAAATTTGTCCGCTGGAAACCTGTCCGTCAGACATGTCCGCTGGTTAGTACGCCTAACCAGCAGACATAAATCTCCCGAATGCGTCGAATGGATTCGACGCACGCGTGGAAGTATTTTACTTCCTGGAGTGGCGACGTGGCGGCGTCAACGTCACCGCCACGTCACCGCGTCCTCAGTCCGAGGGGATTTTGGTCCGATGGTGTATACACGGCATCGGACCAAAATCCGAGGAGACATGTCCGCTGGAAACGGTCCGTTGGACATGTTTCAGCGGGCATGTCTCCCCGTGTGTACGCGGCCTCAGTGTAACAGTTAGTGTGACAGGCAAGTAGTGTTAGGTCCAGGGTAGCCCCCGTACCCCCCCAATAAAGTTTTAACCCCTTGATCACCGCCCTAGTTAACCCTTTCACCCCCTATTGACAGCGTCACTAAGCGATCATTTTTCTGATTGCTGTATTAGTGTCGCTGTTGCTGCTAGGTAGCTAATTATTTTTTATTGCGATTTTTTTTTTTTACTAAAGACATGTGGCTGAATACATTTTGGCCTAAATGTTTGACAAAAATTTAGTTTATTCAATTTTTCTTATAACAAAAAGTAAAAAATATTGAAAAATGTCGCTCTATTTTTGTTTATAGCGCAAAAAATAAAAATCGCAGAGGCAATCAAACACCAACAAAAGAAAGCTCTATTTGTGAGAAGAAAAGGACGCAAATTTTGTTTGGGAGCCATGTCGCACGACCGCGCAATTGTCTGTTAAAGCGACGCAGTGCCGAATTGTAAAAACGCCTCTGGGCATTTAGCAGCATATTGGTCCGGGGCTTAAGTGGTTAAGAAAATGTTGATATTTTTTACCTGCTGTCTGTGTACAATTGGAGGCATGTACAAAGTCCCACACTTTTTTGTTTGGATTATGCCATTAGGGATGATCCTTCCTTTTGTAACTTATATCTGTTTAACATAAAATTTGCTGCTACCGCATGTTTGTATCACATTATTTTTGTTCCTGACCCTTGCACTTTGTAATTTATCCAATCCTGACCTCTGTAATTTATATGTAGGTATAATGATCATGTATTGGTGAGATGATTGGTCATGGGAGGGCAGCCAGACTTGGTATTGGTCATGGGGCAGCTTGGCATGTTCTCCCTGGGCCCTGGATGACCTTGTCCTGACACTGCACAGGGTTGATACAAAGGGTTAATAAAGCTTTCATGGTCACCATGTGACAGCACCAGGGGTCTTCACAGCTATTTGCCAAGCACTGCCACTGTAAATTGGTGAAAGAAGTGCGACTCAGCTGTTCTCCTATATCTGGAAGATGTATGTATTTTACTTTGCTTCTGACCACTGAGCAGAGCAACATGGGTGTGAAAAAAAGCAAATTATGTGCTGCCTCAGTGATACATGGTCTGCTTTAACCACTTGCCAACTGTCTCCTGTAGCTTTACTGCTAAAGGGTGGCTCGGCTGTGCAGCTCTGGGTAGGGGACGCGATTTGCAGTTCTGGGTAGGGGATGCACGTGCGCTGCAGTGCTTTTATGCTGCCAACGATTTATGTCCTGAACCCGCTGATCGAAGGAGCGAATGACAGAAGAGAGCCATGTGTTGCCAAAAAACACAGCGATCTCTACAGACAGCTGCAATGTGCCATCTTTACCTCCCTTCAAAACAGAGAGTAAAAACTGGCACACTGCTGAGTAAAACAGCCCACAGTACAAACACTAAGCATTGTTAGGCACACAGTTAACCCGTTTATTGCCCCTAAATGTTAACCCCTTACCAGCTAATGTCATTAGTAAAGGGACAGTGTATATTATTAGAACTGATCACTATATTAGTGTTACTGGTGATAGTAGTGTCAGTTCCCAATCCCCCAGTGTTAGTTAGTGTCAGATTGTCCGCTGCATTATTGCAGTCCCATTATAAGGTGCTGATCACCACCATTACTAGTATAAAAAAATAAAAACTCCTGTACTATAGTTGGTAGATGCTTCAAATGTCACGCAAACCAATCAATATACATTTTTGGGGATATTTTTTTACCAAAGACATGCAGCAAACTACATTTTGTTCTAAATTTTAAAAAATAAATTAGATTTTCTTATTATTGGATATGTTTTATCAGAAAGTAAAAAATATTGTTTTATTTTCAAAATTTTGGGTCTTTTATTTATCGATTATATAATAAAGAATAAAAAAAACAGTAGAGATTAAATACCACCCAAAGAAAGTTCAATTTGTGAGAAAATATGATATACATTTCATTTGGGTACATCGTTGCACGACCGCGTAGTTTTCCCAGTTAAAGTAACTCAGTGCTGAATAGCAAAATATGGCTTGGTCATAAATGGGGTAAAATCTTTCGGAACTGAAGTGGTTAAAATGGAACTAAAACCTCCTATCATTTACATCCAAGGAAGCTGCCATCTTATCCTCTGTTGAATCTACAGTTGCCATGGCGCTGCACATACGATGAGCTATGACACCAGCCATATGATGGCTTGACAGTTCATTTTAAAGCTAACATAAGCACACTAACAAGGCATGGCTTGAATATAACTTTTTTCAAAAACAGTTAAATTGGTGGATTTAGTTCCGCTTTACATACAGTAACCAGGGATCCTATCAGAATTCATTCCAAAGAAGTCAGACCAGTACATAGATTCCAATTGGCTGCCATGGGTTACAGCAGTTAAAGAGGAACCGCAGTCTGTTCACATAATATGTAATAAAAACATATTTGCCATTCTGAAGCTTCCCTCCAACCACATTGCATATTAGTCTATATACTGTGATTCTGTACTTGCCAAATATGCTGCAGAAATCTCCCTCCACGGAGTCTGGCTGCAGCCATTTTACCTGTGGGCAAAGGAAGCTGCTGCCTGTTAACTTCCAGGATTTAGCCCCCTTTCACACGGAGGAGTTTTTCAGGCTGTACAGCACTAAAAATACCGCCTAAATACTGTCTGAAAAACTCCTGCCCAGCCTTTTCAATGTGAAAGCCTGAGGGCTTTCACACTGAGGCGATGCGCTGGCAGGAGAGAAAAAAAATCTCCTGCAAGCAGCATCTTTGGAGCGGTGAGAGGAGCAGTATGTATACCGCTTCTTCACCGCTCCTTTCCATTTAAAACAATGGTAAACCGCGGCAATACCGCCCGCAATACGCCTCTGCAGAGGCACATTGCGGGCGGTATTAACCCTTTATCGGCTGCTAGCGGGGGTTAATACTGCACCGCTGGCGGACAAATTCCGACGGTATAGCGCCGCTATACTGCCACCGTGCCTCCCGCCCCAGTGTGAAAGGGGCCTTACACGATACACAGAGGCACACCTCCAGCTCTGCAGCTCTCATTGGCTCTCTTATGACTCACCCCCCTTTCTGGCAAACTCTCACAGGAGTGGGAGAGAGAGCTGTGCATGATGTCATAAGCCTAGGCTTTTTACCAGACAAGAAACAGGAAGTAAAATAAACAAAGAAGAAGCATTTTTCAGTGTAGCGTTTTTTAGCTTTTTTTTTTACTTTTTTCAATGGATACGCGTTTTGCGTTTTTGGCGTTTTTCCCGCCGAAAAACTGCACTTTGAACGCAAATTTCGGCCTTTGACAAAAAAGCCAATAAACTCCAAAGCTCATTTACACTAAAAAAAAACACCCATGTGTGCATGGGATAATATAGGGTCCGGTTTATGGGCTTTTTAAAAAAAAATGCCAAAAAGCCAATAAAATACAGTTTATCAGCTTCTGTGTGCATGGAGCCTTAGAGGTGCCCCCCCCCCCCCGTTTCTTTTATATGTTTTGCAGACTTGCTGGACACACTCTGAGGATGGCTGCCTCTTTTTAAATCACCTCCTTACCGTGGTTCACCTTTGTCTTTACCTAAAGACTGACTAATCAAATGTAGATTATTACAAACTAAGGGCGTTGCCTCCTGGAGCGCCAGATACACAATTTACCTTCAAAGAAACAGAAAGTGAGCTGTATAAGGAATTTACTGGCAGAAAAAAATATGTTTTACTATCCAAAGTTAAAACAACAAGGGCAGAAGATTTAATAGATTGAAAGTTGAATAAATTACTGAAGGTCCGCTTTAAGCATAAGAGCTCTTTATTAAATAAAGAATATTTTTTTTGTCTATTTAATAAGTATGCTTGGGGTTTAAAAAGGCAGATTACACAAAAAATAAAAGGAAAAATAAAATAAAAACAATGTGAAAGAAAGAGTAAATAGGATTTAGGAGGCGGGCATTAGAAGGCACAAAAATACTCTGTTATACGTTTATAAGCGCATAGGATGCAGTAAAGCAGAAGGTAATTTTTTTTATTTATTTTTTTATTTGCACTTTCCTACATAAGCAAAGTGAACCGGAATGTTATCTCTGCAGGTGACACATATGTAATTGTTGGTATTGTTTTGAGAATATTGACACCTCTCTGTTTTTTTGCAAATAGTTAACGGAAATGTTTGGCTACTGCTTTTATTTACATAAGTGGTGGTTCCTCTGCAGATCAGCCTGACTGGTCCAGTGGTCGAATGGATGAATGGATGAAAGTATTGACCAGCTTGCACTGCCCATCTGGAGTATATCTAGGATCGTTCATGGCACGGTTGCAGTTGAATTCAGTGGTAGTTTCATTGGTGCTTTTCATTGGTGCTTTGCTTTAAACTTTTCCCATGCCCTGTTTTCTTTTAGTTTGCATTGGGAAAGGCCAAAGAGAATTCCACTGATAAACAGTAGTGTGGTTACTGAAAACATCTTGCCAGGCATGGTCTGCAAAAAAAAAAATACAAGCAAAGTAATAAATAGAGAGAAACAAACAGAGATGAAGGGCGCCCCCTTTGTTGGTGTCAGTATGATGAAAAGTCCCCCCCCCCCCCCCCCATCCTTGGTGTCAGTGAGATGAAGAATAGTCATGAGTTTGATCAGGGGTCAAGTCCTGGGGAAAAAAGTGTGGGAACTCCCACCCAAGATCCACTCCCCCACCCAAAAAAAAAAAAAAAATGATACGTTCATATGCATAATTACTAAACCACATGTTTTTTTTTCCCGATCCACTGTACCTTAGTAATTCTTTATGTTACTGGCCACTTCCTGTATATAGATTCATCGGGTAGTGTGCAGGTATTCTGTCACTGCCCCGATGCTGCAATGTCTCCTGGGAGCTTTTGTCATTGTTCCCAGGAGACACTGCGGAGGTCTGCCGCGAGTTATAGCAGGATTTAGAAAGAACTTTAAAGTGGGGGTTCACCCTAAAAAACATCTATGTGCCATCCCATCCAGCATACTGGCATCAGCTACAGAATAATTGATTTTCTCCCTTCAAGCATTTGTAGCTTCAGGCTTCAAGAAGGGGGGTCTAACACTACTTCTACCCAGGGCTTTCACATATACACGATCGGCGGCTCTATAGCCTACCAATTGTGTATATGTGCTGGCTGCGTGCCCCCCGACCTCCCTCCAGTACTGCCGCCGCCCCCCCTTCTGACCCCTCACCTTCAATCCCGGGATCCGCTGCCCCATCTGCGGCCCGGGACTGGCTCAGGAGGGTGTCAGGAGGTAAAATGTCAGGGAGACCAGCATCTTCCACCTTGCTGATCTCCCTCCAGGCTGTGAATGCAGAAGTGATGTGGATTACATCCGCATTCACCTGTCAGTCATCTGGCTGCTATAGCCAGAGAGAAGAAGCAGATCTGTGCTTCATCAGCTTCTTTTGGGGTCCCCAGGTGACATTATGGGTCCTGGAAAGAGGACCTGTCAGTGTACCTGTGCTATTATATAGAGGGTTTTTACGCACGTTTACGCACATATAAACGTGGATGTCTATATAAAGGGGGGCGAAAAAAAAATTACGCCCCGGGCGCCCATAACTCTGGTTATCTGGTTACGCCACTGACCACACACACAGCATGCTGGGAGAGGGAAGTCTCGGGCTACACAGTACATCGCCTGTAATATAGGACAATGTGTGCGGGTGGCCGTGCTCATTTTTAGGACACAGCTCAGCGGGAGCCTAAGGTCTTCAAGTGGTTAAAGTGGAGTTCCATACAAATAATGTAGCTACTAACTTTTACTATAAGGACACTTACCTGTCCAGGGGTCCCACAATGTCGACACACCCCAAGCTGATTCATCCATCTGCTTTGGATGCAGGTGCCAGCATATTCAGTAAGGGGAACAGGAAGTGAAGCCTCGTGGCTTCACAACCAGTTTTGGCATGCTTGAGTCGTGTTGCACCTCCCAGAAGACAAAGGGGGAAGGAGGTGGGGCCAGAAGTTTTGTAAATTGCTACAATGACGTTGTGGCAAACGTACCAGGAAGTGGGAGTGGGTACCTGGTTGGCAGGTATGGACCGCCCCAAAAAGTGCCAAAGCACTTGCAAACAAGTGGAACTCCCCTTTTGGAGTCGAGCCATCCTACCGACAGAATGCCGGTGTTTTTTTTTTTTTTACTCAGCACATACCTCGTTTTCACGATTTTCACCCCCCGGCTCTCGAGCGGGGCTGGGCGTTCCCAAGCACGGCCTGTGATTGACAGGCTTTTGACCGGCGCTTATTGCGTGTCACAGGTTGAAAATCGTGATAACGAGGTATGTGCTGAGAAAAAAAAAATAAACGGACATTCTGTCGGTAGGATGGCTCGAATCCAATTGATGTCAGAATTTTTTTTGAGGGTGAACCTCTACTTTAACATTGATATTTCTTGATATTGCTTCATTTTGCATTTATTTACTGTTACCTGTTTTATTTTTTTTACCAGCCTTTAATTACGCCATAAGTATACATATTGGTGATGTATTGGTGACGTATTGACATATTACTGGACATGAGTATATGAGTATCTCCCTTTATATTGGCATATATAAGATGTAGCTATTTCCTGAAACAAATCAGAGATTGGAAAACGATAACTTGTTGAGTTTCGATTTCTCTGAGCTGCCCGCCTAGACTAACATCAGCAAAAACAGATACTTGTCTGCGCTTGCACTAGGATATATGGGGCTTTATTTCTTAATCTTAGGCCCACACGACCAAATACATCTGTTCAAATCGGTCTGACAGACCGATTTGAACAGATTTGTCTGCTGGGCTGTTTTGGTTTGATCGCTGTACACACGATCAAACCAAAATCCCCGCCGGCAGAATCCATTCGACGCATGTGTGAGCAGATATGTCTGCTGGTTAGCGTACTAACCAGCAGACATGTCGGACGGACGGATTCCCAGCAGACAGATTTTAAAGCATGCTTTAAAATCTGTCGGCTGGCCAAATCTGTCTGTCCGCCCGTACACACGACCGAATCTGTCTGCTGAAACGGTCTGTCAGACCGTTTCCAGCAGATAGATTTGATCGTGTGTACGCGGCCTTAGTGTAATCAAAGTAATTTACTGCCGCTGACGGATTTTTCATAGTACATTCTATGCATTAAGGTGAAAAAACATCCGTGGATTAGCGCCCCCCGAGCCCCCCGTTTACTTACCTGACCCCTTGAAAGTGAACGCGCAGGCTTCTTGACTGGCTTTTCAGCTCATTCATTGGTTGATTGAAAGCAACGCAGCCATTGTCTCGCGCGGCTGTCAATCACATCCAATGACGCAACGCGCCGGAGGCGGGGTAAAGTGATACAGTAAGCGGCAATAGCCACCGGCTGTATCACTGGAGTGCGCCCGCAAGAACTCACCACCATGCAAGTTCGCTCGCATGAAGGAGGTGAATTATTGCGGGGAGGAGCCGGGACAGCCGCCAAGGGACCCCAGAAAACCAGGTTCGGGGCCACTCTGTGCAAAACAAGCTGCACAGTGGAGGTAAGTATAACATGTTTGTTATTTCAAAATTGTTTTTATTTTTTTATCTTTAGTGTTCCTTTAACCTACAAATTATAGATAATGATAAAAATCTTATACTCTATAACAGCCTTTTTTTTTTACTTTTTGAGCACAGAGGAACCATTGGAATAACTCTCTGGCCTCTGGGAACCCCTGCTAAAATTCCTACATCTACATCTCATCATGATACATTAGTGTGATGATCAGTGGGGAGAGTTCTTCTTACACTTGTGGTTGCTGGGAAGAGTTACCCTCTTCTGGATAGCTAAACAGATCAATGGTGTCAGTAGGAACTTATTTGGGAGGCTGCACTTGCTCATTGCTCAAGGAAATCCTAGCAACCTTTGGAGCAGTGGTGGCCGGTGGTAATTTTCTTTGGTGGGGCGGCATACAGTACCACCCCCCAGTCCGTCATTATATCATTCGACCGGGAAGTCAGTCGGCCGGTGGGTCTGGTGCACTTACCCCATCAGCGGCGCCTCTGCTGGGCACTTAGCGGCGGCACGGCTCTCCCTTCCCCTGCTCACCACAGACGAGGCTCTGGCTTCCGTTTCCTCCTCCTCGGGAGTCTTCTCTTTTCTGCCAATCGGATAACTAGTCTCAGACCTAATTCTGATTGGCCAGATTGAGGATCAGTGTTACAATAATGAATATTTATTCGCTGTTGTAACACCTGGGTGGGCTCATGGCACAATGATCTGCGCCAGGAGCCCACGTATTTTATAACCTATGGCTCTAATCAGCGGCTTCAAAAATACACCCCGCTGCTGTAACTCAGACGCCTGGTGTCTGAAAAGTGGCCTGACGCCTGATTAGGGGATGACAGCGGCAGCCATGGATAGATTCATGCAATGCATGAATCTATCCATTATTTATAGGTGGGTGGCGTGGAGAAAGGGGGCGGAGCCTGGGTGCCCCTAATGGATGGATTGCCACTGCTCTGGAGTAAACCTAGGGTACCATGGAATCTTGCTTGAAAAACCGTGCTATATACAGTACAATATCATTATCATTCATCAGCCTTAAAATATACAAAACAAAGTTAGTACGCTACCCCCATTAGAGCAAACGGGTTAATAATATCCCAGACTTCTGGCACAGAACAACGCTGTAATCTCTAGCATTAATATAACTATGGGTTTCTCCCCCTGGCAACTTAAAGGGGATGTAAAGGAAAACATTTTTTTTTCATAATAAGCATCCTTTACCTGCAGACATTCCTCTTTTCACTTTCTCATTGTTCGTTTTTGCTCAGAAGTTGCTCTATTTCTTCTCTGTTCTGTTCACTTCCTGCTTGTCTGATTATTTCTCACCACTGTGAAGGGAGGCTTTACTGCAGTGGTCAGTAACATGCTCGCCCCCTCCTGGGAACTACATCTGTGCAGCAGGACGCTCTCTATGTGTTAGAGACTTCAAGGAGGTGTGAATTACTGGGCGTGCCGCAATGCATACTGGGAAATGTAGTTCTTACATGAACGAGCGCCGCAAACCAGGAAGTGAATGAGAGAACACAAACTAGAACACCGGAGGTGATATAGATGAAGGAATTTAATAGGTATTTACTCGTTTTTTAACAGAATCATTACACTATTCTGTCTCTCTACCTTGCAGTCATTCATTCAAAACATGTTTTTCCCATTACAACTTCTTTAACTCTTTGTTTTCTACCAAAGCAAAAAAAATCTCTCTCTAACCCCATGGCAAAGTTTTCCTCTCCTTTTTTTTTAAACTCCAACATTACCAGCAAAAGTACATGACAAGATAAAAGTAAAGAAAAGTTGCTTACCGTAACCTTGGCGGATAATGCTGAAAACTTCTGCCACCACAAATGAAAGATCGGGGAAACCGTCTGTTTATCTGTCTGTCTGTACCAGTAGTAGCTTATATATGCCAATAAGGGAGGGAATCGTTTACTCTTGTCCAGTAATATTGTCACTATGTCACAAAATGCATTACCAATATGTATACTTATGGCGTAATTACAGGCCGGTATTAAAACAGTAGATAAATGCAAAATTAAGAAATATTAAGATAAAATCATGTTAGTTACAGTTAAAGTTACTTCTTCTTTTCCCATCAACACCAGATACATCTTGTGATTATAAGTTTCCAAATACTTGCTACATCAATTTCTGTAGCCAAGCTTGCATATTTAAAACAAGTTACAGTAAAACAATATGATAAGGGTAATTCTAACCAACTCAAGGAAGATATTATGACAAAGTTAAGGGGGAACGCTAACCATTCCTAACAGAGACAATTGCATATGACCCATAGGTCAAAGTGGGAGGTGAGTTGCTATTGGTGGCAGTGTGTGCGCCACATTAGGTGTGTTCACTTCACAAAAGTTAATCTTCTAAGGCCTCGTACACACGATCAAATCTGTCTGCTGGAAACGGTCTGCTAGAATGTTTCAGCAGACAGATTCGATCGTGTGTACGGGCAAACAGACGGATTTGGCCACCCGACAGATTTCAAAGCATGCTTTGAAATCTGTCTGCTGGGAACCCGTCTGCCCGACATGTCTGCTGGTTGGTATGCTAACCAGCAGACATGTCTTCTCGCACACGCGCCGAAAGATTTTGACGCATGCACGGAAGTGTTTTACTTCCTGGTGCGGTGACGTGGCGGCGTCAACGTCACCGCCACGTCACCGACACGTCAGCGCGCTGTCTGCTGGCGGGGATTTTGGTTTGCTCGTGTGTACACGTGAGCAAACCAAAATCCCAGCAGACAGATTTGTTCAAATCGGTCGGTCCGACCGATTTGAACAAATGGATTTACTCGTGTGTACGAGGCCTAAGTGTCTGAGGAGTGTTTTAAAGAGCACAGCACATTGACTTTTTATAAATGTATATTGGTACTGCACATGGACTTTTCCTCATATCACGTTTTTTAACCACTTGCTTACTGGGCACTTAAACCCCCCCCCCCTCCTGAGTATTTAAACTAGACTTGAGGGGGGAGGGTGAACTAGAATTACATCGGGCACACAGGTCAGTTAGGGGTCAGACATTAATGGAGAGTGGAATGGGGATAGATGGAGGTGGGGTTATGGCAGGTGACAAGAAAGTTCCCATGTTGCAAACAGCCATTGGAAATTATAGTCCCATTTGCACTACTAAAAATTATATGAAAAACACCAGCGAAAAATGTAACAATACATTTAAGTGTTTGTTCACCAATGCCAGAAGCCTTCCAAGCAAAACAGGTGAGTTGGAAGCTCTGGTGCATGAGGAGAGCTATGATATAATCGGTATTGCTGAAACTTGGCTTCAATCCTCACATGACTGGGCTATTAATATTCCTGGCTATGCTCTCTTTCGGAAAGACAGGGTAAAAAGGAAAGGTGGAGGTGTCTGTCTCTATGTGAGAAGTGACCTCAAAGCAAGCACGAAAGAGGACCTGGTTGATGGAGAGTGTGATGAAGTTGAAGCATTATGGGTGGAACTGCATACAGATGTGCGTAGTTCAAAGTTAATCATTGGAGTTTGTTATAGACCACCCAATGTTAATGAGGAGGTGGAGACTCGGCTCCTTGCACAGTTGGAAAGGGCAGCAAGGGCTGGGACGGTGATAATAATGGGGGATTTTAACTACCCAGAAATTGACTGGAATAATGGAATTTCTGGGACCGTTAAAGGACAAAAATTTAAAAACCTATTGCAGGACAATTTTATGGTTCAGTTTATTGAGGCCCCAACTAGGAATGATGCTCTGTTGGACTTGGTAATCTCAAACCATGCAGAGCTTATTACTAATGTTCAGATAAAGGAACACCTGGGTAGCAGTGTTCATAACATGATTTCATTTAATATTAACTATAAGCAAGAAATACATACAGGAAGAATAAAAACACTTAATTTCAAGAGAGCAAATTTTCAAAGCATGAGGACTGCTCTCCAGGGCTTGGACTGGGAGGGAATATTGGCACAGATGAACACAGAACAGAAATGGGAATTCTTCAAAAAGACTCTTTGGAACCTCACTGCAAAGTATATTCCCATGGGCAATAAGTTTAAAAGGCTAAAGATAAAACCTATGTGGCTCACGATCAAAGTTAAAAAAGCTATAAACAATAAGAAAATAGCCTTTAAAAAATATAAAAATGAAGGAACACTAGTGTCGTTTAAATGTTACAAAGAATATAATAGAATATGTAAAAAGGAAATCAAGGATGCAAAAATTCAAAATGAACGACAGATTGCAAAAGATAGTAGGACAAACCCCAAAAAATTCTTTAAATATATTAATAGTAAAAAGGTCAAGTCTGAGCATGTAGGCCCTTTACAAAATAATCTAGAGTGGGTGACTGAGGACATAGAGAAGGCAAATTTATTAAATGCTTTCTTCAGCTCTGTGTATACAATGGAGTATGGGGGAGCTCATGTCCATAATGGGGGTGGGAGTGACACAGCCCCAAATCCACAATGGCTCAAAAGTGATATGGTCCAGAAATATTTAGACAGAATAAAGGTGGATAAAGCACCTGGACCAGATGGCATCCACCCACGGATCCTAAAAGAATTGAGCTCTAAAATTTCAAAGCCACTGTATCTACTATTTAGGGACTCATTAATGACAGGAATAGTACCACTGGATTGGCGTAGAGCCAATGTGGTGCCTATATTTAAAAAGGGAACAAAGTCTTTACCAAGTAACTATAGACCTGTTAGTTTAACTTCTATAGTTGGGAAGATACTGGAACGTTTAATAAAAGACCACATGGATGAGTTCTTGCTGGAAAAAAACGATTTAAGCAGCAGACAGCATGGATTCATGAAAGACAGAAGTTGTCAGACAAACCTGATTTCTTTTTATGAAGAGGTAAGTAAAACCCTGGACAGAGGCGTGGCAGTGGACGTGGTATACTTGGATTTTGCAAAAGCGTTCGATACAGTTCCCCACACACGGCTCATGTGTAAGGTAAGGTCTACAGGATTAGATATATCAGTTTGTAAATGGATAGAAAACTGGCTGAAAGACAGGATTCAGAGAGTTGTGGTTAATGATTCTTACTCTGAATGGTCCAAGGTTATCAGCGGTGTACCCCAAGGTTCAGTGTTGGGTCCCTTACTTTTCAATATATTTATAAATGATATTGGGTCTGAGATCCAAAGTAACATTTCTGTTTTTGCAGATGACACCAAGCTATGCAGTGGAATAACGTCCTTGCAGGATGTCTCCAATTTACAAGCCGACCTCAATGCTCTGTCTAATTGGGCGACTATGTGGCAGATGAGGTTTAATGTTGATAAATGTAAAGTTATGCACTTGGGGGCTAAGAATATGCATGCATCATACATACTAGGGGGAGTTCAACTGGGGGGATCTGTAGTGGAGAAGGATCTGGGGGTTTTAGTTGATCATAAGCTCAATAATGGCATGCAATGCCAAGCTGCGGTTTCCAAAGCGAGCAAAGTCCTTGTATTAGGAGAGGTATGGACTCCAGGGAGAGAGATATAATTTTGCCCCTGTACAAATCATTAGTAAGACCTCATCTGGAATATGCAGTCCAGTTTTGGGCACCAGTTCTCAAAAAGGATATCGGAGAACTGGAGAAAGTGCAGAGAAGGGCAACTAAACTGATAAGAGGCATGGAGGAGCTCAGCTATGAGGAAAGATTAGAAAAACTGAATTTATTCACTCTTGAGAAGAGGAGAATAAGGGGGGATATGATCAACATGTACAAATACATAAGAGGTCCATATAGTGAACTTGGTGTTGAGTTATTCACTTTAAGGTCAACGCTGAGGACAAGGGGGCACTCTTTACGTCTGGAGGAAAAGAGATTTCACCTCCAAATACGGAAAGGTTTCTTCACAGTAATGCCGCGTACACACGATAATTTTTTGTGATGAAAAAAAACGACGTTTTCTGTGAAGTAAAAAACAACGTTTTTGAAAAGTCACTTTTCAAAGACGATGTTGCATACACACCATCGTTTTTTTCACAAAAAGCGAGGTTACGTTCACCACTCTTTTCCATTGAAGCTCGCTTCATAACTAGCTTCTGGGCATGCGCGGGTTGAAAAACGTCGTTTTAAACAACGTTTTTGCTACACACGGTGACTTTTTGTGAAACAAAAAACAACGTTTTGAAAAACGACACAAAAAATTCAAGCATGTTGGAATTTTTTTTTGGTCGTTTTTTTTTAAGACAAAAAACGACGTTTTGCCCACACACGATCAATTTAAATGACGTTTTAAAAAACGAAATTTTTTTTCATCGCAAAAAACGACCGTGTGTACGCGGCATTAGAGCTGTGAAAATGTGGAACAGACTCCCTCCAGAGGTGGTTCTGGCCAGCTCAGTAGATTGATTTAAAGCGGAGTTTCACCCTAAATATAAGATCTCCCATGCGCTTCAGCATACTGGCGTCAGCGCCAGTATGCTGGGTTTTTTTTTTTTTTATAGCACACTTACTGTTTTATCGTAGAAATCCTTTTCTGTCCCCCGCGGTGGACGGCGCCAGTACAGCGCGTCACATCTTCCTAAGATACCCGATATGGACTCGGGTATTTCCGGCGCTATGCGGCGCCTGCGCACAGACCTAGGAGCTGACTGCGCAGGCGCCGTATTTCTCTGAGTCCTACGGCTATGGCGCGTCACGCCCTCCGAAATAGGACTCGGAGAAATACGGCGCCTGCGCAGTCAGCTCCTAGGTCTGTGCGCAGGCGCCGCATAGCGCCGGAAATACCCGAGTCCATATCGGGTATCTTAGGAAGATGTGACGCGCTGTACTGGCGCCGTCCACCGCGGGGGACAGAAAAGGATTTCTACGATAAAACAGTAAGTGTGCTATAAAAAAAAAAAAAACCCAGCATACTGGCGCTGACGCCAGTATGCTGAAGCGCATGGGAGATCTTATATTTAGGGTGAAACTCCGCTTTAAGAAGGGCCTGGATTCTTTCCTAAATACACATAATATAACCGAGTACTAAGTTCTGTAGGTAAAGTTGATCTGGGGTAAATCCGATTGCCTCTTGGGGGATCAGGAAGGAATTTTTTCCCCTCCGGTAGCAAATTGGATCATCGCTCTGCTGTTTTTTTTTGCCTTCCTCTGGATCAACTGTGGGTATGGAGTTGGGTGTATGGGATGTACTGTGTTTTATTTTGTTTGTTTATTTTTATTTTTTTATGGTTGAACTGGATGGACTTGTGTCTTTTTTCAACCTGACTAACTATGTAACTATGTAACCACTTGCTTACTGGGCACTTAAACCCCCCCTCCTGCCCAGACCAATTTTCAGATTTTAGCGCTGATGCACTTTGAATGACAATTGCACAGTCATACAACACTGTACCCCAATTAAATGTTTATAATTTTTTTACCTCAAATAGAGCTTTCTTTTGGGTGTATTTCATCACCCCTGCGGTTTTTGTTTTTTGTTAAGAAAATTAAAAATACTGAATAAAAAAAAAAAAAAATATATATATATATATATATATATATATATATTGTACAGGACGCCGGGGTTGGGTCCTGGACGGGTGCTATACGGCACCACTATTTGGACTATGGTCCATTTAAATAGAGGGAGAAGGTTCAGGGGGTCACCCAAAAGTGGGTGAAAAGTTCCAGGCAGGCGCTAATTCAGAGAGGACTGGCTTGGAGTCTTCTCTATCTTTAATAAAGTAGTTTGGGGCCTGGAATTTTGGAGGCTCCAAGTGTTATTTGGGTGGGATGGAGCCTCCACTCCTAAACCTTGGGAGCCAGCGCACATGGTGTTAACTCTCCCAGAGAACCACCCATTAAAGCAGGAAGTGGTGCTGAAGATGGTGAGTGAGTTTGGAGAGTGCACCTGTGAGGACAAGATGGAAGTCTGCTAGCTGCACAGTGAGGACTTTTGAAGTGCAGGGGGTGAAGATTGATCTTGCAACAAACCGTATGTCATTTTGCTTTCACTGTTTTGTGCTGGATATAAGCAGACTTTTTGTTGACGCTGGAGCCAAGCGGACTTTTATGTTATAGTTTTTGGCATGCTGAGAAAGCCTTATTTTGCTTTTCTGTGAATAAAAGCCTTTTTCCTTTAAAACAACGGTTTAAGCACTGAATCACTGTTGAGCTATGGCCCCCAAACGTTACAATTGGTGTTGAGTGCGGGCACAGTGCATTTGCAGGCGCAAAACCGTTTAAAACTAAAAACTGACATTTAAAGAGACAGTGTACTTATGGCATGTCTTGGGTGAAGTCAGCCCAGACATTACAAACAGCACGCAACGACATGGAAGAGGTCATTAGGGCTTTGGCACAAGCCACCGTGACCCAACAGCAAGCGTCAGCGGACGCCAACCGTCGCCATGAGGAAGCGATGATTCAGCAGCAGCAGGCCCTGGCACAGGCTATAGCTGCGCAGCAGGAAAACACACGGCTGCTAGCCGCCCAGTTTACAGCCCAGCAGGAGTCCACTCAAGCACAGGTGGCTGCCTTGCAGGAGGCAGTACAGCAGCTGGCTCAGGGACAAGAGCAATCGGCCGTTGCCGTTAGCAACCCGGTGTCTGTTAGAGCCAGCCATTTTTTGCAAAAACTAACACCCAGCGATGACGTGGAAGCCTTTCTTACCACCTTTGAAAGGATAGCAGAGAGAGAAGCATGGCCCCGGGACCAATGGGCCGGCATTATCTCCCCTTTTCTCACTGGTGACCCGCAAAAGGCCTATTTTGACCTCCCAGCTGAGCACATCAAAGACTATGAACATCTAAAAGCTGAGATCCTGGCCCGCCTGGGAGTGACCACAGCTGTCCGGGCTCAGAGGGTGCATCGCTGGCGGTACAAATCGGACCAACCACCCAGGTCCCAGATGCATGAACTAATCCAGTTAGTTAAAAAATGGCTGCAGCCGGAAAAATTGTCAGGTCCACAAATGGTGGATCGAGTGGTGATGGACTGGTACCTACGGTCCCTGTCAGATGACCTACAGCACTGGGTAAGCCATGGAAACCCTACCAACGCTGACCAGCTGGTCGAGCTGGTTGAACGGTACACCGTGGTGGAGGACCTGCTTGGGCCTGCCAAGCGTCGAGAACCCACGCCAAGGACACCCAGACCAGCCACCACCCTGAGGAGAGGAGTCTTGCCAGATGTTGGCATCCGCAGGTCTACACCGTCTGCCATAGAACCACGGAGGTCGGTATCTGTACCAAAGATGGTAGACATACAATGTTGGCGATGTCGGTCCTGGGGGCATACCCGGGCACAATGCCCACTGCAGGAGGAGCCTATGGAGTGCGGAACTGGTCGGAGAAGCTCCTTCTATGTGCAAAGTGTGTGTACCACTCATCTTGATCTGGCTGCAGGACGGTTTGAGTGTGAAGTGTGGGTGAACCACCTTCCTGCCAGGGCCCTACTGGACTCCGGTAGCATGGTAACATTAGTACATGCCAGGGTACTTGGGAGGCTTGGACCAGTGACTAAAACTCTTCGGGTAGTGTGTATCCATGGGGACACCAAGGAGTACCCCTTAGTCCCGGTGACTGTTTCTTATGGCCATGCCTCAGTTACACAGGAGGTCGGGCTGGTAAACAGTTTAATTCATGACATCATAGTGGGGCGGGACTGTCCACTATTTCTGGAACTATGGAATGAGGTACAGATGGGACTACCAGGGGAGCTGGGGACACTGGGCCTGGAAGGGACAGAGTCTGAGGGGTCTGGACCTGAAATGCACACCTCTGATATAGAAATACCTCTCATTGATAATGAAGTCGCAGGGAATGCTAATGTGAAGGATAATGCCCCTGACCCAGGTCTTAAACCCGAGTTGATCTCTGAGGGGGGGGAAGTCTTCCCATTACAAGTTATGCTGGGGGAGGAAGATGTGGAGCTCTCCCCGGTTGAGGAGGATGAAGGGGAAACATCCTCAAGGCCAGTACATCCAGATCTAGATGTGTCCAGGGGTGCATTTGGTACCGCCCAATTACAGGACCCTACCTTGGTCAATGCTCGAGAGCAGGTTTCTGTTATTGATGGGGTCCCACAAATGCCAGACGCAGATCAGAGGTTCCCTCACTTTGCGTTGAAGGGGGACTTACTGTATCGAGTGGCTGAGAGCCGAGGGGAAACTATAGAACAGTTGCTGGTTCCCCAACCGTATAGGCGGATGCTCCTCGATCTAGCCCACAACGATGCACTGGGAGGACACCTGGGGGCGGAGAAAACAGAGGCCAGGATAACCGACCGGTTTTACTGGCCAGGGTTGAAGGCCGAGGTTAAAAGATACTGTGCGTCTTGTCCCATTTGCCAGTTAACCGCCCCAGTGCCACACTATAGAAACCCTCTGGTGCCCTTGCCAATTATCGAAGTCCCGTTTGAGCGGATTGCTATGGATCTGGTGGGACCCCTGGTAAAGTCGGCACGGGGGCACCAATACATATTGGTCATCCTAGATTACGCAACTAGGTATCCAGAAGCTGTCCCTTTGAGGAAGACCTCCTCTAAGGCCATTGCCAGGGAATTGTTTCAAATGTTCTCGCGAACTGGGTTCCCCAAAGAGATCCTGACAGACCAGGGTACCCCTTTTATGTCAAAGGTGATGGCGGACTTGTGCAAATTGTTTCAAATTAAACAGTTGCGGATGTCCGTCTACCACCCGCAGACCGATGGCCTAGTCGAAAGATTTAATAAAACCCTAAAGTCCATGTTGAAAAGAGTAGTCCAGAAAGATGGGAAGGATTGGGATATGTTACTCCCTGCCCTGTTGTTTGCTATCCGGGAGGTCCCACAAGCATCCACAGGTTTCTCGCCATTTGAGTTAGTGTATGGACGAAGGCCCCGGGGGTTACTCGACCTGGTAAAAGAAACGTGGGAAAGTGAGTCCTCACCACACAAAACGGTGGTAGAGCATATCTCTCAAATGCGAGAGAGGGTGGCTAAGGTGATGCCGCTGGTGAGGGAGCACATGCAGAAGGCCCAGGATGCCCAAAGGAGAGTGTATAACAGGTCGGCTAAAATTAGACAGTTCCAAGTAGGAGACCGGGTGGCTGATCTAATACCAACGGTGGAGAGTAAATTCTTGGCCAAGTGGCAGGGCCCATTTGAGGTAGTAGAGAAAGTCGGTGAGGTGGACTACAAGGTACACCAGCCGGGAAAAAGAAAACCATACCAGATCTATCGCATTAATTTGTTGAAACCCTGGAGAGACAGAGAACAAGTGTCTGCGGTAGTAGGGGTACAGTCAGGGGACCATGCAGGGATTGACTTGGTGCAGGTTGCTGCTACCCTGACTAGGCCCCAAACCCAGCAAACAAAAGAGTTTCTACAAAGAAATAGAGACATGTTTTCAGAGTTGCCCGGTCGCACCAACGTCATCGAGCATGACATTGTGACCGAGCCCAATGTAAAAGTCAGGGTAAAGCCTTACCGTATCCCAGAAGCGCATAGGGTGTCAGTGTCGGAAGAGGTTAAAAGAATGTTCGAGCTTGGAGTCATTGAAGAGTCGCAGAGCGAATGGTCAAGCCCAATTGTGTTGGTACCCAAGCCCAACGGCACCCTCCGCTTCTGCAACGACTTCAGAAAGCTTAATGAAGTCTCCAAGTTTGACGCATATCCAATGCCACGAGTAGATGAGCTAATTGAGAGGTTGGGTCCTGCCAGGTACATTACCACGCTGGACCTCACAAAAGGGTACTGGCAGATTCCCCTGACTAAGGAAGCCAGGGAGAAGACAGCCTTCTCTACTCCGGAAAGGCCACTTCCAATATAAGAGGATGCCATTTGGTCTACACTCAGCCCTTGCCACGTTCCAAAGGGCCATGGACAAAACTCTGCGTCCACACCAACGGTACGCTTCTGTCTACCTAGATGACATAGTCATCTTCAGCACTGATTGGGAGTCCCACCTTCCCCGGGTTCAGGCAGTCGTAGACTCCCTTAGAATAGCAGGGTTCACCATCAACCCCGAGAAGTGTGCCATTGGGATGGAGGAAGCAAAATACCTAGGGTATATTGTGGGTAGAGGACTGGTGAAGCCCCAAATGAGTAAGGTGGAAGCCATACAGGACTGGCCCCGTCCCCTAACCAAGAAGCAGGTCAGGGCATTTTTGGGCATAGTTGGCTATTATAGGAGGTTTGTCCCCAACTTTGCCACTATTGCTGCACCGCTGACCGACCTGACCAAAGGCAGAAAGTCAGTGATGATAAAGTGGAACGCCGAGGCCGAGACAGCTTTTCAAAAGCTTAAGACAGCGTTGTGTCAAGATCCGGTGCTTGTAGCTCCAGATTTTACAAAAGATTTTGTAGTGCAGACAGATGCTTCAAGTGAAGGGTTGGGAGCGGTCCTGTCTCAGGAAATCAATGGAGAAGAGCACCCTGTGGTTTTTCTTAGTAGAAAGCTGACGGCAGCGGAGAGAAACTACGCGGTGGTGGAGCGGGAGTGTCTGGCCATCAAGTGGGCTTTGGACTCCCTACGATATTTCCTCCTGGGCAGGAAGTTTCGCTTGGTGTCAGACCACGCTCCTCTTACCTGGATGAGACAAAATAAGCAGACCAATGCCAGGGTAACAAGGTGGTTCCTTTCTCTCCAGGAGTTCAATTTCGTGGTAGAGCACAGACCCGGGAGACAGCATCAGAATGCCGATGCCCTCTCCCGAGTCCATTGCATGGTGTCTACTGGTGCCTCCAACACCTCCGCGTTGAGGCAGAGGGGGGGATATGTACAGGACGCCGGGGTTGGGTCCTGGACGGGTGCTATACGGCACCACTATTTGGACTATGGTCCATTTAAATAGAGGGAGAAGGTTCAGGGGGTCACCCAAAAGTGGGTGAAAAGTTCCAGGCAGGCGCTATTTCAGAGAGGACTGGCTTGCAGTCTTCTCTATCTTTAATAAAGTAGTTTGGGGCCTGGAATTTTGGAGGCTCCAAGTGTTATTTGGGTGGGACGGAGCCTCCACTCCTAAACCTTGGGAGCCAGCGCACATGGTGTTAACTCTCCCAGAGAACCACCCATTAAAGCAGGAAGTGGTGCTGGAGATGGTGAGTGAGTTTGGAGAGTGCACCTGTGAGGACAAGATGGAAGTCTGCTAGCTGCACAGTGAGGACTTTTGAAGTGCAGGGGGTGAAGATTGATCTTGCAACAAACCGTATGTCATTTTGCTTTCACTGTTTTGTGCTGGATATAAGCAGACTTTTTGTTGACGCTGGAGCCAAGCGGACTTTTATGTTATAGTTTTTGGCATGCTGAGAAAGCCTTATTTTGCTTTTCTGTGAATAAAAGCCTTTTTCCTTTAAAACAACGGTTTAAGCACTGAATCCCTGTTGAGCTATGGCCCCCAAACGTTACAATATATATATATTATTTTTTTTGTTATAAAATGTTGCAAACGGGAAATTGTTCTCCTTCATTGATGTACGTTGATGAGGCTACACTGATGGGCTGCACTGATGGGCACCGATAATGCGGCACTGGTGAGCACTGATTGGTGGCACTGAGAGGTGGCTCTGAAGGGCATTGATAGGTGGCATTGGTGGGTACAGAGAAGTGGCACTAATAGGTGGCATTGATAGGTGGCACTGATAGCTGACAGTGATGGGCACTGATGGGTGGCAGTAATGGACACTAATGGGTGGCAGTAATGGGCACTGATCAGCACTGGTAAGTTACTCTGATAGGCAGCGCTGCTAGGTGGCACTGATGAGGCACTGATTTGCACTTGTGGGCATTGATAGGTGGTACTTGTCGGCGATGATTGGTAGTACTTGTGGCGTTAATAGGTGGCACTCGTGGGCACTATGGGCACTTGCAGGTGGCAATGGCAGGGGGGGGTACTGGTGGGCACAGATGAGGCAGAATTGCCTCTTCCTTTTCGTGATCGATGTCCCTTACACAAGCCGATCTGCTTTTTTTTTCTCCTTACGCTGTCAGCGTGAGAAGAAAAAAAAAAGATTACCGGCTTTTGTTTATATCACATGATCAGCTGTCATTGGCTGACAGCTGATCACGTGGTAAGAGGCCAGGTTCGGCCCCTTACTTGGATCTGTGATCACCCGAGTCTCAGTAACTCGGGTGATCACAGTGCGCGAAGGGGAGGATGTCCTCCTGGCATTTGGGATCCATGCTGTAGCCGTCATTGGGCTATAGCGTGGGCGCCAAGTGGTTAATTGTGTATTAATCACATTTATTGATTAAATAATTTGAAGTTTTATTATTTGAATATTTATATACACTGGATGTACATGGGGTATTATATATTAATTTCGACTCATGGCTATGTTCTGATGCCGCGTACACACAATCACTTTTTGTGATGAAAAAAAATTACATTTTTAAAAATGTCATTTAAAATAATCGTGTATGGGCAAAACTTCGCTTTATGAAAACGACCAAAAAAAAATTCGAACATGCTTGAATTTTTTGTGTCGTTTTTCAAAATGTCATTTTTTGTGTCATAAAAAGTGATAGTGTGTGGGCAAAACGATGTTGAAAACAACGTTTTTAAACCCGTGCATGCTCAAAAACGATGGTGTGTATGCAACGTAGTTTTGGAAAATGAAGTTTGAAAAACGTTGTTTTGTTTCGTCACATAAAACGTCGTTCTTTTTTCATCACAAAAAGTGATCGTGTGTACGCAGCATTAGATTTCTGTGTTAACCTGGGGCGGCCCTTCCATTAAGAGCGCATGGGCTGTGCCCCCTATATTCACACCACTTCCTATATGGTTAATGGATAGATTCATACATAGCATTCAGGTGTCTGAATTACAGCAATGTTTTTTTTTTTTTAAGCACCGGATTAGAGCCATAAGCTCTAATAGGCTTCAAAATAGAGTGGACTCGGAGTGTAGAGAATTGCGCTTGGAGCCCACCCAGGTGTGTTAGAAAAGCAAATGATAATTTGCTTTTCTAACACTGAATCGCCTCTGCGCCAATCAGGAAGCAAGGGTCTGTTACCCGTTTCCCGATTGGCTGAAAGGTCAGGCGATCCTAGTGGATGCCTAGGAGGAGGGGAGAAGATGCATAGCGGAAGCCGTTGTGATTTTAGAAGAGAAGACACAGGAGACAGTGCCAGATGCCCACCGCAGCCTGATCCCCTGCCTGATGTGCCAGCCGATCCCCACCATTGTGTACCAGACAATTCCCAATGTGCCTACCGATCTGACGGGGCAAGGTGCCCCGGGGGGGGGGGGGGTTGTTTGCTGCCCCCCCCCCCCCAAACAAAAAAACACCAGCCACCACTGGTGTTAACTTTTTTTTTTTTTTAACTTTGGTTTTTCCCAATCGCTAGTGTGAAGTGATTGGTTTTTGGTATGACATTGACATGCATTTAGATTTTAGGTGTGAAAAACAATAGTGTAATGCCTTGAACAAAGTAAGTAGTCTAAAGTACAATAAACGTTAATAAATTACATGTGAATAAATGGTGCTAAAATATAAAGTCCAATAATCACAAAATAAAGTCCCACAGAGTGTATGATCAGTAAAAACAGATACTATGTATAACAACTCCAGTGTTCATGTAGATCAGAGATCTCCAAACATTCTAAACCAAGGGTCGGTTTATTGTCCTTCAGACTCTTGGAGGGCCGGACTTTGGCAAGCGGGAGTGAAAATTTTCCTGACATCAGTGGGAGTAAACATCTGGTATTAGGGGGAGGAATAGTGCCCCATTGCTGCTATCATAGGGAGAAATAGTGCCCCATTAGTGGTGTCAGTGGAAAAAATGGTGCTCTATTGTCGGTGTCAGATGGCAGAATAGTGTCTCGTCAGTGGGAAAGATAGTGCTCCAAGGGCCGAATAAAGGCAAGCAAAGGGCTGCATCTGGCCCTCGGGCCGCAGTTTGGAGACCACTGATGTAGATAATCCTCAAAGGTGCTCCAGTGACCAGCCACCAACATTGGGTGAATGACATAGTTACATAGTTAGTCAGGTCGAAAAAAGACACAAGTTCATTCATAAAAAAATAAAATAAATATATCGTACAATTGCATATACCCAGCTCTATACCACAGTTGATCCAGAGGAAGGCAAAAAACCCCAGCAGAGCATGATCCAATTTGGAAAATTTGTGAATGAAATTAAGTGATTCCTGGAGTTATTTCCGGGTTTTGCAGGCTTAGGTCACTCCCATGCATGCGCCGGTCATGGCACAGCTACTGAAGAAACAGCACGAGCGGGCTGTTTATTCAGTGCAGGTACTTTGCTTTGAATTTGCCGTGGATGACCATGACTCGATGTCCACCAGTGTCCAGTGTACTTGGTCCTTAAAAAGTGGTATTGGGACAACCCTACTGATAGCCCATACCCCCACAGTTAGAATCACTCCCTAGGACACACTTAACCCCTTCCTCGCTCCCTAGTGGTTTACCCTTCTCTGCCAGTGTCATTTACACAGTAATCAGTGCATTTTTATAACATTGATCGCTGTATAAATGACAATGGTCCTAAAATAGTGTCAAATGATGTGTTCGCCATAATGTCGCAGTCACAATAAAAAATTACTAATAAAAAAATAATAATAAAAATGGCATAAAACGATCCCCTATTTTGAATATGCTATAACTTAAGCACAAACCAATCAATAAAAGATTTTTTAGATTTTTTTACCAACAAAAATGTAGAAGAATACATATCGGCCTAAACTGAGAAAAAAATATATGCAGTATTTTTATATCTTTTTTGTGGATATTTATTATAGAAAAAAGTAAAAAATATTGCTTTTTATTAAAAATTGTTGCTCTTTTTTTGTTTATAGTGCAACAACAAAAAAAAAAAAGACGCAGAGGTGATCAAATACCACCAAAAAAAAAACCTCTATTTGTGGGAAAAAAAGGACATCAATTTTGTTTGGGGGCCACGTCGCACGACTGCACAATTGTCAGTTAAATCGATGTAGTGCCGAATTGCAAAAAGTGATCTGGTCAGGAAGGAGGTAAATTCTTCCAGGGCTGAAGTGGTTAAAGAAACAGATTTGCAATAAATATATTCCCACAGTCAGTTGCCACTATCCTAGCTGGATATGGGGATTCCAAAATGTCAGTTTACACGTATCAGAAGGCACTGCACAAGAGATGAGGATTTCTGTGTGCAGTCTGATATGATGATAAACTGTTTTGTTGAAAAAGGCTATTATAGGAATATTAGTTGTAACCGGGGATCAGTTGGGACATAATGATCGTGCAAAAAACAAAAGAGAGGAAGAATTTTATCATGACTGCGACATTATGGCCGACACATCGGACACTTTTGACACTATTTTGGGACCATTATACAGCGACCAGTGCTATAAAAATGCACTGATTACTGTGTAAATGACACTGGCAGGGAAAGGGTTAAACACTAGGGGTCGATGAAGGGGTTAAGTGTGTCCTAGGGAGTGATTCTAACTGTGGGGGGCTGGGCTACAAGAGACACGACAGTGATCACTGCCCCCGATGACAGGGAGCAGTAGATCATTGTCATGTCACTAGGCAGAACAGGAAAATGCCTTGTTTACATAGGCATCTCCCCGTTCTGCCGCTCCATGAGATGATCACCGGCACCCAGCGGACTTTGAGTCCGTGGGACTCGCGGGCACGCTCACCGAGTATGCTGCAGGTGCACCCGCATGGCGGCAAATTCAAAGCAACATGCAGGTACATTGCTTTGAGGAGCCGTACCATTCTGCCAACATATATGTACATGCCATGGTCAGCAACTGGTTAAAGGATCAAAGTTTAAAATAGAGCCTTCCGAAGAAACCGTATTTCATCTATAGGAGAGCTCCTAAAGTGCTTCATACTTTAGTGGATCCTCATAAAAAACAGCAAATTTTTTTTTACCTAATTTTCATCATAATACAACAAACAAAAATATGAAATGAAGGACTTTATTTGTCAGAGTGGGTGGGTTTTATGCCTGTTGGCTTCATATAAGTGTCCTAGACTAACCCCCTATTATGTGCAGGTGAGATGCTTTTGTGTAGTTGGATATGCTGAATTATTGCTGCACTGACTGCCCACATGGCACAATGTGAAGTGGTCAGTAAGTTCATCAAACAATCTGGCAAAATATAGTTATTTACATTTATAAAAAATCTTGCAGTGGAGTATTTCTTTAGCAAGTAGCTGTCCCGATAAATACGATTTTGTCAATTCCACATGTTAAAGTGGTTGTAAACCCTCTGATCATACTTTCACCTACAGGTAAGCCTACATTAAAGCGTTTGTACAGGAAAACATTTTTTTGCGTTTTAAAATAACATGTCATATTTACCTCCACTGTGCGGCTCGTTTTGCAGAGTGGCCCCACTCATTGTATTACTCGGCCCAGCCCCTCGGCGCACGTGTCACTGGATGTGATTGAGAGCAGCGCCAGCCAATGGCTGCGCTGCTCTCAATCCCATCTGCTCTAGCCAATCAGCGGCCAGGCTGAGTGGTGAAGAGGATCTCGGGGCCGCACGGGACTTTCGAGGGGTCAGGTAAGTATAACAGGGGCTCGGGGCAGGGGGCACCGTTATGCAATGTTTTTTCACCTTAATGCATAGATTGCATTAAGGTGAATTTTTTTAAGGAGATATTCTCAGAAAATCGGGCATCGATATCTACGGCGCATGTACGCTGTAGACATGGCGCAGGCGCACTGAGCTCCCCGGATCTTGAATGGAAATATGACGGAATGTGCTGGTTCGGGAAGTGCGCATGCGTGAGTGACATCATCACCTCCCTGGCCAATCACAGCGCCTGGAGCGGCGATACCTGCAAGTAACCTCCAGAAGAGATGGCTGCAGCTGGAGGGGAAGACAAGGATGGCTTAGATCTAATGTAAGTAATACATAATGAGCTAGTATGCTAGTCATACTAGCTCATTATGCCTCTGTCTTGCAGGTTTTTTATTTATTTTTTATTTGGGTTTACAACCGCTTTAAGTTATTAGTATGCATCAGATTAACATGGTATGCCTATAATATTTTAGATAACTTTTTTTTGTAATTGTTTATTTATACGTTTTTGCAAGACATACAAAAGAAAATGCATTGGAAACATTAACATTTTGAAGAGATGCAGGTATACACTGTCTTACTAGAACTACAGAATACACTTAAATTGTACAAGGTGAGCAACAGCGATGTGATTAAACAGTTGCCTTGAGTGGGGGGAAAAATAAAGAAAAATTCAGTCCCATGAATAAGAGAAAATAATATAAAATAAAGTAGTAAAATTTGTTCGAAACAGCCTATTATCACAGGAGTAGTAAAGGTAATGAAAAACATACTGTATAACCTCATACAAAGAGCTGTACAAAAAGAAAGGTAGTTATCGTGCAAATTTAAAGGAACATGTAAGGAACTGAAATTAACTGACTGGTACATTTCCTTCAAAACCATATACTGAGTCATCCCATGCCGACCATGTTTCAGAAAATTTTAGCTCTGAACCCTCCACTATAGCCGTCATACGTTCTATTCTACATATGTCAGCCACAGTAGTGAGAGAGGGCACCCATGTCTCGTACCATTAGCAAGGGAGAATGAACGTGACAGGTGGTCGAATATAGGGCCTGAAGAGCTTGGATAAAGGGGCCCGAGAATCCGTAACGGGATAATATTGCGAACATAAATGGCCAACAAAGGCGATCAAATGCTTTTTGAGCGTCTAGACTAAGTATCAAAGCAGGGTTTTTGGTCTTAGTAAGGAGACCTATGAGATCAATCGTACGTCGTGTGTTGTCACCTGCATGTCTCGTAGGGACAAAACTCACCTGGACCCTATGAATTAAAGCTGGCAGCAGCAGTGAGAGTCTGTTTGTTAAAATCTTAGTAAAAATATTGTATTCGGAATATAACAGGGCAATTGGACGATAATTATTGGGAAGAGATGAGTCTTTACCCGGTTTAGGGATAACGGTTACAAAAGCATGTAGAAATGAGGGGTGCGAAGATTTACCCTGGAGCAATTAGGAGAATAGGGTTAACAGATGCGGGGTCAGGGTCGATAAAAATGTCTTATAATAGGAATATGGAAGACCATCTGGACCTGGGGCTTTATGTGAGGGGAGGTGTTTAATTACTTTGGTTAATTCTTCAATGGAGATGGGTTGGTTTAATGAGGAGCATTGGTCTGGTGACAATCTAGGGAGGTGTACCGAAGACAGGAAGGAGTTTAGTCCATCTTGTGAGAATTGGGCCAATGGATCTGTACTCAAGCAGTTAAAAACTTTATTATAGTATTCTTCAAAAACTTCGGACATGGTCCGAGGACAGTGCGTAGGAGTGCCATCAGATTGCACTATATGGTCAGGTATGGATAAAAAGGGCCAGGGTTTAAGTCTGTGAACTAGCATCCTGTGCAGTTTGTCTGCATATTCATAAAACTTTTGCTTAGACCACAACATTGATTTTGCGATTTTGTTCGTATCTACAGACCTAATACGATTATGGATAGCAATCACTAAACGCAGGCGGCCCACCGTAGGGAAGCAGAGTAGCTGCGCCTCCGCTGTCCGTAGATGGGACACAAGCTCTGACCTCAACCTAATAGAGTCACGTTTCAAGCGTGAGCCAGCTGAAATGCACTCACCCCTGAAAACTGCCTTATGGGCTCCCCACACAATAGATGAATCAGTAACTGAGCCTACATTCAAATGCCGCAAAAGAGACTCGTTGAGCCTCCAGTGACAGATTTTGGGTGAAGCAGCGTGAAATACAAGATTCAGAGTGATAGGGGCGTGGTCAGACCATGTAATAGGGTCTATCTGCAAGGGAGCAGATACCAGAAAATGATCCAGACGGGAGTACAGTTTATGTGGAGGGGAGAAGAAGGTATATTGACGATGGGTAGGATGTTTCACTCTCTACGTATCAAAAAGATTGTGGGAGCGAATTAATTTACGGAAGGAGGTGGACCTTTTAAGGACTTGAAGAGAACTCCAGTGAGAAAACCAATCTGTCCCGTATTGGGTGCATAGATAAGGTGAAGGAGGTGTTCAGGTGGCTACAATTCAGGAGGACATACCGACCCTGGGGATCTAGAACTGAAGCTAGGATCCGTATAGGACATGAACGTCTAATCAGTATGGCCACACCGGCCTTACCAGATGGATCTGAGGCCATATAGACTGTGGGAAAATGTTTAGAAGCAAATTGAAAAAAAAACTCCTGGACGGAAATGTGTCTTCTGAACCATCACTACATCAGCTCCAGAGGATTTGAATTCCTTCAAGACCAACCAGCATTTTCGCAAGGAATCAAGCCCTTAACATTACAGGAGAACTTTTTTTAATGACAGTTGTAGCTGGAGTACTTTTTTAAAATACTGCAACCTCTTTTAATGTCATTATGATCAGTGCCGGTACAAGGGGTGGGCAGGAGGGAACGGCTGCCCCTGGCACAATGGTTTATTGCAGGGATGGCAGGGCACCTTGAACCTAACCCTAAGGGAAAGGGGGTTGTGGTTTGTCATCTTTGCCCTGGGCGCTGGATGACCTTATCCCGGCACTGCTTATGAAAGTAGCAGATGTATAAGTTAACATCATATATCGGATTCAGTATTTATTGTTGATTTTCATGGAATAATAGAGTGTTTTAGGTAAGTGTTGTAGTTTATAAAACAGATGTCATGTATTTTGTTTGTGAAAATGCCCTATATATGGAACACTCACACCGCTGATGCTGATGACGGCTTCACATCTAAACATGTAAGGAGGATCTTATGAGTTATGATAAAGGGATTGTAAAGGCAGAAGGTTTTTTTATTCTAAGAAAGGGGGGTGAATGGCAAATGTATGCTTGTGCCACATCCAGTATATATGAGAAAAGAAAAAGGGGGTTCCCCTGGGTGGACTTTTAAGGCACTAATAGTATTCCAAAATATACATATATTGAGAGTAAAAAAATAGTTTTATTCACAATTGTACATTTTTATCATAAAAATGAAATATTGAATTAAAATATAGAGTTCCAATGATTGCCACCATATAAGTAAATACATGAAGAACTTTCTTTACACCCGACGCGTTTCAGGCTAACCTCCTTCAGGGGTGTGTAGAGAAGGACAATTTGTTTATCTAAGCATAAAAATACATAAAGTTATTTACATACATTTAGAACATTATTATTAAATATATACAAAAAGTTTTCTTTATATGTGATGTATATACATGTAATCATTCACTTACGTATTATAAAAGATGATGAATATTTTATTGAATACGATTTTTTAAAATAATTTAGAAAATATAAAACGGCACTGGCCGAGACCTCCTAGCGTGTGGAAGTTCAGGGGCAGGTGCAACGGACACCTGCCCCGACCCTGGAAACACTCCAGAAAACTGCGCACGCGGGCAATGCGATCCATTGGCGACGGCAGCCATGCGAATGTCAGCCAGCATGCTCTCAATATCCTCCATTGCTAAAACACACCACAACAGGCCACGGGAAAATCTCTTCAGTTGATGTCCCCTGGTCAGAATGATACCAGGGTGTCACCACCCACCTAGTAAACCCTACTATCCTTCAATAAGATGATTTTATGAATTCCCCCACTATAGCTGACTATTGTTAACTCCTTTCTTACTGAGGCCTTCCTGATCAAACCCCATCATGTAGGCCAGGGGTGCCCAACCAGTGGCCCGGGGGCCACATGTGGCCTCTGGAGCCCTCTGATGTGGCCCACGACCTCTTGCTCTGGGATGGAATAGAATATAATAGAAGTCTATTGCAAAGTGCAGAAAAGCCAAAGGTACACTGCATTGCACCAGTGTAAAAGCAACCATTGGCCCCTTTCACATGGTCAGTCCGACCCAATTGGACCCTCCATTCACCTCTAAGGAGTGGCAGATGTAAACCTACTTGTGTCCTACCTCCAAACTGATCAGGCTGTGTCTGTGTCCGCTCTGCCATCCGCCCGCTCCACTGATTGTGGCCCGCGACCAGTTACCAAGTCGCTTAAGTGGCCCTCGCGCTTCAAATGGTTGGGCACCCCTGATGTAGGCATTACGCTTATGCGCTCCTGGCCTATACTTTCTCCTACCCTTTTCTGGCTTGCAGCCATAGACCTTGATTGGTTAAGGTTACTGATTTCTTGTTGCACCAGGGACTTCAGTTGACCATTCATTTTGCTTGTTCATATAAAGAGTATAACAATAACCTTATTTTTCTTATCTGATCCATTTGCTGTAGATTCTATTAACTGCAAAACTTTAAATACAGTAAAACCTTGGATTGCAAGCATAATTCGTTCCGGATGCATGCTTGTAATCCAAAGCAAATTTCCCCATAAGAAATAATGGAAACTCAACACACAGCCATAATGTGTAAACCTCTGGCAACAAAAGTGTATACGAAAAGAAAAGTTTGGGACTTTAAATGAGGCGTAAAGTCAGGAACAGCAAGCAGTCAAAGTAGAAAATAATATGTTCTATTTCTCTACAACCATGGATGGCGAAATTGTAACATCATACATGGATATAAACATGGAAAGCATAATAGAGCAAAACCATGTGAATAATCATACTGCATGTAAGCAATGTCATAACATATTGCATGTTAAAAAATGAATAAAACTGTCCCCCATATCAACAGATCAATGGGGCAACATACCAAAACAAGCGCAAATGAAACATATAGAATCAACTGTAGACCATGTAGCATCAGTAAAATTCAGAAGTGCAGCGCCACAAAAAATTATTAATGAAATCAAACAGTGTCCAAATGAGCAAAATGCATCTTCAAAGTGTTCAAAGTGTTGAAAACGAAGAACCTCCACCAAGAATTCAGTGTGCAGATACGGAAAAGCACACCACACCCTGTGCAGTCAAACTGCTTACCAGATCAACATCATTATAGGCATGTAGAGTTACATAATGCAGGGGTCAATAACAATCGCATCTCCACTGGGAAAATCATAATCCGCAAACCACATCAAGGGTAGAGAAACATCCAGGGCTCAAAAGAATCCAATGGTAATTATTGCGTACATCAGCATAGGGAATAACCGAAAATGCAGAGAGGAAGCACAATAGTGAAGCCCATATGTGAAAGCACCATACAATTTATTGAAATGTACTTACAAACAAAACTGGTCACAGGCATCAAAACATAAAAGGTTCCATGAAGTATAGCGTACATGTGTCAAGTCAGCCTTACATGTTTCATCCAACAGGATGTCTTCAAAGGCGTGACCTGTGACACATGCACGCACATATATTTAAAAAAAATCCAAAAAACATGTGAGCCCATGACAGGCTAATCCAAGTTACATCATCAGCTGATATCAATCACTGCCCTCCACATCACCAATCGCACATGCCCAGCATGATTGCGATAGGGGGAGGGACAGGCTTCAAGGTGGGGAATGGTTGTGCGCAAGCGCAGCACCCCTGCACAACCCGCAGGTGAGTTTTTTACTTGTTTGATCCACATATTGTGCTAGCAGCTTTCTCCTTTTTATTTAAAGAGGTGGTTCACCCTAAATATAAGCCCTCCCATGTGATCCAGCATACTGGCGTCAGCGCCAGTATGCTGTTTTTTTTTTTTTTAAATCCATCACTTACAGTATTATGTTACATTTTAATCTCTTACCCCCGTGGTGGACGGCGCCAGTATAGCGCGTCACATCTTGCGAAAATACCCGATAAGGACTCGGGTAATCTCGGCAAAAATGCGGCGCCTGCACACAGACCTAGGAGCTGACTGCGCAGGCGCCGTATTTCTCCGAGTCCTACGGCTATGGCGCGTCACGCCCTCCGAAAAACGCCGAAATAGGACTCAGAGAAATACGGCGCCTGCACAGTCAGCTCCTATGTCTGTGCGCAGGCACCGCATTTTCGCAGAGATTACCCGAATCCTTATCGGGTATTTTCGCAAGATGTGACGCGCAATACTAGAGCCGTCCACCGCGGGGGAAAAAAATTAAATTTCAGCATAATACAGTAAGTGGGGGATTAAAAAAAAAAACAGCATACTGGCACTGACGCCATTATGCTGGATCACATGGGAGAGCTTATATTTAGGGTGAACCTCCGCTTTAAGTTAGCGCATATATTTTCACAGTTTTTTTTTTTTTTTTTACATGTAGCATCAGGGTAAGACCGATGCGTTTTGTGAGATAATACCCACTCTTCAGGGGCAGATGCTGCATAAATCTATAATAAAACACTGGCAAAAAAAGTGAGTACACCGCTAAGTGAAAATGTCCAAATTGGGCCCAAAGTGTCAATATTTGTGTGGCCACAATTATTTCCCAGCACTGCCTTAACCCTCTTGGGCATTGAGTTTACCAGAGCTTCACAGGTTGCCACTGGAGTCCTCATCCACTCCTCACAGAGCTGGTGGATGTTAGAGACCTTGCGCTCCTCCACCTTCTGTTTGAGGATGCCCCACAGATACTCAATAGGGTTAAGGTCTGGAGACATGCTTAGCCAGTCCATCACCCTTACCCTCAGCTTCTTTAGTAAGGCAGTGGTCATATTGGAAGTGTGTTTGGGGTGGTAATGTTGGAATACTGCCCTGTGGCCCAGTCTCTGAAGGGAGGGGATCATGCTTTGCTTCAGTATGTCAAAGTACATGTTGGCATTCCTGGTTCCCTCAATGAACTGCAGCTCCCCAGTGCCAGCAGCACTCATGCAGCCCCAGACCATGACACTCCCACCACCATGCTTGACTGTAGCCATGACACACTTGTCTTTGTACTCCTCACCTGGTTGCTGCCACACACACTTGACACCATCTGAACCAAATAAGTTTATCTTGGTCTCATCATACCACAGGACATGGTTCCAGTAATCCATGTCCTTAGTCTGCTTGTCTTCAGAAAACTGTTTGCAGGCTTTCTTGTGCATCATCTTTAGACCGGGCTTCCTTCTGGGACAACAGCCATGCAGACCAATTTGATGCAGCGTCACTGAAAGGCTGACCCCCCACCCCTTCAACCTCTGCAGCAATGCTGGCAGCACTCATACGTCTATTTCCCAAAGACAACCTCTGTATATGACGCTGAGCACATGCACTCAACTTCTTTGGCCAACCCTGGCGAGGCCTGTTCTGAGTGCAACCCCTCCTGTTAAACCGCTATTTGGTCTTGGCCACCGTGCTGCAGCTCAGTTTCAGGGTCTTGGCAATCTTCTTTTAGCCTAGGCCATCTTTATGTAGAGCAACAGTTATTTTTTTCAGATCCTGTGCCATGTTGAACTTCCAGTGACCAGTGTGAGAGAGTGAGAGAGCGATAACGCCAAATTTAACACACCTGCTCCCCATTCACACCTGAGACCTTGTAACACTACCAAATCACATGATGCGGGGAGGGAAAATGGCTAATTGGGCCCAATTTGGACAATTTCACGTAGGGGTGTACTCACTTTTGTTGCCAGCGGTTTAGACTTTATTGGCTGTGTGTCGAGTTATTTTGAGGGGACAGCAAATTTACACTGTTATACAAGCTGTACACTCACTACTTTACATTGTAGCAAAGTGTCATTTCTTTAGTGTTGTCACATGAAAAGGTGTAATAAAATATTTACAAAAATGTGGGGGGTGTACTTACTTTTGTGAGATACTGTATATCTATTTTCCTAGTCTTAAAAAGACAACTGATTACTAGCCAGCTCACCTGCTAACTCCTTCAATCACAGTAATATACAGCAATATACTTTAGCCTTTATTAACCGCTTCAATACTAGGCTTTTATACCACCTCCATACCGGGCCTATTCTGACACTTCTCTCCTACATGTAATAATCATCATTCTTTTGCTAGAAAATTACACAGTACCCCCAAACATTATATATGTTTTTTTTAGCAGACACCCTAGGGAATAAAATGGCGGTCATTCCAAAGTTTTATCTTGCACAGTATTTACGCAATTATTTTTCAAACGCCTTTTTTTTGTAAAAAAAATTGTTTTATGAATTAAAAAAATAACAAAACAGTAAAGTTAGCCCAATTTTTTTGTATTATGTGAAAGATTATGTTACACCGAGTAAATAGAGACCCAACATGTCACGCTTTAATTATGAGCACACTCATGGAATGGCGCCAAACTTCGGTACTTAAAAATCTCCATAGGCAACGCTTTATTTATTTTTTACAGGTTACAGTTTAGATTTACAGAGGAGATCTAGTGCTAGATTAGTTGCTGGCACTCTAACGCACGTGGCGATACCTCACATGTGTGGTTTAAACGGCGTTTACATATGTCGGCGGGACTTGCATGTGCGTTCGCTTCTGCACGCGAGCTATCGGGGACAGGGGCGTTTTTAATTTTTTTTTTTTATCTTTTATTATTTTTTTTTTACTTATTTTTAATTTATTTTTACACTTTTTTTCATTTTTTTTTCCACTTTTATTCCTATTACAAGGAATGTAAACATCCCTTGTAATAGGAAATGTGTGTGACAGGTCCTCTTTATGGAGAGATGTGGGGTCAATAAGACCTCACATCTCACCTCCAGGCTGGAAACCCTGAGATCGGTGAAATAAAATTCACCGATCTCATGAATGGTGACTTACAGCCGCAATTGCGGCTTTGTTTACATACGGGGACCCGGGCGTGACGTCATCAGATCGCGCCCGGGTCCTCCGACGGTCATAGAGATGACTGGTGACCATCTGGTCATCAGTCATCTCTATGCTTCCTGCCGCCGCCGACGATTCGTTCTCCGGGCCCCCGAAGGTACAGGTAAGCCCGGAGAAGCACCGGATGGCGGCGGGAGGGGGGGGGATGTCCCCTCCCGCGGCCTGTAAGAACGATCAAGCGGCGGAACCGCCGCTATGATCGTTCTTACATTGTGCAGAATCGCCGGCTGAAGAAGAGGATATCTGGATGATGCCTCTGGCTGCAGGCATCATCCAGATATTCGCCTGCAATGCCCAGGCCGTCAATTGACGGCCACTTAGGATGGTAAATCCCATCCCAGGCCGTCAATTGTATATGGCTGGGTATTGAAGTGGTTAAATGTTGGTCCATCTGTACTCTGCCACAATCTGCTTTACTACCGTATTTATCGGCGTATACCGTGCACTTTTTTTACCTTAAAATAAGGGGAAAATCGTGGGTGTGCGATATACGCCGATACCCGCTTCCCGCACTCAGTTTGAACTGAGCCGCCGACATATACCGAGTGCAGTACACTCGGGTACATTCGGCCAGGCTCGGACACCAAAACTGTAAGTACTAAAATGTTTTTTTACAGGAATTTTGGGTCCACATTAGGGGTGCAAGTACACGTACTATCTATTTGGAGCTATGCAGATTGCCACGATTTCTTTATCTCTATAATCCATATGATAAAATGCACTAATATGCTGTGTAATATGTATTTTCATCATTACCGGTTGTAACTGTAAGCCACAGCAAAGACTTTTACATAGGGATTTCATCACATAACTTTATCTTGATGCTCTGCATAAGATACAGTGCCTTGAAAAAGTGTTCACACCCCTTGACATTTTCCACATTTTGTCATTTTACAACCAAAACTCTAAATGTATTTTATTGGGATTTTTTGTAATAGACCAACACAAAGTGGGACATAATTGTTAAGTGGAAGGAAAATGATAAAAGGTTTTCAACCTTTTTTACAAACATGTGAAAATTGTGGCGCGCATTTGTATTCAGCCCCCCCGGAGCCCATACTTTGTAGAACCACCTTTCACTGCAATTACAGCTGCAAGTCTTTTTGGGGATGTCTCTACCAGCTTTGCACATCTAGAGAGGGACATTTTTGCCCATTCATTTTTGCAAAATAGCTCAAGTTCTGTCAGGTTGAATGGAGAAATTCTCAATTGGATTTAGGTCTAGACTGCAACTGGGCCATTCTGAAGCTCCGTACACACGACCGGTTTTCTCGGCAGAATCCATCAAGAAACTTGATGGAAGACGTATTCTGCCGAGAAAACCGGTCGTGTGTACACTTTTCGCCGAGAAACCCGTCGAAACTCGTCGAGCCAAAAAGAGAGCATGTTCTCTATTTTCTCGACGGGAGTCGAATTTGACTCGTCAAGTTTCTCATCGGGCTGGTTTCCGACGATAAACTCGAGCATGTATATGCTAAGAAACCCGCGCACCTTCTGTAAAAGTAGCGTTTGTAATGGAAATAGCACATTTGTCACGCTGTAACAGACTGAAAGGTGAAAATGTCTCTTACCAAACTTTTCAGTTACATGAGATTAGCAAAAGCAGCCCCAAGGGTTGTTTCAATGGAATCAAACTTCCCCTGTTGTTGTGTGTGTTGAAGTCACCGCGTTTAAAAAAGGGGAGATTTGGTCTTTAAAGTGTGTACGCAAAGCAAGCCTAACAAGGAACTCGACGAGGAAAACAATGTGTTTCGCCCGTCGAGTTTCTCGGTCGTGTGTACGGGGCCTGACACATGAATATGCTTCCAAACCATTCTATTGTAGCTCTGGCTGTATGTTTAGGGTTGTTGTCCTAAGTAAAGAAAACAAGCTGCGCAAAATAAGGTGATCATTCAATCAAAAAAACAAATCGCATAAATACAGTAATTAAAATCGTTGTGCTATTGATGTGTTAAGATCACTGTAAGGCCTTGTACACACGATCAGTCCATCCGATGAGAACGGTCTGAAGGACAGTTGTCCGATGAAGCTGACAAATAGAGCTTTCTTTTGGTGGTATTTGATCACTTATGCGTTTTTTATTTTTTGTGCTATAAACAAAAATAGCAACAATTTTGATTTTTATTTTTTTTTACTTTTTGCTATAATAAACATCCAAAAAAATAAATGTTTCTTCATCAGTTTAGGTCGATATGTATTCTTCTACGTATGTTTGGTTAAAAAAAAACGCAATAAGTGTATATTGATTCGTTTGTGCAAAAGTTATCAAATAGAGGATAGATTTATTGCATTTTTTATGGTAATGGTGGTGGTGATCTGCGATTTTTAGTGAGACTGTGACATTGCGGTGGAGAGATTGGACACTTTTGACATTTTTTTGTGGCCAGTGACATTTATACAACGATCTGTGCTATAAAAATGCACTGATTACCGTGTAAATGTCACTGGCAGGAAAGGGGTTAAATGTGTTCCCTGGGAGGCATTTTAACTGGGGGGATGGGACTGACTGGAGGAGGAGAGAGATCTCTGTTCCTAATCCCTGTCAGAATGGGGATCTGTCTCTTTACATTGACAGATCCCCGTTCTGGAGATTGCGGGTGGCTGGCTGACATTGCGGCCAACGGCCACGCACAGGTCCTTTTATACTCCTATATACATGTAAAGAGCCATGACAGGTCCCCTTTATACTCCTATATACATGTATAGAGCCATGACAGGTCCTCTTTTTACTCCTACATACATGTATAGAGCCATGAGAGGTCCTCTTTATACTCCCCACTGGGAGCTCGGGCAGGCGGCTCTCGGATCGATCGGGAGAGATCAAGCCAGCGGAGGAGCGATCGGGTGATAGCAAGGTAAAAAGACCACTAGGTCCAACAGGCAGTAAAGTAAATGTAAATGCAAAGTCAGATAGGTGTATGTCAGGTAGGTGAGGTCACTGTAGGTCAGGTAGGTGTATGTATGTCAGGTAGGTGTATGTCAGGTAGGTGGTGCATGTATGTCAGGTAGTCAGTGTAATGGTCAGTGTGTCAGGTAGGTGAGTTTAGTGTTCAAAATTGATGGGCAATGGTAAGTCAAGCAGCAACCAGCAAGTGAGCTTACTCCCCACCGCCCAGACAAATTAAACCACGCCATGACCATCCTGGATCCAAAACCGTGCCGCCGCCCTCGGTACTGACCTCGGGCTGAAGCCCCTGGTCTTCTTGCCACCTAGCAACGCCCCTGGCTGTACGGGGCCCCATTATTTCTATCAGCGGCTCTGAGAATGGCTGTTATATATTTACCTCATGTAGCACTCTCTACTTAGGTAGAGTGGAGCTGAGAGTGGCCTAGAGTAGGCTGGTGACTCATGGCCAGCTTCATCTTTTGGTTACCTCTCTTCTGCAGGTAATGCTGCCGAGCAAGTCTCCAGGAGGGATCCACCAGGTGTTGGTAAGTGACACACAGCCAGGAGCGCTGGAGAGGCATGCCGGAACGGATTGGGAGCATGCAATCTGAGATGGACGTAGACTCAGTAAGGAGTGTGGTGTCATGGGCAGTGCAAGCAGGTAGCTGCAGTCAGGAGGGCTGTCATGGTCTGAATGGGACTGACTGGGAGCAGTAGTCCACAAAAAAGGGCAGCTAGCATCAGAACTTTATTTTCTACACCAAAGGAGCCAGCTGAGCCAAGGAAGTTCCATCTTATCCTCTGTTGAATTTACAGTTGCCATGATGGGATGAGCTATGACACCAGCCATATGATGGCTTGACAATTCATTTGAAAGCTAACATAAGCACACTAACAAGGCATGGCTTGAAAGTAACAAAAACAGTTAGGGCCGGTTCACACCACATTTTTGATGCGTTCCGATGCGCTCTGTGTGCATTTTTTATGCTTTTCCAGATGCATTCCAGGTGCTTTTTCCTTTCTAGGGTCTAGTTTTTTATCCGTTTCAGTGCATTTTTTATGCGTTTTACTGCGTTCCAGTGCAGAAAAAATGCAGCATGTTCTACTTTTTTTTTTTGGAACGAAAAAGTCCTGGAACTGAGTGCACCGGTGTGAACTATGCCATTGGAAACCATAAAACCTAATTTCAGCGTGTTTTCGATGCAGAACAAAAACGCACTGGACTGCATGTGGTATGAACTTGCCCTTAAATTGGTGGATTTAGTTCCACTTTATATGCAGTAACCAGGGAGCCTATCATAATCAATTCTGATGAAGTCAGACCAGTACATGGATTCTGATTGGCTGGCATGGGTTACAGCGGTTAAGCATAGGAGCTCTTTATTGAGTAACGAATATAGATTTTTGTCTATTTAATAAGGTACATCTTGGGGTTTAAAAGGCATATTACACAACTGAAAACAAAAAAAAACCAGTAAGAAAGAGAATAAAGCGACTTTATTGTACATATTGCCATGTAATGAGAGACATTTGGTGCATGAAGGAAAATGTCAGTCAAAATTAATCTCCTGACTTTAGGATTTAGGAGGGCGGCATTAGTAGGCAAAATTACTCTATCATACTTTTATAGAGGCATAGGATGTAGTAAAGCGGAACGAAAAAATATCTTTTCATTATTAGCACTTTCCTGTTTTAACAAAGTGAACAGGTGTTGTATCTTTGCAGGTGATACATATGTAATCTGTTTTAGAGCTTTGAGAATATTTGCACCCGGTGGTTCTTCTGCAAGTAGTTAACTGAAATGTTTCCCTACTGCTTTTATTTACTCTACCAGTGGCTGCTCTGCAGATCAGCTTGATTGGTGCAGTGTTCGAATGGATGAAAGTATTGACCGGCTTGCACTGCCCATCTGGAGTATATTTAGGATCGTTCATGGCACGGTTGCAGTTGAATTCAGTGGTATTTTCATTGGTGATATGCTTTGCTTTAAACTTTTCCCATTCCGTGTTTTCTTTTATTTTGCATTGGGAAAGGCCAAAGAGAATTCCACAGATAAACAGGAGTGTGGTTACTGAAAGCATCTTGCCAGGCATGGTCTGTAAAAATAAAATAAAAAATACAAGCAAAGTAATAAACAGAGAGAAACAAACAGAGATGAAGAGCGCCCCCTTTGTTGGTATCAGTGTGATGAAAAGTGCCCCCCCCCCCCCCCTGGTGTTGGCTAGATGAAGAGTAGTCATGAGTTTGATTACAAATTTATCAGAAGACTGTGTGCTTTACCTCCAGGCAGGGCCGTCTTAATAGCATCAGGGGCCCCTGGGAAAAGTAACGCTCTGGGCATGGGCGTCCGCTGACATTTTTTCAGGTAGGGGCGCTTCGGCAGCGGCGACACTCAGGCCCCGTACACACGTCCGAGCAACTCGACGGGTGAAACTCATCGTTCCGCCCGTCGAGGTTCCGGATGAGCGGTCGAAAGTGTCGTCGAGCCAAATTTCCTCATTGAACAATGAGGAATTAGAGAACATGCTCTCTATTTTGGCTCGACGAGCTTCCCGACGGTTTGCTCGTCGAAAGTGTACACACGACCGATTTTCTTCGTCCGCTAGCGGAGGTTAAAATTGCCCCCCCCCACGTTAAAATGTAAAAACACTCCACTGTGCCCCCTGCATCTTTCAATATCTCTTTGTCACTACTGTGTACCCCCTCTCCACAACTGCACCTCTGGACCCCTTTACATTACACAGCACCCCACAGCTTTGGACCCCTTTACATTACACAGCACCCTGCACCACTGGAACCCTTTAAATTACACAGCACCCTGCACCACTTTACATTACACAGCACCCTGCATCACTGGACCCCTTTACATTACACAGCACCCTGCACCTTGGGTAAATGTCCTGCACTGGTCATGGTAACTCATGTATTAATGTCCTGCACAGTTCAGGACATTAATACATGAGTTACTATGACCAGTGCAACTGTGCAGGACATTTAGGACATTTTGTAATGAAGATAGATGTTGTTGCTTGCTTTGTTGGCGGCGCTGGCTCCTTCTGTCTACACTCCTCCCATCAGTGCCATCCCAGCCAGCCATGAATGATAATCCCCACCCGCCTTGAGTGACGTCACGCCGCCAGGACGGGCGCCGGGCGCGGATGTAAACTAAGGGGAGCAGCTCGGCAGCACAATGATCATATTGGCTGGAGCCTGGTGCTGGAAAACAGGGGCGGGCTGCTGGAGCCGAGTAAATGTATTGTAACACACTGACAGACTGCAGACATAAATGATCATGGCAGTGACACTCTTTCACGATCCCAGGGGGGGGGTCAAATGCCCCCCCCCCCCTTGCCCTATGGAGCGGACACCCATGGCTCTGGGGCCCCTACAATGTAGATAGCGCAGTTAAACAGACATCAAGTAGGGTAGAGCTCCCATTTAACTACATGAGTAATCATTCTGTACAGCAAAGAAACTGGGAAAATACTACATACATAAAGTAACAAAGCTGTCCTGTGTATATGATATATATGCTAGAATGATGCTCAGGACAGTTGTAACAAGTATAGACACGGCCGCCAATAAAAATCATGAGGCCCCATCCAGCCTAACAGCGCCTCAGATACCCCCAACATTGTAACCCCTGTACATCTTATATACATCCAGCACTCCTAACTTCACACACACACACACACTAGGTTTCCCCTTAGCATTGTTATCCTGTTATAACCTCCACACCCATGGGTTCTCAACCCCAAATAAATAACTCCACAGCATTCTGACACCCTCTACACCCTAGATATCCCCCCAGCACTGTGACCCCTCTACACCCTAGATATCCTTCCCCAGCATTGTGACCCCTCTACACCCCAGATATCCCCCTAGCGCTGTGACCTCTCTACATCCCAGATATCACCCCAGCACTGTGACCCCTCTACACCCTAGATATCCTCCCCCAGCATTGTGACCCCTCTACACCCCAGATATCCCCCTAGCGCTGTGACCTCTCTACATCCCAGATATCCCCCCAGCACTGTGACCCCTCTACACCCTAGATATCCCCCTAGCGCTGTGACCTCTCTACATCCCAGATATCCACCCAGCACTCTGACCCCTCTACACCCAAGATATCCCCTCAGCACTGTGACCCCTCTACATTCCAGATATCCCCATAGCGCTGTGACCTCTCTACGTCACAGATATCCCCCCCCAGCACTCTGACCCCTCTACACCCTAGCTATCCCCCAAGTATTGTGACCCCACTACATCCATTATATCTCCTACACTGTGGCCTCTCTACACCCCTAATACCTCTAGCACTACAGCCATCCAAGATACCACAAACATTGCTACCACCTATATACCCCAGATCTACCCTCAGCATTGTTTTCCCCCATACACCTTTACTATCCCCCAGCATCATTGTTCCATCCATTAGTACCCCCTTTTCCAGTGGAGATACAGTCAACCACTTAAGCACTTCAGCCCCGGAAGGTTTTACCCCCTTAATTACCAGACCATTTTTTGCGATACTGCACTGCGTTACTTTAACTGACAATTGCGCGGTTGTGTATCTTTCGGTGTTATTTGATTACCTTTTGCAGTTTTATTTTTTTTTGCACTATAAACAAAAAAAAGACCAACAATTTTGAAAAATCTAGTTTCTTCATCAATATGTATTCACCAATGTGTATTCTACATTTTTTTTTTGGTAAAAAAAAAAAAAAAAAAATAAGCAAATATTGACTGCTTTGCGTGAATGTTATAGTGTCTACAAACTCCGATACGGTATAGATTTAGGGACTTTTTTGTTTATTTGTTTATTGTTTTTACTAGTAATGGCGGCGATCATCGATTTTTAGTGGGACAGCAACATTGCGGCAGACAAATCTGACACTTTTTGGGGACCAGTGACACCAATACAGTGATCAGTGCTAAAAAAAATGCACTTACTGTATAAATGACACTTGCAGGGAAGGGGTTAACATCAGGGGCGATTAAAGAGTTAAGTGTGTTCCCTGGGAGTGTTTTATAACTGTGTGGGGGATGGACTGGCAGGAAGAACGCACAGATCTGTGTTCCTACTTACAAAGAACAGAAGATATCTGTGTACTTCCCTGTCAGAACGGGGAATCTGCCTTGTTTACATAGGCAGATGCCCGTTCTGCCACTCTGTGGAGCGATCGTGGTGATGTCCGCCGGACCTGCTCATTGGTTCTCCCTCCATGCAGCGGGCATATGTGCCCACAGTATCAATTGCAAAGAATGATGTACAGGTTATGTTGTTTAATGCAATAGAGCCATCCTGCCGCAGTATATATGTGGTGAGTGGTCTTTGAGTGGTTAATGCTTGACTTCTGTCTGTAGTCTAATGCCGCGTACACACGATCATTTTTTGTGATGAAAAAAAACGAAGTTTTCTGTGAAGTAAAAAACGACGTTTTTGAAACGTCACTTTCAAAGACAATGTTGCATACACACCATCGTTTTTTTCACAAAAAGCGAGGTTACGTTCACCACTCTTTTCCATTGAAGCGAGCTTCATAACTAGCTTCTGGGCATGCGCGGGTTGAAAAACGTCGTTTTAAACAACGTTTTTGCTACACACGGTGCCTTTTTGTGAAACAAAAAACGACGTTTTGAAAAACGACACAAAAAATTCAAGCATGTTGGAATTTTTTTTTGGTCGTTTTTTTGAAGACAAAAAACTATGTTTTGCCCACACACGATCAATTTAAATGACGTTTTAAAAAACGTCGTTTTTTTTCATCGCAAAAAACGACCGTGTGTACGCGGCATAAGAACTGATATTTCCTGTGAAGAAACTACATATCCCACAATCCCTGTTTTTTTCAGTCTAGTGTTCTGCAGGTGAAAACTAGTAATTAAATTTGAAATAGCCACAAGCAGGTGGAGCATTGAAGGGGAAAGATGTTCTATCTTTGTGTTTGTATGAGTTTCCTCCCACTCTCCAAAGATGTGCTGACAGGATAACTACAGGCTAAACTGCACTACTGTGTGTATGCATGTATGAAAATAAATTGAGATTGTAAGCTCCTTAGGGCAGAGACTGAATGTACATAATGTGAAACACTGTATAAATTATACGTGCTATATAAATGTCTGTAGTGATATAAGTAAAAACAATGTCTAGCTGTAATGCTCACTTGTCCCCCAATTTGTCCTCTGTCACATCAGGTTCACTTTGGCTTTACCAAAAGTATTACAAGCTGGCAGTTAAATACACAGTTGAAATCATGCATGTTTTCTGTTTTAGCACGTCTGCCATACTGAACAGCCAGGCAGGTGACAGTATGTGGTTTCTGAGCTCATATTCCAAATGGGAGAATTATTCTTTATATTTCAGTGGGGATAGGGCAGACATTGTCAATGTGCTCATTTAGAGAAAAGTTACCATGTTTGTGTGAAGTTACCCCCAACTCTCTGATACCCTCTAGGAGGTGTTGGCTGTCTAAGGGCCATGTCACACCAGCGAGCCTGTCTCTGGCAGTAACTGGTTAGTGACAGAATTGCTATGCAGCTCTAAACCAGGAAGTAAAAGACATAGGCCTGGATTCACATACCTCGGCGCATATATATGCCGGCGTAGCGTATCTTCTTTACGCTACGCCGGGGAAGTATGGAACTCACAAAGCAAATGCTCCCAACGTTGCACCGGCGTAACGTATATTAGTCGGCGTAAGCCGACGTAAGTCTAAGTAGGTGAAAGTGGGCTGGAAGTGGGCGTGATACATTTAAATGAAGCGTGACCCCATGCAAATGATGGTCTGAGCTTCAAACAAGTACTTAAAATGTACGGCGCATGCGTCGTACCTTGAACGCATTCCAGTGCGCATGCTCACTATAACGTTGAAACAACTGGCTAAGATATGTGGAATCACTGCCTACGACGTGAACGTAACCTACACCCAGCCCTATTCACGTATAACGTAAACTACGTAAAAATGGACGGTGTTCGATCCCTGGTCCATACCTTTGCATGAGTTGCGCCTCCAATATGGGGAATAACATTACGCCGGACGTAACCCTTACGCAAATCGCTTAAAACATGCGCCGGGCGCAAGTACATTCGTGAATCGGCGTATCTCCCTCATTTGCATCAGAAATCAATGGGAGTCCAGCGTAACAATGCAACTACTATACGACGGCGTAGGCAAGTTACGTCAGTCGGATGAAGCCTATTTTTCGACGTATCTAGTTTTGTGAGTCGCGCACAGATACGACGGCACACATTTGTACTTACGTCAGCGTATCTGGAGATACGTCGGCGTAAGTGCTTTGTGAATTCCTTGTGTTACACTGGCCATACTCCATGCACATTTTTGACATTTCCCGAGAAACCTTATGAATTCTGCTCAGTGAGTGACCCTGGTGGCTGCCTTCTGTCCACTATAATTTAATTAACTGCTTCCCGCCTGGTCTATAGACAAATGATGGCCAAGTTGAAGTTTTCCCATCCTGAGTAGATGTCATATGACGTCCTCCCAGTCACATGCCTCAAACATTCTCTAAGGTCTTTGCTGCGGCGCAATCTGTCACCCGCTGTGTCCACAGTTACACAGTTACAGTTACAGTGGACAGCAGATCATTGTACTGGGCCGACCCCAGTACCATGTGATTGCTGTGTCCAATCACAGCGTTCACATGACATTTGTACACAATTAATGTCTTTCATTCATTGTGTACTACTGTGATGATCTCTGTGATTGGTGAAGGTACAGACAGGGCCAATCACAGCACATCTGTACCTTGTGATAGCTGTGGCCAATCAGTTTTAACAATAGTACACAATGGGGGAGATAGTAACACTGTACTGCTCGGGTCACAGTATATGTAAAAAAAAAAAAAAAGAACAAAAATTATTGAAAATCTTCTTTTTTTTTTACATTCTAATCAGGCAGTGTCCTTGATCACCACCACACCAGTCGTATGATGACATTGTACTGTTGCATGACTGAGTAATTATTTTTCAAAGTGTGACAGTTGTACACAATTAATATCTTTCATTTATAGCCATTCACTGTGTACTACTGTGATGATCTCTGTGATTGGTGAAGGTACAGACAGGGCCAATCACAGCACATCTGTACCTTGTGATAGCTGTGGCCAATCAGTTTTTTTTAAATATAATCTTTATTGAATAACACCTCAAGGGGCCAATCAGTTTTAACAATAGTACACAATGGGGAAGATAGTAACACTGTACTGCTCTGGTCACAGTATATGTAAAAAAAATAAAATAAAATAAAAAATGATTGAAAATCTTCTTTTTTTTTTTTACATTCTCATCAGGCAGTGTCCTTGATCACCACCACACCAGTCGTATGATGACATTGTACTGTTGCATGACTGAGTAATTATTTTTCAAAGTGTGACAGCGTTGAAAGCTAAATATTGGCCTGAGCAGGAAGGGGGTGAAATTGCCTTGAATGGGAGTAGTCCAAAAAATTGAAGATGCCATGAGGAAACTTGTTGACCCCACAGTCGCTGCATTCAATCAAATGCATCCACTACGACTATTGTACTGTAAAAATACAATAGCTGAAGTACAGAATTATTCCATTCACAGTGTGTAGTGTGGATGGACAAATTTGGTTCTTGTTTTCATTTAGCCTGCAGGATGGCCAGCTCTATGGTGTAGCTGACTGGGTGAGTGGGGCATCACCCCCTTACTGGTGACTTACAGTCACTTAGCGATTCCTTCAGTGAGGAGGTGACACATTTTTTTAAGCATGAGTGAGTGATACATGGAAATAAGTGTGAATTTTTTCTATATTTTGTTAGTTATCCAAATAGCGCATGAATATTAGAAACCAGTGAAACCGTTATCATCATGAAGAATGGACCCTGCTTGACCTGGAAGTGAACTATTTCCACATAGCACCTGGTTGACCCATATTTAGTATAAATGGTTCCTTATGTACCAGGAGGCCTTTGTGCAGGTGCATGTGAACATGTTATGTCTACCCTTTCTAGGGTAGGCATGGCTTTCCAAAATGTATAAGAATTATGTTAATCTGTATAACCACCAACTTTTCGTTCAGTTTTGATTAGAATAGGAAAGGAAAAGGACCCCTGTCTATTTTGTTTTTGCTACTTTTGTCCATTTGAGGAGATTTCCCTTTACTTCCTGTCCCGATGTAAGAGGATGTGAAAAGAAATCTTCCATTAGACAGTCATCACCATAACAGAGGTTCCCATTGGAACTTTTCAGCTTTTGTTTTGGTGACAACTGTACAATTTTATATTTTATATTATTTTCTGCATCTATGAAAATGGTCTTCAGCACAAACAGTAAAGGTGAATCTGCACAGACAGCAATACAGACTTGACAGCAGTTTTAGGCCTTATGCACACTGGATGTTTTTGGAAGTTTTTACAGCTGCTGTTTTTCACAGTAGACGTTTATTTCTACAGTCAATAAACTCTCCATCATGTTATCCTATGTGTCCATGCAGTTTTGGGCAGTGACGTTTTTGAGCAGTAAAACAAAAAAAAAAATAGTGAGTTCAGCTGTAAAAACACTCTAACGCTGATAAACGTCGATAAACGCTCAAAAATGTCACTCAACAGCATTTTTTAAACGTTTTTGATCCATTTAAAAAATAAAAAAATATGGGCCAGATTCAGGTAGATGAGAGTATCTTTCCTCTGGAGTAACGCTTCTCATTTACGTTACTCTGAAGAGCCTTTCAGCGCAAGTCCTGTAATTCACATAGCAGTTGCGCGTAAACTTGCGCCAGAGTAACGATAATGCGCTGGCGTAACCCGACGCAAGTGGAAGTGGGTGTGATCATATGTAAATGATGGGCGGAGCCCAGCGCAGAGGCTTACGTTCAGCGCATCATCCACGGAGCATGCGCAGTGAGTGCGGCTCCACTCGCCCCCCTTGTGCGCATGCTCACAACTTCCGTCGGCACCACTTCCTGGGAAACGTCAGCGCAATGCGTTCCGCTGGGCGCTTAAAAGCGCTGGCGGAAACGCCATTCCGGCGCAAAAGTAGTTCCGTTTCCCCCCACCCCAGGGAAGATACTTTTGCACTGTAATGGCTGCTCCCGCTACCCCCAGAGAGAGGAGGAACCTCAACTTTAATACCCAGGAGGTCTCAGTGATTATCTCGGCTATGGAGACGGAGAATGAATTTCTCCATGGCAAAAAAAGCCGGAAGACCAGTCGGTAGAGGAAGCAGGGCATCCTGGAGTCGATTGCTGCCAGGGTCAATGTCCTGGGCTACTCCACCCGGACTGCTGGGGACATACAAAAGAAAATAAATGACCTGCGGCGCAAGGTGAGGGACAAGGTGGCCTCCATCAGGAGGTATGAGAGGGGCACAGGTGGTGGTCCCCCATGTCCTGTCACCCTAACCGCAGAGGAGGAGGTGGTTGCTCGCTGCCTGGAGAGGGAGCAGGTGGAGGGGGTCGCAGGCTATGACTCCGTGGAGGAAGGCACAAGGACAGGTAAGTGTTTTATAATCCCCTATTTGTTGTTTTGCATTTGGGGGGGGGGGGGACATGTGCCAAGTGTGTGGGACCACCAACATGTGTCTGCTTTGTGTCATCCACAGATGACGGAGCTGGGCCATCATCTGTCAGCCTGCATTCCACCCCATCCCCCCCACGCCATCATGTGCCCGAGCCACTGGGTGGTGAAGAGGTTGTGGAGGAGGAGAGTGGCCACACCACACCTGCCGAGGTGGTTGTGGAGGATCCTGCTGTGGCAGAGCAGGACTTTTCATTGGTTTTGTCTGTCTCCTCCCCTTCTCCTGGCCCGTCTGTCGTCCCCTCCCCCATCCTTGGAAGCCCCTCAAGGGCGACTCCTTCCACCCGTGGACATCCATCTTCTGGCCCCAGGAAGGCGACCCAGAAGACCAGGGGGGTGTCTGATGGTGTCCAGGACCAGTTGGCGAGGGATCACGCCAGGCAGACGGAACAGATGGGGGCCATAGCGGTGCACTTGGAGAAAGTGGCTGACAGCCTGGGCTCCGTTGCCAACCTCAGCAACGCAGTGCAGGATGTCAGCTCTAATTGCGCTGCAGTGGTCACCACTTTGGGGGAGGTGCAGGGGGATATCCAGCACCTCACTGCAGCCGTCCAGGCCAACACTGCTGCCATCCATGGGAACAGTGCTGCCATCCGGGAGCAGGGGAGGCTGAGTCGGCGGGCCCAGCATTACCAGGTGACCCGTCAGCTCCGGATGCAGGCCCAGACGAATAATTACCTTGGACGGATAGCCAGGGCCTTGGAGGGCACGCAGGCCACACCTGCCAGGAGTGGCCCACCTGGGGATCAGCCACCTCCAGATGCCCCCCCACCCCCACCCACTCCATCCAGGCAGCTGCGGAGTCAGAGAGGGGCCCCCAGAAGAAGCCCCTGGCATCCCCGATGAGGCCTTTTTTTTTTTCTTGTTTTATATTATTGTTTTTGACATACTCAGGTCATGAGTTTAATTTTTATTTTTCTCAGGTTATGAGATTTTTTTTCTTTTAATGATCAGGATATGATATTTATAATTTCTTTTTGTACTGCACACGGTCAGGAGTGCAGGGGACAGTGTGAATGGTGTGTGAATGTGATAGGGTGGCACTCTTGAAAGTAAGGGGTGTCACCCTCGGCCGTGGTGGTGAAGTGAACCCCACGGCTGAATGAATGACGTGTGAAAGGTGTGTGAATGGACAGTGACATCATTGGGGCCTTGACGCTGGCGTTACTGCTCCCAACTCCTACATGCTGGACTTGGGCTAATCCAATGCGATGTGGATGTGGTGTGTGTGATCTAGGGACATCAGTGGTGTACACACGTGCACTGTCTGTGTTATTAATGTTTTGGTTTAGTGTCCAAAGATGCCTACGGCGAGGACCCTCCTGACTGCTCTTCCATCAGCAGACTGGGTGTCCTCTGGCAGGTGGGGACTGTGTGGGTCGGGGGTCAGGTCATCACGTATGTCAATATGCAGGCCTTTTTTCATAGCAAAGTTATGTAGTATGCAACATGCACCGATGATCTGACACACAAAGGTAGGGGAATACAATAGGGCCCCCCCAGACTTATCCAGGCATCGGAAACGGGACTTCAGGAGCCCAAATGTTTGCTCCACCACTGCACGGGTTTTGATGTGTGCTTCATTGTATTTTCTCTCTCCTCTGGTTTGGGGGTTCCGGAACGAGTCATTAGATGGGGTCCCAGTGCATATGCAGAGTCACCTGTAAGGTAAAAGACAGGAGAATGTTAGTCATGCATGTGCGATTTCTGTTGTGCATCACGGGAGGGGATAGTCATGCCTGACTCCCTTGTCACTCACCAACCAGCCAGCTGTCCCCATACATGTTCTGGTTAAATTCTGCTGGGATGGGGCTCTGATTGTATATGAAACTGTCATGGCTGGACCCGGGGTGTTTGGCACGGACGTGCCATATGAGGCGTTGGGCATCGGCTATCACCTGTACGTTGATGGAATGCCAATGCTTCCGATTGGGGTATATGTGCTCTGTGGCACTGGGGGGCTGTAGGGCCACATGTGTGCAATCAATGGCCCCCACAGTGCGTGGGAATCTGGCAATGTTGTAGAAATCTGTCATTGCCTTCTGCCGCAGCTCCTCAGTGGTGGGTCTGATGAACTGGTTGGACATGCGTCTGAGGATTGCAGGGACAACCTGGTGCACACATCTGCTTATGGAGGACTGTGACATCCCAGCCACCACTCCACTTGTACGCTGGAATGATCCACTGGCAAGGAAATGGAGTGTTGCCAGGACCTTCACCAGTGGCTGCACTGCTTGTGAGCGGTGTGTTGGGCTGGTGATGTCATCCTGCAGGGTTGTGGTTAGTTCAAGTATTGCATCTGGGCTGAATCTGAATAGGCGATACACCTCCTCATCCCCCATGCCAAAGAGGTTCATACGTGTGCGGTATATCCTCTCACGTGCCCGCCTTCTTGGTTCCAGGGGACCCATCAGTAGTTCTAGGACCACGAGTGCCCCTGGCATGTTGGCACACAGAGGTGTTGTCCTTGCAAGTGGGGGTGCTCAGCTAGCTCCTATCGTCGGTAACGCTGCTGTAGCTGCTCTCCTGCTGACCTGTGACCGTCTGGAGTAAAGATAAAGCAGCCTTTTGTAGAAATAACTTTGCGCCGGACGGATCAGATACGCGCGGCGCATGTAGCCAGCGTATGGTGCTAATCCGTTCGTGAATTGTGAAAAATCCCTCATTTGCATATTTGCAGGGGAAATCAATGGGCGCGACTGATGCGCCCAGCGAAAATAAACGCTGACGATACTCTGGCGTCGGAATGTTCCGCCGGTCGCAAATGAGCCGTTATTGGGCGCATCTAGTTTGGTGGGTACGGGCACATAGAAACGTCGGCGCATCAGCACAGTTACGCGGCGCATATCCAAATACTCCAGCGCAAGTGTTCGTGAATCTGGCCCTATATGTTTTATTCAACAAAAAACGCAAAAAAACGCTAATGCAGAAAAATACTAAAAACGCTAATAAACAGAAAAAAAACGATTGAAAAAACTTTGGAAAAAGCTGAAAAAAGTTGAAAAAGTCACTGCAAAGCTACTGGCGTTTTTATAATGTTATTTTAACGTCCAGTGTGCATGAGGCCAAATCCTTCCCTTTGCTATCCAAACAGAAAAAAGTTTTGCCTATGCATAGACACTAGCCCAATGCTGGCTGGCAGCATTCAATGAACACGGCTGATCCTTCGGTAGTACTTAGAAATTCTACTCCAATATCTCTTTACCAAAAAATATAACTTTAAACTTACCTGATTCACTTCTTTAGCTCTCCTAAGAATGAAATGTGTTTGATTAGATATTTATACTTGATTTCAGCATTACACAATAATTGCATTGATATTGGTCAAATAAAAATTGGCTTCAAAATGGGTTATCTATCAACTTGGGTCAGTCTGTGAGTTAGGTCAGTGCGCCCTGACCCACTTTGTGTACACTTCCTTTAGTAGAAGAACCAGAATATGTCACTTACATCTGTGTGTATTGTGTAAACAGTATGAGACAGTGAGGCTCATTTACTAAAGGAATTGAGAATTTTCACTCATTATTGTGTGAATAGTTACTAGTGAGACTCTAAAAGACACGTACAAACCTCAACACAATTATTTGTATAAAACTCTTCCATCATCTATGTTTTTCTGCACACAAAACTTCATAAATATAGTCAGTGACTACTTAGCAACCAGCAATTCTTTTTTTGATGTACATATTGCTTATTTATTAGATTTGTTCAATTTTCTTTTATTTGATTTTAAAGCAAGACAGGTAACAGAAACAAGAGAAGCACACGTTTTAATTTTAAAGCAAACGCATAACAGAAGAAAAAAAAAAAGGGAAACAAACATTGCAAATATTTTCTATGAACTATAACTTCCTTCCTCAGCCCCTCTAGCCTAGTGAGATGGACTGAGGTAGGCAAAGTTTTCTGGAGAGATGGCGTGGCTTTACACGGGGTAGCCCTAAGGATGGGAGAGAGGGAGAGAGGGACAAGAGGGAATAAGAGAGGTCGGGGAGAAAGGAAAAAAGAAAAAAAAAAGGGGGGAGGAGGGAAATGAGGGGAGGGGGAACCTCCACCATTTAGAAGTACAGGTGTATATATATAGAATAATGTTCAATGTACGAAGGGGATCATTTAATTTAATTTGATAATTTTTTCATTTAAATCAAGATATTGTTCTACCTTATTTTTTCAGTTGCATTTTTTGGATGTGGTGCGGGCAGTCAGAATCAGAATAGGTCTGCAAGCTTTAGAAGTTTTGATGCATTTTTTTTTTGCCGGGCTGTTTAAACCTCCTGGGCTTTTCGCCATCATGTGCCAGTGGCACAGATCTGCAAGGCCACTACTTGGTCTTCAGTAGGGATAAGCTTCGCGTTCGATGCAAACACATGTTCACATCAAACATCGGCCATTCGATCGTTCGTCGAAAACGAACAAATCGGGTCGTTCGCGCCAAAATTCACATGACGCGCAACGGCCCATAATTCACTGTGGCGTTGCGCGCTGATGATTGGCCAAGCATGCACCATGACCCTGCATGCTTGGCCAATCACAGCGCCCAAAAAACGAAGAGACTTAATTGGCCAAAGCCTGGGTGCTTTGGCCAATTAGGGCTCAGGGCTTTAGCACACGCCCCACACTATAAAAGGCCGCCTCCCGGGCTTTGAGAGAAGTCAGACAGACAGAGAGAGAGAGAGAGATAGATAGATAGAGACACAGGGCCAGATTCAGATACAATTAGATTCGCGTAGAGTATCAGAAATACACTACGCCGCCGTATTTTACCTGGCTCTACGTGGAATCCCGGTAGATTTTGTCCAGTAAACGACGGCGGCGTAGTGTATTTCTCCCGGCGCAAGCCATCTACGCGAGTAGGGGGCGTGAAGCATTTAAAATAGGCGCGTTCCCGCGGCGATCGAACTGCGCATGCTCCATTCAGAAATGTCCCGCCGTGCATTGCGCGAAATCACGTCGTTACGTCATTTTTTCTTGAGTAGCGTCGTTTACGGACATTCCTATTCCCGAACGAGTTACGTAAAAAAAAAAATAAACATTTTAAATTCGACGCGGGAACGACGGCCATACTTAACATGGGCTACGCACCGTTAGACCAGCAAAAAGCTGGTCTAACAGTACGTAGAAAAAAATAGACGAAAGCGATTGCGAAGACCGCTCGTATCTTCGTGGATCGCCGTAAAAACTAATTTGCATATCCTGGCGCTGAAAACGACGCGGACTCCTCCCAGCGGCCGCAAAAATATTACAGCGTAAATCCGAAGGCTTACGAAGACGTAAGCCTCTCGGATCGAAGCCCGAAGCCGCCGTATCATGGTTTGAGGATTCAAACTAGTGATACGGCGCGCAAAATTTGAAATTACTCCTGTCTAACACCAGTTAGACAGGCGTAATTGCTCTGTAAATCTGGGCCACAGTGTCTTTTTAGATAGATAGATAGATCAGGGAGGCTACTAGTTAGTATAGTTAAATGTACAGTTTGTAGAGAATATATTGACATCCCTAGGAGTTGTCAATATATTTATAAACTGTATAGCTTAGCTAGTTCTGCTATTAGTATCTGTCAGGCAGGAGATTGTGCTTGATGCTCTAACGTGTTAGTGTACACGTGTTAGTTAATTGCACATAGACGCATTAACTGTTACTGCACGTGTGCTATTTAGTTGCACGGAAAGGCAGTTGCTGTTAATGCAAGTGGGCTATCGAATTGCACAGAAACGCAGTCGCTCTGACTGTGCGTGTGCTGTTTAATACCACCTGAGCGCATTTGGGGTCACCGCACGTGTGCTGTTACATACCACCTGAGCGCATTTGGGGTCACCGCACGTGTGCTGGTATATACCACCTGAGCACAGATAGTGCCACTGTACGTGTGCTGGTATATACCACCTGAGCACAGATAGTGCCACTGTACGTGTGCTGGTATATACCACCTGAGCACAGATAGTGCCACTGTACGTGTGTGTGCTGGTATATACCACCTGAGCACAGATAGTGCAGATATATACCACCTGTGCCACTGTACGTGTGCTCCTATATACCACCTGAGCACAGATAGTGCCACTGTACGTGTGCTCCTATATACCACCTGAGCACAGATAGTGCCACTGTACGTGTGCTGGTATATACCACCTGAGCACAGATAGTGCCACTGTATGTGTGCTGGTATATACCACCTGAGCGCAGTTAGTGCCACTGTACGTGTGCTCCTATATACCACCTGAGCGCAGATAGTGCCACTGTACGTGTGCTGGTATATACCACCTGAGCACAGATAGTGCCACTGTACGTGTGCTGGTATATACCACCTGAGCACAGATAGTGCCACTGTACGTGTGCTGGTATATACCACCTGAGCACAGATAGTGCCACTGTATGTGTGCTGGTATATACCACCTGAGCACAGATAGTGCCACTGTACGTGTGCTGGTATATACCACCCGAGCACAGATAGTGCCACTGTACGTGTGCTGGTATATACCACCTGAGCACAGATAGTGCCACTGTATGTGTGCTGCTATATACCACCTGAACACAGATAGTTCCACTGTACGCATGCTGGTATATACCACCTGAGCGCAGTTAGTGCCACTGTACGTGTGCTGCTATATACCACCTGAGCACAGATAGTGCCACTGTACGTGTGCTGGTATATACCACCTGAGCACATATAGTGCCACTGTACGTGTGCTCCTATATACCACCTGAGCACAGATAGTGCCACTGTACGTGTGCTGCTATATACCACCTGAGCGCAGTTAGTGCCACTGTACGTGTGCTGCTATATACCACCTGAGCACAGATAGTGCCACTGTACGTGTGCTCCTATATACCTCCTGAGCACAGATAGTGCCACTGTACGTGTGCTCCTATATACCACCTGAGCACAGATAGTGCCACTGTACGTGTGCTCCTATATACCACCTGAGCACAGATAGTGCCACTGTACGTGTGCTCCTATATACCACCTGAGCACAGATAATTTTTGTTGCAATACTTTGCACGTGGCTCCTTGTTGCGCTCCAATTGGAGTTATTGGGAGGGGTTGCAAGTGTCGTGTTGTGCCCAAGGCCCAATTTTTCAGCCCCTGTTTAACAGGGGCGCCTAATAAAAATTTTTGATGCAATACTTTGCACGTGGCTCCTTGTTGCGCTCCAATTACAGTATGTTTGAGGGGTGCCCTTTTTTCTAAAGATGTTCTTTCACACAACAATAATGGCCCCCCACCACCGCTAAAATATTCGACATAATGTTGCCACACAGAACTTGCGCAAGTAGCATTAATTACTTTTTTTTTTGGTCCTTTCATATTGTGGAGGGACATTTCTAAACACGTGCCACTACTATAGACACCCAGCAGGTGTGATATTTAAAGGAATTTTTTTTTTTCACTTTAAGCATCATTAAAATGCTCCGCAAAAAACGGACGTTTTTTAAAAAAAAATTCCATTGATACATGTTCCCTGGGGCAAGACCCGGGTTCTGAACGACGTTTTCCAACATTTAATTGAATTTTGGTCTTTAAAATGACCGTTTTTGAATTCGAACGTTCGGGTCCCATAGACTTCAATGGGGTTCGAAATATTTGTGCGAACTCGCGGTCTGTTCGAACGTTCTGGTGCGAACCGAACCCGGGGGTGTTCGGCTCATCCCTAGTCTTCAGTACATACGTTCACAAGATTTTATGTTAGAGCAGCGGAGGATTCGGCTTTTGGTCGTAGTGTCTTACAGGCTGCTGTATAAATCTAATGGTGCTTTCATACATTGTGTCTCCCTCCCCACAAAGGGATTGTTCTGGGACGTCCCAGGTAGTAATGCATATGGCTGCTCTGTGTCCAGTAATGTATGAAAAAATAAACTTGGATTTTTTTCTACTTGCTTATCTGTAAAATGTATTTATTTGAGTACATCACGGGACACAGAGGTCCCTCCCCTCTCTTTTTGGATTGTTCATGGCTTGCTACAAAACTGAAGTACTTCCTCTATGGGAGAGGTAATATAGAGGAGGACTACCTGTCTTTTTTATTCTGCCTGTGTCCATTCACCTATAGGTGGTGTATAACCCAGGTAGTAATGTATATGGCTGCTCTGTGTACTGTGAAGTAATCAAAGAAAGTGATTTTACAGGTTGGTAAGTAGAAAAAATCAATTTTTTTTTTTCAGATTTCCATTCTGCTCCTGAAGAAGCGGCTTTGGCCGCAAAACATGTTGTGGAATTTATAGAGGAGCATGCTTTATAAAGGAATGTGTTTTTTTTACTCTATTTTGATATATATACAACTGTTGTTAAACTACATTTGTAATAAATACTGACTTTGTATTGATCTATGACTGTGTTTCTTTGAGGCACCAAGAAAGTCCTAATATTTGTTCCCTTCTTTCTTATTTTGGGGGTGTTTTTGCATACGTAAATATAGGATGTGGTGTCCTTCGTTTTCATTGAATCTTTGGCACAGCTTTTGATATAACCAACAATTGTACAATATAAAGAGTGTAGTGGTTAGGAGAATGAAATTCACAGCATTGTGAATACAGTGCAGGGGTCAGGAGTGGGTAAAGCCCCTTTCACACGGGCACCTCCGCTTAACGGAATCGACTTGCTTATGCTGACCCCTGCTGAGCAGGCGGATGACAGGTCTATGTCCGCTCTGCACAGTCCCACTCTCTTCAATAGAAAAATCGGATGGAAATGGACCGCCTCTCTGTTTCCATCCGATCTGATCTGCTGGACAGATGGAAAATAGGAAGTTTTTGGTGAACAGGATCGGATTGGATGGTGGCGGATGGTGGTGGTCAGCAGACATGTTTTATGCTGACCATAGAGGACAATGCAGGGTCTGATCAGGTCTGCCTGAAACTGACAGGCGAACCTGATTGGACAGCCCATGTGAAAGGGCTGTCGCACATGTACTCAACCACACAGCTTTCATTCCAGCCTGATGCTGTCTTTTTTGCATTTATACCATCTACTCTCTCATGGATTGCCTGTTAACTGGCAGTCCCCTTGATACAGTTCAGGTTTTCCCGCCTCAACTCTGGACCTGAAACTTTGCTGGGAAAACCCTTCCCCTATATCCCTCAATACATGATCCAATATACATTTCCTAAGCTGATTTGGGAGTACCTGATTTTAGAAACCATTATTAGGGAATCGGTTTGAAGGGTATATTAAACCCTAATAATATACTACATTGTTCTGTACCTACAGAAAATTTCTGCATCCAATCAGTGAACGTGATTCATGAAACACGCATATTTTTTGTTATTCATGGGATGCAAAGACAGTTCAACGTTTACTCTTTATATTCAACATGCATTCCTGTCCATTTGGTAAATGTGTATTCAATATCAACTAGCCTGTATATGGTTGTGTTTTATATTTTGGAAACTGTATTATGCAGCTCTAGACCAAAGGAATTGCACTTGATCAATAAAAGGTTTTACTATATATGTGTAGCGTGGTCACCCTATCTGAGTCTAATGACAGGCCATCCCGCTGGAACTCTATGCATACCTTGTAAATATGTAAGCTACCGTTGGCAAAGTTATGCATTGTGGGATTGCAAGTAGCAGGAGATATGGACTCCATTGACTCTTAGGAGAAACGGACTACATTTCCCGCAATACCTTGCCCTGTTGGAAGATGTGATGCCTCCGCACATACTAGTGGGGGAGGTTACATAAGGAGAGGGAGCGTGCTTTTTCGCTCTCTCGGATCCAGCCTCTTCTCTGCGGAGCTGCTGACAGAGACAGCCGTGTGGTTAGGCCAGAAGCCAGTGCCTAAGTTTGCAGAGAGACCAGCCACCTGGAAGGAAGAGAGACCTCCAGTATCCAGCCCGTGTACACGGAGTTTGAAGAGGCAGCCCAGCTGACAACCAGAACAGTGGGACACCTTCGTCTGTGTATGTTTATGACTGCAAAGTCACAAGCGCCAAGGTTCAGTTGGTCAAGCTAACCCTCCTATTCATACCCATGTGAAAACAATAACTTCACCAAGCAAACTTTGGTGATTTGGACTAAAGTTGCATATAACTGCAATGTGACAGGAAGAATAGTAGAAAAAAGCAAGTGAAAATATTTCTTGAAAAAAAAATGGAAAAATAGCAGAAATTTGAAGCCACGTTCAAAAATACTGAAAATATGTATCATTAATGACCACTGGATGGCAGCATCAACTAACACAGGATACAGAGACTAACTAGCGGATAAGACCCCAAAAATAAAGGAACAAAAAAAAAAAAAAACTCACGCAAAGAAATGTAGCACTCTTTACCAAATGGGTATTGGTAGGGGAAAAAAAATGTTTGCTCAAATATGTGCATTAATTGCCACTAATAATAAGTAACGCTACAGAAAAATATAGATATATAATGCAACAGCTATTAAAAGTCTGGATGCAAAAATCAGTTAATAGCACGAATGCCCATCTTCCCATTAATCTCTCACTGGGATAAAATTCGAGAGTAAATAGAAAAAAAGTTTCTTGAGTGAAAATTTTATTGAGCCTTTTACCTCCTGGTAAATCCAATATGACTTCAATCTCTTAAACTGAGACCTAATTAGGATTACAGGTATGACTAGTGAAAAAGTTTGCAGAAACACATAACCAAAATGAAAATAACCTTTTACAATATTTTATTCATCCTCTCCAAATCTAACACAGGTTGGTAGGTAGTTGAGTCAAAGTTTTCTTTTTAAATCATAATCACAACAGAAACTACCCAAATGACCCTGATCAAAAGTTTACATACCCTGATTTTGGCCTGATAACATGCACACAAGTTGACACAAAGGGGTTTGAATGGCTATTAAAGGTAATCATGCTAGCCTGTGATCTGTTTGCTTGTGATTAGTGTTTGTGTATAAAAGGTCAATGAGTTTCTGGACTCCTGACAGACCCTTGCATCTTTCATCCAGTGCTGCACTGACGTTTATGAATTCTGAGTCATGGGGAAAGCAAAAGAATTGTCAAAGTGTCTGCAGGAAAAGCTAGTTGAATTGTATAAAACAGGAAAGGGATATAAAAAGATATCCATGTAGCACTACACCCGTAGGAGCTGCTGGTTAGTTTTGGGCCTTGCACGTTACCTCGTTTCTCATCATCTAGGGGTCTAAAGTCTGCCACAGGATTTGATACCCGGAGATCCAGCCTTACAGCCTTTAAGCCAACCCGGCACACTATAATGTATTGTAGGTTATGGTGCATCCTTTAATAAGTTACCAGGCTACTCCCAAAGTCCCAGCCTTCCGCTCGGTCCTTTCCGGATCAGGTCCTCCCCTGGCTTCCTCCTTTGAGTGGCTTCCTCTCGCAGGACAGACAGCATAGGATCACCTCCATGGCGTAGGTCCCAGTCAGGGTAACTGGGCCTACCAGGCCAGAATGCAGCCTCGGGCCAGCATGGTCCCGAGGCTAAAAATCACATGACACATACCTCGCGCCAGGAGGGCCATGAGGCGAAAAGGAGCCCCGTAAAATGGTGTCTGCCCCTTAAGTATCCGTCCCCAGCATGCCCAGCAGGGAGACCACTCCCACTGGGCTGTTCCCGAAGAAAAGACACCCAATGCACCATGGCTTGCCTTAATTCCAACATTGGCCTGTGGTGGTACCACCACCTACAGGCAAACAAAGGGAAATCCTTCCAGGCACAGCCATAGCCAGAACTGAGGTTGATTTAGCCCCAATTAACAGAGTCTGAGCTAAACTACCAGCTCAAACTCCCTCTAAATTTGACATAGAGCCTGGTCATTGGGAGCAGGGCGCTACATAAGGAATTGAGATTGCCATTCAGCAGTGTTCAAACTGTAATCTAGAAGTGTAAAATTAGGAGTTCTGTCGAAACCAAACAATCTGCTAACATTCTACAAGGAAGTAAGCAGCCATCTAAATAGAGGGAGACCTGTGCATGTGGTGTATCTGGACTTTGCAAAAGCATTTGATACAGTACATCATCTACGCTTAATTTGCAAGCAGAGGTCTGCAGGCTTGTGCTTGGGTAAAAAACTGGTTACAGGGACGGTTTAATAGGGGAGTAATAAATAACATGTACTCAGACTGGTCTGGAGTGGTTAGTGGGGTACCCAAGGTTCTGTCTTGGGACCAATTCTATTGAACATATTTATAAATGATATAGAGTAAGGGATAACTAGTTCAGTCTCAGCCTTTGTGGATGACACAAAGATAAGAAGAGTAATAAACTTGCATCAGGACATATACATTTTGCAGAAAGACCTGAACATAATAAAAGAGTGGACATACAAAAGGCAAATGAGGTTTAATGTGGACAAACGTAAAGTAACGCACTTGAGGTAAAAAAACATTAATTCAAAATATTCACTAGGTGGCGAACAGCTGGGAGAGTCAAATATGGAGAAGGATCTAGGGGTGCTAAAAGATGACAGAGTGAACAACAGCATGCAGTTCTAAGCTGCAGCTACCAAGGCAGGCAGATTATAAGCATGCATAAAAAAGGGATATACTCCAAGGACAAAACTATAATTCTGCAACTCTGGAGTTTTCCATTAAGTTCTGGTCACCAGTCCTCCTAAGGGATGTGCTGGAGCTAGATAGAGTCCAACGAAGGGCAAGAAAACTTATAAGGAGTCTAAAGGACCTCAACATTTATTCTCGCTGGAGAAAAGACGCTTGAGAGGGTACATGATAGCGATCTACAAATATCTCAATGGGGATCCCAGCATAGGAAATAAATTATTCAGTCCTATGAAATGCAAAAAGACACAAAGCCACACAATGAGACTGGAGGAGAAGAAGATTAACCTTAACATGTGTAGGAGGTTCTTTACCGTTGGGGCAATAAGGATGTGGAATTCTCTCTCACAATTGGTGGTGGATGCAGGGATTACGGATATCTTTAACCACATGCCGACCACCCACCGCAGTTATACGGCGGGACGGTGACACTGCTGGGCGAGAGCACGTAGCTCTATGTCCTCCCTTTAGCGGCCACGCGTGCTCGTTCGTTACAGAGCGGGGACCGGGAGCTTTGTGTGTAAACACAAAACTCTCGGTCCTGTCAGCGGGGGAAACGCTGATCTCCTGTTCATACAATGTATGAGCAGAAGATCAGTGATTTCCCCTAGTGAGTCAACCCCCCCATACAGTTAGAACACACCCAGGAACACACTTAACCCCTTCCCTAGTGTTAACCCCTTCACTGCCAATGGCATTTTTATAGTAATCCAATGCATTTTTATAGCATTGATCGCTATAAAAATGCCAATGGTCCCAAAAAAATGTCAACATTTTCCCATGTGTTCGCCATAATGTCTCGGTACTGAAAAAAAACGCTAATCGCCGCCATTACTAGTAAAAAAAAAATATTAACAAAAATGCCATAAAACTACCCCCTTTTTTGTAAACGCTATAAATTTTGCACAAACCAATCAATAAACGCTAATTGCGAATTTTTTTAACGAAAAATATGTAGAAGAATACGTATCGGCCTAAACTGAGGAAAAAAAATGTTTTTTTTTATATATTTTTTGGGGATATTATAGCAAAATGTAAAAAATATTGAATTTTTTTCAAAATAGTCGCTCTATTTTTGTTTATAGCGCAAAAAATAAAAACCACAGAGATGATCAAATACCACCAAAAGAAAGCTCTATTTGTGGGAAAAAAAGGACGCCAATTTTGTTTGGGAGCCACATCGCACGACCGCGCAATTGTCAATTAAAGCGACGCAGTGCCGAATCACAAAAAGTGCTCTGGTCTTTGACCAGCAATATGGTCCGGGGGTTAAGTGGTTAAAAGACTCTTAGATATATACATCTAGGACAAGGACACAACATACATGGATATGGGAAATCAGTATAGACACTGATGCATGCACCTACACAGGTTGAACTGGATGGACTATTGTCTTTTTTCAGCCTTACCGACTATGTAATTATGTAATTGGAGTGGGAATAATCTGAGCATAACAATGACCTTGTTGACTCCAGACACTGAAACCAGTTGTACTGTCAGTTGTCCAGCAGTCTAGGTGGAGTGGTATTGCTATAAGTCTGTCCACATAGACCAGCCTAAGGTGACAGATTATTTCAAGATTTTTGCAAGTGTAATGCAAGACCGGCTGTCACTTTTTCCCAGGTCCAGGTGGACAGACTTGCTGAGGACTTTGAATTAGAGGTACATTTGGTCCCAGTGTCTGCTGTTCCCATGATCAGCAAGGACGTTGATATGCTCAACCTTACTCTACTCTATGTAAGCACAATTTAGGTGTTTTTACTATTAAATTTTTTTATGTTAATTATCAAGATTGTACACTTTCTTTTCTGCTTTATTGTTTAGAGCCAGTTCACACCATAGAAACGCACAATCCAGATGCGTTTCAGATGTACGTTTTTGAGTCCAGTGCATTTTTTCTCCCCTTTTTTCCAATCTTAAAGTAAGGACAGGTGTGTTAGGTGCATTCTGGTGCATTCCAGTGTGTTTTTTTTGTTTTACAGCATTCCAGTACAGTCTAGTGCAGGAATAATGCAGCACATTCTACTTTTTTTTTCTCTGGAATTGGAATGCACTAGAGCTGCAAGCACTGGTGTGAACTATGCCAGTGAAAACCATACAACCTACTTTCCATGCATTTTTGATGCGGAAAAAACGCACTGGACTGTGGTGTGAACTGGCCCTTAATGTTTGAAGAGAATCATTTCCGCTACTTGGAGAATTGGAAGATCTTCTTGTGCTGCATAAATTTGAATGAACTGACAAGGACTACTCATATGGACTAACTGGCACAGAGCTTTTTCGTGGTGAAAATGAAATGTTTCTAGCATATGTTATTTCTTGTGACAAACTTTTTCATATGTTCCATCATAGGCTCCCCTTGTGTCACTTGCCCCTCAGTCCCATGACATCCTAAAACTGCAGAGAACTTTGTGTTGGAAGATTTTCTTGTGCCTGAAGATGTGTTTGAAGGCCTGAATGGGGGCAAGGCAGTGCCACAGGCTGATCGCCTTCATGCCACGCCACATTGATACAGTAATTCATGCAAAAGGAACCCTGATTAAGTATTGAGTGCATAATATACTGTACATGGACATACTTTTCAGTAAGCCAACATTTCTGTATTAAAAATCCTTTTTTTTAATTGGTCTTATGTAATATTCTAAATTTCTGAGATATTGAATTTGGGGTTTTCACTAGCTGTAAGACATAATCATCAAAATGTAAATAAAGAAATACTTGAAATATATCACTTAGTGTGTAAAACATCTATATAAAATATATGAGTTTCACTTTTTTGTGTTGAATTACTGAAATAAATGAACTTTTTATTCTAATTTTATGAGATGCATCTATATATTGCTGGGGAGAGATGTGGAAATTATGTGCCATGTTAATGATAATGACTGGCTGCAGCATGTACTGTATGTCATTTCTGCTTTGCGCCTAGTTCTAGTTTAAATTGGCAGGATCAGGCAATAATAATCTAATGTTTGCAGGTGCCTTTAAACTGTGTTTTTTTTCAATTATCTAACATAGTCCTATAAATACCAACAAAAATGTATGATAAACCTATGTTTATACAATATTGGTCAGGGCACTCTGGGGCGACACGACTTCCAGCACGACTTTCAGAGGCAACTCCAACACGGCTTGAGCATGAACCACAGGGCGATCTGGGGCAATTTACAACACGACTTGAAGTCGTCTCCAGGATAGGAGACTTTCCAGTGGCCAATCAAACAACAATCAGCTCTAGGGGAGGGAGAGGTTTTCCTGAGAAATGTATGTTATCTTCCTGGAAAGTTGCTTCAGTTAAGACAGTGATCAGACTTCTGAGGCGACTTCCATTGAAATCAATGGGTACAAGTTGCCTAGAAGTCTGAAGTAGTACAGGAAACTTTTCTGAAGTCGGAGCGACTTCATTAGTGTGTATTAAGACGGCTCCATTCATTTCAATTGATTTTCTCAACCACACGACTTGGGACGACTTGGGGCAACTTCAAGTCGGATCCCAAGTCGCCCCAGTGTGAACCGGCTCTAACTGGACAGGTATCCTAATGTTGACCTAAGTTAATAGATAACTGAATAAAGTTTGGGATTCATACTGCCAATGGCTATTATAACATAATATAGAAAAAAATTCTCACTATTCTCTAGGTGAAGGAAATACAGCTGCTAAAATAGCAGTCCAGGGATGACAGTCAACAGAAAGATGCTTGTTAGGCAACAGGTGCCCATTTTTAGATGGTCAAGCTAGTCCTTTTATAGTTATTTAAAACAAAAAAAAATTGTGGTTTTGACTAAAAAGTCGCATAAAACTGCAATGGAACACATAGCAGGAAAATGGTAAAAAAAAGAACTAATATGTGTAAGAAAAATATTTGGAAAATCTTTATTAAAAAAATGGATAAATAGCAAAAATTTCAAACCACGTTCAGCAATTTTGAAAAGATGTACCATTGATAACCACTGGATGACAATAGCACCCGACACAGGGACTAGCTAGCAGATAATACCTAAAGATGAAACAAACTTATTGAATAAAAAAATGTTACACTCCCTATCAAATAATGAAAAGGGTAATAATGTTTGGTCATAGGTGAGCTTTAATTGTCCCTAATAATATGTAATGTCACATAAAAACTATAAAATGAAAAAAAAAAGGTTGAATGAAAAAATCTGTTAATAGTATGAATGCCCATCTTTCCACTAAACTCCCACTGGGGCAAAGATCCAGAGAAAATAGCCAAAAGGTTTCTTGCAAGTTTATTGAGCATTTTACATCTTGGTAAGTCCAATCTGATAGCTTCAGTCTTCTAAACTGAGACATTATTAGGATTCCCAGTTTGACTAGTAGAAAAGTTTGTAGAGACACATCCAAAATTACAATTTTCCTTTCACAATATTTTGTTTGTACTCTTCAAATCTAATATAATTAAAAACAATTCTGTGTATGAAGTAAAAGGCCTGGGAGCTGTCGGCCCTAAAAATGTATGATACCAAATTAAATTAAACGATAAAGGAATAAGTACAGCGCTAGCATTACAAACATCAATAACAGCATAAAAATATATACCAGACACACGTACGGACAAACGGTCCGTTTTTTACAAGTCCGTTTACGGACTTGTAATGCATCCCTATGGGATTGCGTACGTTAGCGGATGATGCATCCGCTAACGTCCGCAAAGATCCGCGTCCGCAAAGATCCGTTTTTTTTCGGACGGAAGAAAACCCTATTTTTATTCCGTCTGGTGGATCGGATCGAATGAATACGGACAGACGGTCTGTATTCATCCGATTCCCCACAGGGGAGAGCGGAGGTAAGACAGGGCGGTCTCTGCACAGTGTGCGGGGACCGCCCTGTCCGCCGACAGCTCAGCGGGGATTTACGGATGATCCCCGCTGAGCCGACGGACACACACGGGGCGGATCAAAAACGGTCCGCTCCGTGTGAAAGGACCCTTTGAGTGATGTTGTGATTGGCCCACAGCTATCCATGTACCATGTGATTAGCTGTTACCCATCACAGATCACTAGTAATCTGTGATGGGTATAATATAATGTGTATTTCATTTTGGTTTGCATTGATCTATATGAAGAAACAAATAAGTTGAAAAATTATCAAATTAGATATTATCATTTTTGTCAATGCAGACTTATAAAATAAAAAGTATTTAAAAAAAGAACATTGCTCTTATGAGGGCTTATTTTTCTCAGGAAAGGGTGTCCCCTTCTGGGACACCCTTGTCTCCGCCTCCTGACCACCTCCTAACAACATCGCTTGGTTTCACCCCTACCCTCCTTCCAGTACTGCCCCTTTTAGAGAATACACAGCCAAGTATTATTTGTTGGTGCTAAATTGTTTGTGTGGAATTTTCTAATGAAAGCCAGTAAATTAGGGCTTCTACAGCCAGCAACATTAGACCCCTCCAGCAACAACAGACCAATCCCAACAACAAGAGATCCACCCTAGCAACAAGAGATCCACTCTAGCCGCAATAAGTTCCCCCAACAACAATAGAAACTCCCAGTAATAATAGACCCCCACAACAAAAAAACAGCAACAGTACCGTAGATCCACCATAGCAACAATAGACTCCAACAGCAACAACCGATTCCCCAGAAGCCAGCATCAATAGACCCTTCTTCAACAGTAGATCTCTCCCATCAACAACTGACTGCCCCCCCCCCCCCCCCAGCAAAATAAAATCACAATGAGCAACAATAGATTCCTCTCACCGGCAGCAATAGACCTACCCAGCAACAATACATTTCTCCAGCAACAATTAATATATACATCCAGTGCTGGAACTGCAGTCCCCTGCGTTCCTGCTGAAAAAATAGGACTGTCTCTTACAATGATCATCATTGTAACAACAATCAAAGTGTAAATTATTGAAATATATATACAATAGTTTGAAGATGCTATAACTTCCACACAAATCAATTAATATAAACTTATTGGGAATTTGTTTTTACAAAAGACATGTGGCCGAAATTGGACTAAATTTGCAAAGAAATCCAATTTTATTGGATATGTTTTATGACAGAAAGTAGAAATTATTGTGTTTTTTTTTTCTTCAAAATTTCAAGTCTTTTTACATTTATATAACAAAATATGGAAATAAAAAAAACTGTGGTGATCAGATACCAACAAAAGAAATCTCTATTTTTTTTTTAAATAATATAAATTGAATTTGTGTACAATGTTGCATGACAACACAAATACCAGTTAAAAGAAGCACAGTGCTGAATAGCAAAAAATAAATAAATACCTGATTGTGAAGTGGGTAAACCCTTCTGGAGCTAAAGTGGTTAAAGAGACTGTACACTATTAACTTTATGCAGTGGCCCTTGATCCCCAAAAACCTTCCAGTGATCGGTGCTGTACATGCACAAGACTCACCTGAAAATAAATGACCATTATGCTATAATGTCCCAGCATTATAAAGAGAAAAAACTCTCACATAGGGTAATACAGTGGAGTGGAACCTCGGATTAAGAGCATAATCCTCTCCAGGAGAATGCTCGTAATCCAAAGTACTCGCATATCCAAGCGAGTTTCCCCATTGAAGTCAATGGAAACGAAAATAATTTGTTCCGCATTGAGTTCAATGGCATGCGGTACGCGGTACTGCAGTGCACACCTCTATGCCTTGAATCCTGCTAATTTTGCGAGACAACACTCACAAACTGAGTCAGGATTTTTAAGAATACAGTGCTCGTATTGCAAAACGCTCGTTAACGTCGTTACTCGCAATACGAGGTTCCACTGTATTGTTAAAACCAAGCGTTTTATTAAAATGAATTGTGCACTCACATATTAGGAAATCGCATAGGCAGTAATGCAAAGCAGTGACCTCAAAGCGACGTCACATCCGACCTGTAAGGCCGCGTACACACGACTAAATAAATCCGATCAAATCGGTCTGACAGACCGATTTGATCGGATTATTCTGCTGGGCTATTTTGGTTTGATCGTGTACACATGATCAAACCAAAATCTCCGCCGGCAGACAGCGCGGTGACGTGCCAGGAAGTAAAAAACTTCCACGCATGCGTAGAATCCATTCGACGCATGGGCGGGCAGATATATCTGCTGGTTAGTGTACTAACCAGCAGACATGTCGGACGGATGGGTTCCCAGCAGACAGATTTTAAAGCATGCTAAATTCTATTGTGTGTACGCGGCCTTAGACGGGCAGCTCTCCAGCGGAAAAGTTCCAAAGCATGCTTTGAAACTTTTCCGCTGGAGAAATCCGGCCAAAACTGTCCGTTTGCCCCTACAGACGAGGGGATTTTTCGGCTGAAATGGTCCGTCGGACCATTTTCAGCGGATTTATTCCATCGTGTGTACAAGGCCTTAGTGGAACGCATGCCGAATTTGGGTGAGGGAAACGGCGGAGCTAACTGAATTAGCTAATAGTGGATTTTTTCACATACCCAGATATGCGAGTCTAGTTGGTGTCGGTCTGGGCACCTTTAATGTAAGAGCATAAAGGATGGCAGTTTTAAGGGGATTTTAAAATAAACTGTGTTGCCTGATAATTGTGTTATCTTCCTTTCTGGGACTTGATGTCTACCCATTTCTGAATATACCTGTCATCTGGCAGTGGTCATGAGGAATATCTAAGGAAGGAACAGATTGAAGTATGGGCCATAATAACATATTGTAACACTAAAGGCTTGATTGGTCCTGGTGACCTTAGAGATCTGGTGAGTGTGAAATTAATCAGCACTAGTGGTTGAGCACTGGAATACATTGTTTCAGCAACACCTACACAAGAGCACGGTGGATGGATGAACGTTATTTAGAACACATGTATTGAACTTTATTACAACAAAGGACTGTTTCCCTTTTTTATTTCACAATATTTGCATATTATATGTTTTTACACATGGTCACAATTTCGTGGAGACACAAATGTTCACGAAGTGCATGCAGGGCCGTCTTTAATATGGTTTGGGCCCTGGGCAAACATTTTTTTTGGGCCCCCCTTCAGCTTATTTTGGGCCTGGCTGGTTCACATGTATGTGTTTTGGCGGCCCTCATTTGTGCAGGTACAGCAGCCCATTGATTTGAATGGGCTGTCATGCCTTTGTTTCCTGCAGAAAAAAGGTTCATTCAGCATTTTAAAAATCAGCTACCTTGAAATCCATTCTATTTTTGCACCATGCTACTTACCTGCAGTTCTTGCACACACAAATGCACTGTGTTTTTAAAAGCGTGACCTAAACGTCTAAAAATGCAGCAAGTTTGACAGTGCGGGAACTGCAGATAAGTCACAGCAGACAGCAGAATGGACAGACAGTGCTGTATTTCAGTGCTTGATGGGCAATGGTGTGCCGTGTGCGCAGCCTATTACATGAGGCATGCGCTTTTCTTTGCAGGAAATGCAGGCATGGTGGCCCATTCAAATTTGGGCCGCCAAAACACATACATGTGAACCAGTCAGGCCCAAAATAAGCCCATCAAGCAGTTAAATACAGACAGTAATGCCATGTGCTCTGAGGCCTCACTCAGCCTGGACTGCAGGTCTGGTCTGTGACTTAAAGAGTTCCTCTATTTTACACATGGCATGGCCTGGGGTCCCATGGTGCTAAAGCAGAATGGACAGACGGTGCTGTGACCCCATGCCATGCCATGTGTAAAATACAGGAACTTTTTAAAACACTGACCAGACCTGCAGTGAATCATCAAATATTATAAAGACTTTGGGCACACTCTACAGAAAACTTGTATTTACAATATAGCAAACAGTGACATACATTGAGGAGCAGGACACGAAGAAGTCAGCCTCGGGAAGAGCAAACTGGGGATGTTATAAAATCACATTCTAATTCACTTTTATATACAAGCAGCACCCAGTGGCAGGAAGGGAGAAGTGCACGTCTAAAGGGAAGCCAGGAGTGCTGTACATTTTAAAACACTGGGAAGCGAAGCAGTACTGTCACCTGGCTGCGTGCCGCTGATGATTTTCAGCCTGATTTGTAGGCAGCACAGGGGCTTAATGGGCGGCAGGGCCACCATCAGGAATCATGGGGCCCCTTACACAGCTTCAGGCATGGGCCCCCTGGAGCAGAGAACGGGGGGGTGCTGCCCCCTTAAATTGAGAAGTGGGGGGGGGGGCTGCCGCGAATATATTTATTAAATAAAAAAGAAATAAAATATAAAAAAAATTATAAAAAAAAGGGGGGTTGTTATCTGGGTCCCTGGGGAACTACGGACCCCTGGGGACCTCCAGACCTCTAAAAAAAATGGTCCCTTTAATAAAAAATAAAATAAAAATATATAAAATAAATATATTTTTTTTATTTAAAAATAAATAAAAAAGGGGGTTGTCATCTGGGGCCCTGGGGGCCTCCGGGTCCCTGGGGACCCCTAAAAAAAAATGGTCCCTTTAATAAAAAATAAACATATATTAAAAAAAATGGTCCCTTTAATAAAAAATAAAAATATATAAAATAAATATATTTTTTAATAAAAAATAAATAAAAAAGGGGGTTGTCATCTGGGTCCCTGGGGACCCCTAAAAAAAATTGGCCCTTTAATAAAAAAAATATATATATTAAAAAAAAAGGCCCTTTAATAAAAATAAAAATATATAAAATAAATATATTTTTGTATTTAAAAAAAAAAAGAAAAAAAGGGGGTTGCCATCTTGGGCCCTGGGGGCCTCCGGGCCCCTCGGGACCTCCAGACCCCTAAAAAAAAAAAAAAAAAAAAAAAAAAAAAATTTTTTTTTTTTTTTTCAAAGGGGGTTGCTTTGGGCCCCCAACAGTGACAGGGCCCTGGGCAGCTGCCCCTGTTTGCCCTATGGTAGAGACGGCCCTGAGTGCATGAATATGTTGGTTATAGTTTATCACGAAAACACTTATAGAGGAATAGCGCCTACCTTGAATGTTTGTTTGTATTTTGTAATGTATTTTACATTTTTAAGGAGCAGCTGTCACTGAATTTTGTAGTTTATAAAGTTAGATAGATATACTGGGCCAGATTCAGAGAGCCATTACACCTGTCTAACTGGTGTTAGACTGGAGTAAATTCAAATTACGCGCGTTTTTTAGCTAGTCGAAAACCTCAAACCATGAATAGACGGCTGCGGGCTTCAATTTGACTGGATTACGTGTTCATACGCCTTCGGATCTACGCTGCAAAAAAATTGCGGCCACTGGGTGGACTTCCCGTCGTTTTCCGCGTTGGGGTATGCAAATGAGCTTTTGCCGGCGATCCCCGAAATTACGATCTTCAATCGCAATCTCTTACGGCACCTTTAGTCATCTTTTATTTGCGTAAGACTATACCAGCTTTTTGCTGCTCTAATATTAGACAGCCCATGTTAAGTATGGCCGTCGTTCCCACGTCGAATTTCTACGTTTTCCGACGTCTTTTATTATTTTTTACGTAAGTCGTCCGGGAATAGGAATGTTCGTAAACGACGCTACTCAAACAACGAATGACGTAACAACGTGATTTCGCGCAATGCACGGCAGGAAATTTCTGAACGCAGCATGCGCAGTTCGATCGCCGCGGGGACGCGCTTAATTTAAATGCTTCAAGCCCCCTAATCGCGTATTTCGATTACGCGGCGAGAAATAGACTACGCCGCCGTAGCGTACGGCAAAAATCTACCAGGATTCGGTGTAGAGCCTGGTAAAATACGGCAGCGTAGAGTATTTCGATTACGCAGCGCAATATTAAGTGTATGTGAATCTGGCCCACTGTCTGTATTTGTTTCATAGTAATGAAAAGCAAGCATCTGTTTTCAATTTCTTTTTATTATTAATTTTCCTAAACACAAAAATGTTTACATTTGTACAAGATTCTTCACAATATCCATTGATTCACTCTCGTTATTCAGTATATAAATTGTACAGATTCTTGATCCATATCTATTATCTGCTTATCTTTAAAACATTATACCCTACAACTTTCACCTACATCTATACTTTCCTATCTTCCATACTCTTTCATTCCAACATCCAAAAAAAAGGGGGCGGAGAAACCGTTTTCTCCCCCATATTCTCTCTCCCGTCCTTTTCCAATCTACTCCATTGCAGCCGATAAGACACAGATTGGTCTGCGAGATGATTTTGTGAAGTCTTAAGCCCCGTACACACGATCGGACCTTTGTCTGACCAAATTCACATCGGAATCCCGACGGAATTTCATTGGAGTAAAATAGAACATGTTCACTATCTAAACTCCGATGTAAATTATCTGAATTTCCAATGGAATTACTCCGATGGGGCATACACACGGTTGGAATTTCCGATTCCATTTTCTATTGGAAATTCCGATCGTGTGTATGGGGGTTTAGGTTTGCAGTGGCAAGCATGTTCTGGGTTCTAGTGAGAAGGTCGATAGCTTCTTCCGTAGGCAGAGATTTGAGTCCATCATCCACATGCAATTAGCATAGTGGAGGAATTCGGTAGATTTACAGGTTGAGAGATAAACTGTGAGAAATCTGAACTATTACTGGCGGATCCTATTGGAGAATCAATTACATCAGGAATGCCACAGCTGGCGATACTTGGGGATATGGGTGAGGAAAGACCCCAACCAATATATAAGTAAAAACCTAATACCACTACTGACCAAATTTAAACAAAAATTTACATCTGGAAACTGTTTCCCTAGTCGGTGGCAGGTAGATGCAGCCTAATTATGATCATCTGGCTACCACAGTTGTTGTACATATTGCATAATTCCCCAGTTTGAATATGCAAAAAATGGTTCAATAAAATTGAAATCCTTTTTTGGATTCGTCTTTGAGCAATGAAGCTGCTGGTGGGGGAAGTAGGCCTGGCACTACCACACCCCGAGAGTTACTATCTATCGGCACAGCTGCAGCATTTAACAGGATGCAATATCCTGCGGGGAGGGACCCCTAATGGGAGAATAATGCTAATTGGAGTATTACACAATACAATCATTGAGGCGCTAGAGGTGTACTCCTTCTGCCACAGGAATCCAACAACAAAAATGATAGCCAAACAATGGAAAACAGTTAAAAAACAGATGGGATACACTGGGTTAACTGAATATACTCTTCTTTGGAATAATAGCAACTTGCAGGAAATTCTCCCAATAGGAAAGGCCAGAGAATGGGAAGTACAATGTATTAAAAGGTTGAGACAGCAGTATGATGGCTATACCTTCAATAAATTCTTAGATTTGAGACAGGAATTTTAACCTCCAGCATATTCATTTTACAACTACCTTCAGTTGGGCCATGCCCTTGAAGCCCAATTTAGGACACAAACTTTAGAGTGGAATAAAATCCTTCTCTTTTAAAACATACTCAAGGCAGGCTCAACTAAGGGTCTTATATCCGAAATATATGGACAGATAAGCAAAAAAGTCAATACTGGGTTGAAACTCTGTAAGGTAAGGAGATGTAGGAGATTCCTAGAGATGGGACCGAAAGTATCAGTCTCACCCCCGCAGAAGGTATCGCACCTAATGTTGATAAATAGAGCGTATCACTCTCCCTAGCGATTATTTAAGTATAGTAGAAGATAAGAGGATAAAAGTCCCAGATGCCAGAGGACCGGTGATCTCATACACATGGTGTGGAGATGTCCGAAGTTTTTCCGATACTGGGAGAGAGTGCTAAACACCATGGGTGATATATTTGAAATAACAATAGCGATGGAAGCCGTATTATGTATACTAGGATATAGGAAGGAACGGGAGGAGAGGAAGAGTACTACAGTTGTTCCAAGCTAGGAAAATCATAGAAAAGAGATGGCAGTCGACAACACCCCCAGCAGTAAGGCCGCGTACACACGATCGGTCAAAACCGATGAAAACGGACTGAAGGTCTGTTTCATCGGTCCAAACCGATCGTGTGTGGGCCCCATCGGTCAGTTATCCTTCGGTCAAAAAAAAGAGAACGTGCTTTAAAATTTGACAGATGGACGCCTGACCGATGGGTCAAAACCGATCGTTAGTATGCAAAAGCAAAAGCAAAAAGCTCAGAATCAAGTCGACGCATGTTTGGAAGCATTGAACTTTGTTTGTTTCAGCACGTCGTTGTAAACGTCACCGTGTTTTAACACGATTGTTTTTTTAACCGATTGTGTGTAGGCACATCGGGTAACCGATGAAAACGGTCCATCGGACCGTTTTCATCGGATGGACTGATCGTGTTTGTGCGCGGCCTAAGAGATTGGATTAGTGAAATAAATGAGACCATCTGTAAAGAAAGAGCAGTTTATATAAAAAGAGGTAACCTCAAGGAATTTGAAAAGATGTGGAGGCCTTGGCTGGAAAGAGAAAAAACAAAAAGAACAAAAGTAAAATGGGTTCCCCTCTGTAGAGTGGAAAATGTATAGCAGGGCTGGAGAATAATTAAAATAGAGAATCCAATAGGAAATTGGTACATAGATATTCCAGTGGTAACATGGGTTTTTAAATTTAATCAGCTCAGTCACATGAAATGAAAGAAAGGGTTGAGAAACTGATCTACGAATTTAATTATAATGAGATTAACTGTATGATAATAGGTGGGAAGGAAAAGAGGGGGAATTAATGAGAAAAGCTAGGTTCACAATACGGGATCTAGGCAAGGCAAATGGGACAGAGGGGTTAATTTGCCCTTTTGGCTCTTTTTGTCATAGTTCATTATTGGATGTTTTATTCCTGTTTATTTATTAACTTCTAGATGAAGATAAGGACAATTTTGTTATTGATATGTTAATATTTGATAAAAAAACGAATGAAGAATAAAGTAAAAAAAAAAAAGTTTAGGCTATAGAGACTGGAGCCTATATATCCACCGGGTCTCCATTTGGGAGACTCCCTTAGGTATATCTTGACCCCTCCAATAGGGATGGACTTTGTCTATCCCCCAAAAAAGATAAGATACATTTTTTTTGATGTTATCTATATCTTATTTTGATGAATGAATGAATGAATAAAAAAACTTATATAGCGCGGCACATGCGAACTAAATCGCCTCTTGATATTCCCCCTTTTTAGTTTGTCACATGAAGCATTACCCTATGTGGTTAAATAGGGTTAAATCCCACCTTTATTATCCTTTCCTTTTCATAAATACCTATTTTTTTTATTAACCACTTAAGGACCCCCGCACGCACATATACGGCCACAGAATGGCTCGTACAGGCACAAGGGCGTAAATTTACGTCCCCGCCTAAGTGCGGTTCGGGGGTCCCATCGGGACCCTCTCCGCGGCGTGCGGGGGTCCCCCTGGCTCCGGGAGCGATCCGGGACGAGCGGGCGGATGTCGGCGTTTAGCCGCCCCCCCGCGATCGCTCCCAGCCAATGCGCGCGCTCCAGGTTCTGTCACTTCCTCCTCCTGTGTAAACACAGGAAGGGGGAAGTGATGTAATCTCCCATCGCAGCGGTATTTCCAACCGCTGCGATGGGAAAAACACCTCACAGTAAGTCCTGCAGCAACACTACACTGACATACACACATAGGCATACTTAACCCCTTGCGATCTGCCCCCCCACCCCCCCTGTCACAGTGTCACTGAATGCAGTGATCTAATCACTGCATTTAGTGTCAGTGTGACAGGCAGTGTAAAATCAGTTAGTGTTAGGTTCAGGATAGCCCCCCCACCCCCCCTAATAAAGTTTTAACCCCCTGATCACCGCCCTAGTTAACCCTTTCACTCCCTATTGCCAGCGTCACTAAGCGATCATTTTTCTGATCACTGTATTAGTGTCGCTGTTCCCGCTAGGTAGCTATTTTTTTTTATTGCGATTTTTTTTTTTTACTAAAGACATGTGGCTAAATAAATTTTGGCCTAAATGTTTGACTAAAATTTAGTTTATTTGATATTTTTTTAACAAAAAGTAAAAAATAGTGTTTTTTTTTCAAAAATGTCGCTCTATTTTTGTATATAGCGCAAAAAATAAAAATCGCAGAGGTGATCAAATACCACCAAAAGAAAGCTCTATTTGTGGGAAGAAAAGGACGCAAATTTTGTTTGGGAGCCACGTCGCACGACCGCGCAATTGTATGTTAAAGCGACGCAGTGCCAAATCGCAAAAACACCTTGGGTCATTTACCAGCGTATTGGTCCGGGTCTTAAGTGGTTAAAAAACAAAACAAAAAAATAACTATTTTTGCTATTATATCGTAATACCATCACCACTACTTCGAAATTCAGCTTATGGCAAGTTCTCTTTTTTTTGACCGAAGGATAACTGACCGATGGGGCCCACACACGATCATTTTGGACCGATGAAACGGACCTTCAGTCCGTTTTCAGCGGTTTTGACCGATCGTGTGTACGTAGCCTTACTGCCGGGGGTGTTGTCGACTGCAGTAGCGAGGCAATAATTCTGCCATTTCTGCAAAGCATACAACTGCGTCCATGGCATTTTAGCGATTTGTTATTTCCGGGGGGGGGGCCTGACAGGTAAGTTGTACAGGGGCCCCATGATTTCTAACAGCGCCCCTGCCTGTATGGTCTAAATGTGAGGTGAGCTGCTAGAGTATACTGTGTGGATTTCAGATGGTGTATGGGAGTGTGACTACATCACACAAGCTTATCTTATATGCACTTTATTATCACTGGACTTTAGTTCACTTGTTTATGGACACCTGAAATTAACAGCACTGATATGGATTGTATACTGCTACGATTAATTGTATTTTCGAAAATTGATGATTCATACATTTTGTTATATGCATATTATTTTACCCTCTGTAGCACTGGCAATTTGGGATTTTTCACCCAACAGGGTAATTTGGAAAACGTATTCACTGACTCTAGAGCTTTTTTTTTGCACATTTACCCAAGGGTACTTGTAACGGGAGGGCCCGTGGCACCCAGAAGCTCTTAGAAAGTATGAGCCAGAAAATAATGGACATTCAGAATATATCTTGGATTGCTTTAACATGGGTCTGTAATTCACAATATATTCCAGGATATCTGTAAAGAACTATTACTGTTTATTGATTCTGAACTCAACAGGTCAATTGAAAGATGTTAATTGAAAGATTGAAAGATGTCATCACCTCCAAATACCTGGCTGCCTGTGTAATGTAAATTGAATCCATACTAACTTCTAAGGATCTTTCATTGTGGCTTGTACTAATTGACCCTGTATTGTGTGAAGGTCTATTGATGATAATGTGTATTCTAAGTTAACAGACAACCTAAAGGTCAGGTGTCGGAGTCATCAGCTGTAGCTAATTAGCTCAGGTAAATTAGGTCAGGTCCCAGAGCCAGCGTGTCTGTGAAAGAGATGTATTGAGGGGCCTTATTAGGTAAACATTGTGTGATGTTGTGGGTGTCTCGAGTCATTGTTCATTTGGTTACTGCAGTATACTAAATTGTATATTAGAGTCTGTGGGGCAGATTCACAAAACAATTACGCCTGTCTAACTGGTGTTAGACAGGAGTAATTTCAAATTTCCCGCGGCGTATCACTAGTTTGAATTCTCAAACCATGATACGCCGGCTTCGGGCTTCGATCCGAGAGGCTTACGTCTTCGTAAGCCTTCGGATCTACGCTGCCATCTATTTGCGGCGGCTGGGAGGAGTTCGCGTCGTTTTAATGCGTCGGGATATGCTAATGTGTTTTTACGGGGATTCACGAACAAACGAGCGAGCGGCGCAGTCGTTTTCGTCTATTTTTTTATACGTAAAGTTAGAGCAGCTTTTTGCTGCTCTAACTTTACGTAGCCCATGTTAAGTATGGCCGTCGTTCCCGCTTCGAATTTATTTAATTTTTTTTTTTATTTACGTAACTCGTCGGGACGTGGATCGCCCGTAAAGTACGCTACATAAACAACGAATGACGTCACGACGTGATTTCGCGCAATGCACGGCGGGAAATTTGCGAACGGAGCATGCGCAGATCGATCGCCGCGGGAACGCGCCTAATTTAAATGTTTCACGCCCCCTACTCGTCTATATGGATTGCGACGGGAGAAATACACTACGCCGCCGTCGTTTACCGTAGAAAATCTACCTGAATTCCACGTAGAGCAAGGTAAAAAACGGCGGCGTAGCGTATTTCTGCTACGCTACGATAATCCATTTCTCTGTGAATCTGCCCCTGTATTTCTCAATAAAGGGTCAGACCTGCTTGAACTTCATACAGAGTGTCGTCTCGTCTCTGGGGAAGAATTATTATCTTTTTCGTCTTGTTTGCCGTTACAGTACTCATCACAAGTAATTATTGTATTTAATTATTCAAATTGATGGAACATTGACACATTAGGACACAATCACATTTTACGTATGTTTATTGAATATAATATATAACATACAAGCAATATTATATAAGGATTGGTGATTTAATGTAACATATAAATGGATACAATTATACGTTTATTCATTACAATTAAACACTAGTCATATTAAAGAAAAGCCCTACATCATAATAATTACATCTTTGTTTGTATATGCGGGGACAAATTCAAAATTGTGAGCAACTGCTTTTAATTACTATTGTTACATTATTATCTAACGACTTGTTGAAAGTAGTAGCGCATAAGACTATATTTTTGTGAATAAAATGTTTCCTATATTTTTTCATTAGGATAATTTCAGCACAAAGAGAGGGAGAGCAATGCCAGGTTCAAGGGTGCAGATGTTCCCAAGACCTTAAAGGGTCACTGAAGGAAAAAAATGTTTTTGCTGAAATGACTGTTTACAGGGTATAGAGACATAAAAGTTAACTGATTCCTTTTAAAAATGATTAAAATAGATAAAAATCAATCATATAATGTGCCTCTAGTTTCACTTTCGTTTTTAAACTGGTTTCATGTTTCTGTGAAGTAGAGAAGACACACAGAACCAAAACAAACAAATCCAGGGCAGTGTTTTGTTTTTAAAATGAATCTGATTGGTTCTCAGGAGTTTTAGACACACAGCTTAGACCACAGTGAAAAGCTGCCATGAGATTTTTCATAAGGAGCCATAAAAGCAGGAAGTGTGGAGATCAGAGCAGAATTACAGCTACTTCAAAGCAAAAACGAACAATGAGAACATGAAAACAGCACTGCATTAAGGTAAAGGAAGTTATTTAGCTAAAAAAAAAATTTCCTTTAGTGACCCTTTAAGCAGGGCTTTTTTCTCAGCGAATAGGTGCAGGAACTCCCCCTTTCTAGACCATCCTTTGTCTCTGTCCCTACCCACCTCTGAACACTGTCTCTTGGCTCCACTCCCTACCCGCCTCCTAGTACAGCCCCTTTAAGAGAATACAGAACCAATCCTTTTGTGCTACTAAGTAATTTGTATGTAATTTGATAGACCCCACCACAGCAACAATAAATCCCCTACGCAAAACAACAGACAATGGACCTCCGTAACAAAATACCACCCCAGCAACAATAGACTCCCACAACAACAGACCCCACCAGAGCAACAATAGATATAGCCCACACAGCAACAGACTCCCTCCCAGCACCAATAGACCCCCTGAAAACAAAATTCCATCCCAGCAACAACAGATATCCCAGCGGTCAGCATCAATAAGACCCTCCAACAGCAGTTATCCACTTAAGCCCCCGACCAATATGCTGCTAAATGCCCAGAGGCGTTTTTACAATTCGGCACTGCGTCGCTTTAACAGACAATTGCGCGGTCGTGCGACGTGGCTCCAAAACACAATTTGTGTCCTTTTCTTCCCACAAATAAAGCTTTCTTTTGATGGTATTTTATTGCCTCTGCGATTTTTTTTTGCGCTATAAATAAAAATAGAGCGGCATTTTTGGAAAAAAAAAACAATATTTTTTAATTTTTGTTATTAGAAAAATCGAATAAACTAAATTTGAGTCAAACATTTAGGCCAAAATGTATTCAGCCACATGTCTGTAGTAAAAAAAAATCGCAATAAAAAAAATTTGCTACATAGCAGCAACAGTGACACTAATACAGCGATCAGAAAAACGATCGCTTAGTGACGCTGGCAATAGGGGGTGAAAGGGTTAACTAGGGCGGTGATCAAGGGGTTAAAACTTTATTAGGGGGGTTACCCTGAACCTAACACTAACTGCCTGTCACACTAACTGTCACACTGACACTAAATGCAGTGATCAGTACATATATGATCACTGTAATCAGTGACACTGTGACAGGGGGCTGGGGGGGGGGGGGATGATCGGAAGGGGTTAAATGTGCCTATGTGTACTGGTGTCAGTGTAGTGTTGGTGCGACTTACTGTGATGTCTTCTCTCCTCTCGTCGGATTGAAAATACCGCCGAGAGGAGAGCTGACATCACTTCCTCTGCCAGTGTTTACATTACACAGGCAGAGGAAGTCACACGGCGGAGGCTCGGCGGATTGGCTGGGAGCGATCACGAGGGGGCGGAACAAAAACAGCCGCCCCCTCATCCCGGATCGCTCCCGCAGGTAAGACGGCCGCCGCATGTAGCGGGGGGGTCTCGATCGGACCCCCGACCTGCAAGAAGGCAGGGACGTACATGTACGCCCATCTGCCTGTACGTGCCATTCTGTGGACACACATATACATGCAGCGGGCGTTAAGTGGTTAACAATAAATATAATATACTGTATACTTTATTGTTCGAAATTAATATAAGCTGTTGCCTGGGTACTGTGCCATGGGTGTGGTAATCTGTTATTCAATGGCATTAGTTCCTTTTTTTTGAAGGGGGGGGGGGGGGGGGGGGGGACATACAACATTTTGCTATGGGGCCCTGTGATTTCTAGTTATGTCCCTGCTCCCATGCATGATTTTTACCTACAGGTAAGCTTATAATAACGCATATTCTCTGAAGGAACGGCATACTTGTGCCGTTCCTTCATTGTCCTGTGCCATAAATAGAGGCTCTCGTGTGCATATGTCGGAGTGACATCATTGCGGCTCAAGCCACTCACATAGTTGGAGAAAAGTGTTGCGCTAAACCAACATGGATAATGCATATACTCACATATAAATGCAAGGCCGGTGCAAGGATTTTTGACACCCTAGGCGAAACCTCATTTTGCCGCCCCTACTGGGTCCGCCCCTGACTCCACCCCCTTCGCTAGTGTTAAATGGTTTGATTTAACCCTCTAACTGCTACATCTGCAAGACAGCTCGTTCTTTTGAAAAACAAAAGACTTACTAGCAGGATCACCAGGTGAATATAAAAGAGAGAGAGAGAGAGGGGCCGTCAGGGAGAGAGAGAGAGAGAGGGGGGGCTGTAAGGGAGAGAGAGAGAGGGGGGCTGTAAGGGAGAGAGAGGGGGGCTGTCAGAGGGAGGGGGCTGTCAGAGAGGGAGGTGGCTGTTAGAGAGGGAGGGGGCTGTCAGAGAGGGAGAGAGAAAGAGGGAGGGGGCTGTCAGAGAGGGAGAAAGCTGCCAGAGAGAGAAAGAGAGAGAGAAAAAAAGCTGCCAGAGAGAGAGAGAGCTGTCAGAGAGAGGGGGCTGTCAGAGAGAGAGGGGGAGGGGGGTCTGTCAAAGAGAGAGGGGAGAGAGAGAGGGGGGTCTGTCAGAGAGAGAGAGAGTTGTCAGACAGAGAGAGAGGGTGCTATCAGAGAGAGGGTGCTATCAGAGACAGAGAGGGGGGCTGTCAGAGAGAGGGGCTGTCAGAGAGAGAGAGAGAGAGGGGCTGTCAGAGAGAGAGAGAGAGAGAGAGAGAGAGAGAGAGAGGGCTGACAGAGAGGAGGGGAGAGAGAGCGCTGTCAGAGAGAGAGAGAGAGAGCGCTGTCAGAGAGAGAGTGAGAGGGGGCTGTCAGAGAGAGAGAGAGAGGGGGGCTGTCAGAGAGAGAGAGAGAGGGGGGCTGTCAGAGAGAGAGCTGTCAGACAGAGAGATAGAGAAAGAGGGGGCTATCAGAGACAGAGAGGGGGCTATCAGAGAGAGGGGGCTAACAGACAGAGAGGGGGGGCTATCAGAGAGAGGGGGGCTATCAGAGAGAGGGGGGCTATCAGAGACAGAGAGGGGGGCTATCAGAGACAGAGGGGGGCTATCAGAGACAGAGGGCTATCAGAGATAGGGGAGCTATCAGAGACAGAGAGGGGGGAGCTATCAGAGAGAGGGGGCTATCAGAGACAGAGAGGGGGAGCTATCAGAGACAGAGAGGGGGGGCTATCAGAGAGAGGGGGCTATCAGAGACAGAGGGCTATCAGAGAGAGTGGTGCTATCAGAGACAGAGAGGGGGGCTATCAGAGAGAGGGGGCTATCAGAGAAAGAGAGGGGGGCTATCAGAGACAAAGAGGGGGTCTATCAGAGAGAGGGGGCTATCAGAGACAGAGAGGGGGGGCTATCAGAGAAAGAGAGGGGGGCTATCAGAGACAAAGAGGGGGGCTATCAGAGAGAGGGGGCTATCAGAGACGGGGGGGCTATCAGAGAGAGAGGGGGCTATCAGAGACAGAGGGCTATCAGAGAGAGGGGTGCTATCAAAAACAGAGAGGGGGGCTATCAGAGAGAGGGGGCTATCAGAGAAAAAGAGAGGGGCTTTTAGAGACAGAGAGGGGGGCTATCAGAGAGAGGGGGCTATCAGAGAGAGGGCAACAAAAACCTGGGGAATGCCCAGGGAATAACCAAGCCTACTTACCGACCAGCTAGCAGAACAACCAATTAACCTGTCTAACAATGTGCGTTAAAAACAGGGGTTTTGTCCGCACGCATTTGCAAACGCATGCGTGAGCCACAGAGCCGCGCCAAGGCACCCCATAATTCTGTGGTCCTAACACTAACAGTGAGTGTCCTCACAATGGAGGCACATGCATTTTAATGGATAGATAGGGGCAGGTGGACTGAAGGGGAGCCACCCCTCCTTAAAGGTACAGAAGCACACCAAGCACCCAGCATATTGCACAATGGCTGCAAAGGTGTTGGTGCACTGCTGGACCAAAATAAACACCACAGGTGAAACAAAACGTATCCACCGCCCCCATCTATGGCTGGCAATCACAGTAAGTAGCAATGGAAGGCTAAAGCAGATAACAACAAAAACCTGGGGAATGCCCAGGGAATAACCAAGCCTACTTACCGACCAGCTAGCAGAACAACCAATTAACCTGTCTAACAATGTGCGTTAAAAACAGGGGTTTTGTCCGCACGCATTTGCAAACGCATGCGTGAGCCACAGAGCCGCGCCAAGGCACCCCATAATTCTGTGGTCCTAACACTAACAGTGAGTGTCCTCACAATGGAGGCACATGCATTTTAATGGATAGATAGGGGCAGGTGGACTGAAGGGGAGCCACCCCTCCTTAAAGGTACAGAAGCACACCAAGCACCCAGCATATTGCACAATGGCTGCAAAGGTGTTGGTGCACTGCTGGACCAAAATAAACACCACAGGTGAAACAAAACGTATCCACCGCCCCCATCTATGGCTGGCAATCACAGTAAGTAGCAATGGAAGGCTAAAGCAGATAACAACAAAAACCTGGGGAATGCCCAGGGAATAACCAAGCCTACTTACCGACCAGCTAGCAGAACAACCAATTAACCTGTCTAACAATGTGCGTTAAAAACAGGGGTTTTGTCCGCACGCATTTGCAAACGCATGCGTGAGCCACAGAGCCGCGCCAAGGCACCCCATAATTCTGTGGTCCTAACACTAACAGTGAGTGTCCTCACAATGGAGGCACATGCATTTTAATGGATAGATAGGGGCAGGTGGACTGAAGGGGAGCCACCCCTCCTTAAAGGTACAGAAGCACACCAAGCACCCAGCATATTGCACAATGGCTGCAAAGGTGTTGGTGCACTGCTGGACCAAAATAAACACCACAGGTGAAACAAAACGTATCCACCGCCCCCATCTATGGCTGGCAATCACAGTAAGTAGCAATGGAAGGCTAAAGCAGATAACAACAAAAACCTGTTAGTGTTAGGACCACAGAATTATGGGGTGCCTTGGCGCGGCTCTGTGGCTCACGCATGCGTTTGCAAATGCGTGCGGACAAAACCCCTGTTTTTAACGCACATTGTTAGACAGGTTAATTGGTTGTTCTGCTAGCTGGTCGGTAAGTAGGCTTGGTTATTCCCTGGGCATTCCCCAGGTTTTTGTTGTTATCTGCTTTAGCCTTCCATTGCTACTTACTGTGATTGCCAGCCATAGATGGGGGCGGTGGATACGTTTTGTTTCACCTGTGGTGTTTATTTTGGTCCAGCAGTGCACCAACACCTTTGCAGCCATTGTGCAATATGCTGGGTGCTTGGTGTGCTTCTGTACCTTTAAGGAGGGGTGGCTCCCCTTCAGTCCACCTGCCCCTATCTATCCATTAAAATGCATGTGCCTCCATTGTGAGGACACTCACTGTTAGTGTTAGGACCACAGAATTATGGGGTGCCTTGGCGCGGCTCTGTGGCTCACGCATGCGTTTGCAAATGCGTGCGGACAAAACCCCTGTTTTTAACGCACATTGTTAGACAGGTTAATTGGTTGTTCTGCTAGCTGGTCGGTAAGTAGGCTTGGTTATTCCCTGGGCATTCCCCAGGTTTTTGTTGTTATCAGAGAGAGGGGGCTATCAGAGACAGAGAGGGGGGGCTATCTTCCCGCCCACCTCCCCTTCACAGACGAGTACACAGGAGGGATGGGTCTCCGGAGAAGTCTGTAACTGCTCCGGGCAGACATAATGGATTGGACACAGAGGACAGCGGGACTCAGGAGAAGTGTGGAGACAGATCATGTGACATTGTGATCACTGATCTCAGAGTGGAAAGGAGGAATTTCTGGACACACCAGAGCGGAGGACGCTCTTCTGGGGGAACTGCATAGCTGCTGGACAGTAGACACATGTCAGAGTGGAGAGAGCACCGCACGGGGGTGGGGGGGAGGGGGGCGGCGGGCGCGGCTCTGTTTGACACATGTCAGAGCTGCCTGCTAAATAGTGGAAAGCTCTGTACAGTGTGTGCAGGAGTAGAATAACCAGCGGGTGAGCGCTCTAGGTAGCTGTGCGCTTTAGGCGACTGCCTAATCCAGTGTTTTTCAACTCCAGTCCTCAAGGCACACCAACAGGTCATGTTTTCAGGCTTTCCATTATTTTGCACAGGTGATTTGATCCGTTTCACTGCCTTAGTAATCACCACAGCCATTTCATCTGAGGGAAATCCTGAAAACTTGACCTGTTGGTGTGCCTTGAGGACTGGAGTTGAAAAACACTGGCCTAATCCACCTAGTGGTAGCGCCGGCCCTGTATAAATGCAACACATGATAAGCAATATATATGAATTGTAAGTAAATACAATATATGAGATTATATAATAATCATACACCCAATGTGATTATCCAAACAATAAAGTGAAACAAATGTCCATAAATAGTGGCTGCCAAGAAATAAAGTCCCAATGATGAATGACAACACTGGATCAATTCAACGTGACTTCTGAAATAAAGGTGAAACCCTCCACCAGTTATGATGCAGGCTTACCAAAAGATGTAGACTCAAACAAACATATGTTTTATGAGTCAAGCAGGCTTATAAATCCGGAGGGTATCCAGGGAGTCTCTCCAGGAACAGAGGGCCAACCGCTAATATCCCATCTGATGTGATAGCCTATGTAGCTTGTGGATATGTGACTGGTTCTCAGAGATGTTCTCAGTCATAGATAGAGGAGAGGAAAAGAGGAGGCAACATAGCATAATACTGTAGCAAAAATGAATAGTTTAATAAGCAAATGCACTTACTGTCTACTACTACTGTCTACTACTTTCAATTGTTGTCATTCAACATTCATCATTGGGACTTTATTTCTTGGCAGCCACTATTTATGGATAGTGTTGCTCACGAATATTCGCATTGAGAATATTCGCTACGAATATTGCATATTCGAGTATTCGCGAATAACTCGAATATCGCGGCGAATATTCGCTATTTCGAATATTCATATTTTTTCAAATTTCGCAATCAAATTCGCAATCATTTTCGCATCCGCACTAGCGAAATTTCGCAATTTTTTTTTTTTTATAAAATATAGCGAATATTTGTAAATATCGAATATTCGTGATATTTTATCCAAAAAAAAAATAGCGAAATTTCGCATTTTTTTTTTATAAAATATCACGAATATTCGATATTAAAAGTCACACAAAAAAAATTACAGCCGTGTCAGCAGCTTTAAAATATATTGTTTTATTTCACTAGCAGCGCGGTGTTACCACATCAAGCCACTCACATAGCTGGAGTCCGTGAACTCTGTGACTGACCGGAGCCGCGATGACGTCACTCCTGTGCATTCCATTCCTTCAGAGCGCATGGGCCAGTAATGTCACTGGCTGCATGTACAGTAAATATCTCCTAAACTATGCATATTAAGAGATATTTACACTACCTATAGGTAAGCCTTATTATAGACTTACATATCGGTAACATTTTGTGATGGTTTACTTCCAGTTGAAGGTAAAACATCTTCATTTTAAAACCATTTAACTTCTGCTGCTGTGTGATATTACAGAGTTAATATATATTTCGTTTTGATTACAATATTTTAGGAAATTAAAGAACAATTACCTCCAATTAATTTAAAATGATTCCTTAGGTAAAGTATTTTTGTTGCCATAAATTTGGCTTCTGCTCAAAAAAGAATGGGGTGGATTTACTAAAGGCAAAAAGACTGAACTTTGGAAGTGCAATTGCACCCATTTTCCCCAGAACTCAGTGAATGTGCTAAAACTTCACTTTGCAAAGAATACCCAATCAGGTGCAAGAAAAAAAAAAAGCATTTTTGCGTGCACATGATTGGATGATGGAAATGGGCGGAGCTTCACCACATTCACTAAGTTCTGGGGGACATAGTGGAACTGCACTTCCAAAGCACACAGTCTAGTTGTCTTTAGTAAATCCACCCCAATATGTTTTCTTGCAGCTGCTTATCACATCCCTGTGTTTAAAGGAGTTGTAAAGGAAAAACTTTTTGCTGAAATTACTGTTTACAAGGTATATAGACATAATAGTTAACTGATTCCTTTTAAAAATGATTAAAAATAGATAAAAAACAATCATATAATGTGCCTGCAGTTTCAGTTTAGTTTTTCATCAAGTTTCATGCTTGTGTGAAGTACAGAGACACAGAGCCAATACAGGGCAGTGTTTGTTTTTAAAATGAAACCGATTGGTTCTGAGGGGTTTTAGATACACAGTAATCACACCTCCTTGATTAGAGACCACAGAAAGAAGCTCCCAGTACTTTTTTCATAAGGAAACAGACAACCAGGAAGTGTGCAGAACAGAGAAGGATTACAGCAAAAACGAACAATGAGGACATGAAACCAGGACTGCATTAGGGTAAAGGAAGCTATTTAGCTATAAAAAAAAAATCCTTTAGTGACCCTTTAACTTATTTCTAGCAACTCCCGACACCTACAAAATGTACCGGAGCTTCACCCTCACATGTTATACAAATTACATCAGTTTTTTTCTTTAACTTATACTTGCAAGGTTTGGATGTTACATTGCACTCAGAGAGATAAAACTCTGAACTACTTAACACATTTTTGGCGACTGTAATTCCTTTACAGAGGGCTTTCACTGGCTCAGGACGTGAATAGATAAAAGTGTTTGTGTTCTTGCAGTTGAACAAGTTTGTTGACATGATATTATCACAGTCAACTTCCAGGGTACTTGTCAGGTGCTTCTTCTGAAATGTTTTCCAGTCTTGACATAAGGATTTATGGGTGAGACTCAAAACAACTGCAAATATCAGGAGAAATGAGCATTTTGGAAACATTCTGGAAGTCGTGATCTGAAAAAGGAGCAAAGAAAATGATTATATTCTATACGGCTTCTATGGGACATTAAAATGAAAAATTTAAGCAAAATTCTGCTTAATCTTCACTGTTATTATGCTCGAGTTTTTTACCTTTGCTGATATGCAACACCAAAAATACACATAATTAATGGACCTGTAACATTGTGTAAATTGTTGTGCGCTGCAACAGAGCTATGTGCGACATGTCTTAATGTGCATAGCACTGACACATGCAAACTAGGGTGCCCACGTGTCCCGATTTGCCCAGGACTGTCCCGAAATTGACATGTCTGTCCTGGGTCCCGGGCACCTTCATTCCGGGACAATACAATGTCCCTTAAGAAAATAGAGGACACAGCCACTAGGGATGTGCATCTTCACCGGTCTCACGATTCGATGCGATTACGATTATCAAGTCCACGATTCGATTCCGTGATGTATCACGATGCATCAAGATTACTGCGCACGGTTTTCATCTGTTCTTAAAAAAAACTCTCTGCATGTAGCAAATAGTGATGAGCGGAATACGCCATATTCGATTTCGCGATATTTCGCGAATATTTCGAAGAATATTCGCGAATATTCGTTAATATCGAATATTCGTGATATTTTATAAAAAAAAAAAAAAAAAAAAAAAATGCGAATTTTCGCCAATGCGAATTTTCGCTAATGCGAATTTTCGCTAATGTGAAATTTCGCGATTTTTTTTTTTTTTCTATAAAATATCACGAATATTCGATATTTACGAATATTCGGTATATTTTATATAAATAAAAAGCGAAATTTCACATATGCGGTTGCGAATATTCGTTAATATCGAATATTCGTGATATTTGATAAAAAAAAAAATTGCGAATTTTCGCTATTGCTAATTTTTTTGCGAAATTTGAAAAATATCGAATATTCGAAATAGCGAATATTCGCCGCGATATTCGAGATATTCGCGAATACTCGAATATGCAATATTCGTAGCGAATATTCGCAATGCGAATATTCGTGAGCAACACTAGTAGCAAACTGTAAACACAGCAGACAACTTAAAGGGGAGCTCCAGACTGACCCCAAAATACTACAAGAGATGGACAGAGACTGCAGACAATGATACTAGAGAGGATCAGAGACTGCGGACATGATACTAGAGAGGATCAGAGACTGCGGACATGATACTAGAGAGGATCAGAGACTGCGGAAATCATACTAGAGAGGATCAGAGACTGCAGACAATGATACTAGAGAGGATCAGAGACTGCGGACATTGTCCCCATAAAGTCCTGCCAAACGACAATGTATGCCATGTCATAAATTATGGTTTATGTATGTCTTATTGTCTTAGTAATTGATTCACATCACAACTTCATTGATTCCTTTTTATTTGTATGATTTTTAGTTTTGCTCATTACTGCCCCACACATGCAATGCATGGCTGCATATGTGTCGCAGTGATGAGCAAAAGCAACAATCATACAAAAAAAAGGGTATCAATTTCAAATCAATGAAGTTGTGATGTTAATCAATCACTAAGACAATAAGACATACATAAACCAGTGTGCCATCAATTGCTGCCAGTGTGCCGCCAGTGTGCCATCAATTGCTGCCAGTGTGCCATCATCAACTGCTGCCAGTATGCCATCAATTGCTGCCAGTGTGCCATCAATTGCTGCCAGTGTGCCATCAATTGCTGCCAGTGTGCCATCAATTGCTGCCAGTGTGCAATTAATTGCTGCCAGATTGCTGCCAATTGCTGCCAGTGTGCCACCAATAGCTGCCAGTGTGCCACCAATTGCTGCCAGTGTGCCACCAATTGCTGCCAGTGTGCATCCCCCAAGTACCCCCAAGTACCTGATAATGATGATGATGATCCTGTGTGCACAGTGTGAGGAGGAAGGCTCTGGGGATTCGGCGGGAATTGGGGGACTTTTTGGAATTGAGGGACACTCGCTCCACGTGGTGACGGGCGGCTGGGAATGCCATCAGCGGGGGGCGGGAAAGGAGGCGCGGCTAACACCCAGCGCTTCATTCGGCTGCACTAGCGGGGGGCGGGAAAGGAGGCACGGCTAACACCCACGGCTTCATTCGACTGCATCAGTCGGGAAAGAGGTGCGGCTAATGGCGACAATTCTTTCGGCTGCAAATTCAGACGCGGCACGCAGGTGACGTCATCAAAACATCGATTATTACATATCGTAGCATCGGTGCCGCATCGTGGGTGGTCGAATCGCGATGCACCGATGCTACGATTAATTTCAACACCCCTAACAGCCACCCTCTACTAATTAATAACTACATTTCTGGAACTGGTTTCTAGTGCTGCCTTGCAACCAGTGACAATTTACTCTCAGACAGTGAGACCGGGAGCGAGACCTGCGCCTAGAGCAGCACTGCTGTCTCCACCCACCTCTGCACCTCCTTCTCTGGCACCCAGCAGCAAGCAGCAGGTGTGATCTTCACTCTCCAGATAGTGACGCCACTCATTTTCTTTTATGCACGTGGCTCATGCAGAGGGAGTGACAGCAGCACTGCATCTGTTGGCAAGCGACACCTCGTCTGGTGACAAGTGGCACATTCACCTGACAAATAACCCGCTGCCAAATTCCCCATCAACCCTCGAGACTACATTACCCCCATCCCCCCTCATCTTTTTTTGAGGAAGGCCTTGAATGGCAGTTTAGAAATGTGGTCACCCTAAAGTAAACAGAATCTAAATGGGCCTGGAGAGCCTATTTACATTTCTCTGTTCCAATGCATTACAGTAATATGTGTTAATGTGCTCATTACTGCAATGGATGTTACCACACCTCACGTGCTAGAAATTTTCTGGTGTAGAACGCAAGAGCTCACAAAATAGTGAATGGCATTGTACCATGTTTAACAAGCATTTTAAAATGTAACACAAAAAAATAAAAAATACAGTCTGTCAGTAACATTAACAGAGCAATTTTTATCTCTGTGTTACGTAATTTTATTAGTTATTGATCCTGCCAGCAGATACATTATGTTTTCATTTTCTGTAACAGGTCAAATAATCCAACAAAAGCATTTACAGGGTGTGACAGAGTTACACCCCAGGGTTAGTCAGCTCCTCTATAGTAGGCCATCTATCTCTCGCCACAAACTGTGATGCTCAGTTAGCTCAGTCTCCCATTGAGTCAAAAATTGCTTGGTTGAAAGGCCTGGTATAAATTTGGGGTTCCCAATTATCGGGGTCAGTGGAGATGTCTTTGTCGTTTGTTCCGCATATGTAATAGTGTGTAGGCATTGTTTCAAAGTATTCCTCATTAAGGGATGAGATTTTAGATCTGACGGCACAAAATCCCAGCACCACAGTGCCCTCCTCAGAGGTATTGGGGATTGGCACTGTTCTACTTGCACCCACAACTTTAGGTAACTATGGCGTTGCCAATCGCTTACTCTACCAAGTTGAACTGTTTGGTAATATCTCCTGACATCTGGCAACGCCAAGCCACCATATTCTTTTGGTAGGGTTAGAAAGGTGCATGAAATACGTGGTTTCTTATGCGCCCAGACAAACCTTGCCTGCACCTGCTTAAACATGATGGATGGCCCCACCCTCAGCTATTTAAGAGCCGTCACGGCGGGTGTAGCGTCATTTGGTGGGCAACTCCCATGGAGGTGAAATCGGATCGTGACTACGCTTTTTTCCGTATCCCTGGTCGAGATTTTTTTCTTTTTTATTAAAGGACTTGTCCCAAGCTGTGTCTGTGCTTTTTTTAAATTTTTTACACTTTTTGTAAAATGGTAGGGGTACAATGTGACCCGTTACCAATTCACATAGGGGAACCGGGATCTGGCAGTGCAACCCCATCACCTCTGATTAAATAACATATGTAATCATATGGAGCTAATCTCAAGAGTCCCCCTTTACATCAGATTCAACAGAGTTCCCCTGTAGATCTGAATCTGCAGAATTTCCCTTTACACCTGAATGCACAGGGTTTGTTCCCTTTTACATCTGATTCTGCAGGAGAGGAGTGCAGAGGGTTAGATAGGGGCAGTATGTACAGGAGAGGCGGGTAGAGTGAATTATGGAGGCAGTATGTACAGGAGAGGAGTGCAGAGCGTATGATGGGGCAATATGTACAGGAGAAGAGCGTGGAGGGTGTGATGGGGCAGTATGAACAGGAGAGTGTGATGGGGCAGTATGTATAGGAGAGGAGTGAGGAGGGCAGTATGTACAGGAGAGGAGTGTGGAGGGTGTGATGGGGCAGTATGTACAGTAGAGGAGTGTGGAGAGTGTGATGGGGCAGTATGTACAGGAGAGGAGTGTGGAGGGTATTATGGGGGCTGCAGGGGCAGTATGTACAGGAGAGGAGTGAGTAGGGTATTATGGGGAAGTATGTACAGGAGAGGAGTGTAGAGCGAATTATGGGGGCAGTATGTACAGGAGAGAAGTGCAGAGCGTATGACAGGGGCAGTATGTACAGGAGAGCAGTGTGGAGGGTGCGATGGGGGCAGTATGTACAGGAGAGCAGTGTGGAGAGTATGATGGGGGCAGTATGTATAAGAGAGGAGTGAGGAGGGTATTATGGGGGCAGTTCTTCACCGTTGAGCTCCCGGTCACTCAATAGACCCTCTGCTGGGTCCCTAGCTTGGCACTTTGGATACTTCTCAAGCTTCACCCCTGCTGGCTCGCTTGATCACTGCCTGAAGTTGATGACTGCCTGAAGTTTCTTGATTCTCCACCATGCCCGTTCTCTGGTAATAAGGTGGATGGTACCTTTGTGGCGACAGCTTCCCCTCTACCTCCAACCACTGACAGGTTCTCTGATTGACAGAACCATAAGTTCTGGTTGGACTGCAAGCCGCAAACTCAACCCTGCACTACTCTCTTGCTCTTGGATAGGCCCTCAGACAGCCTAGCAGCCAGATATCCCCAGGATAGGCCTAGCAGCCCGGGCCAACACGACACACATCCACCCAGGCCCAATATCCGGCCTAGCAGCCCAGGGCAACACGACACATGTACACCCAGACAGCTGTCCGGTTGGCACAGAACACCTGACTCCATCCCAATATATAGGTTCTCCCAGCACGCCAAGGGATTCAAGAAAACCCCTGTCTATTGGCTGAGGCACACCACATATCCAATCTCCGGCCTAGCAGCCCGGGGCAACACAAACATGTCCAACCAGACAGCCGTCCGGTTGTCACAGAGCACAAATCACCTGACTCCACCTCAATATATAGGTTCTACCAGCAGGCCAAGGGATTCAAGAAAACCCCTGTCCATTGGCTGAGATACCTAACATATCCATAACCTGACTTCGGGTCGCCCTTCTCTTATCTAGTACCATGGGATAGATCTTCCCAGAGGTGGTTATCTATTGCAGGGAGGAGCCCCGAGAGCCACCGTGGGACCCTAGAAGAGGACGATCGGGGCCACTCTGTGCAAAACGAACTGCACAGTGGAAGTACGTTTTTTTTGTATTTTTTATTTTATTCTTTTATTATTATTATTTAAAGTGCTTGTCAGAAGTTTTTTTTAATCTTAATGCATTCTATTCATTAAGATAAAAAGCCTTCTGTGTGTAGCAGCTTCCCATCCCCCCTAACACTTACCTGAGCCCCATCTCTAACCAGCGATGTGCATGAGTGCCTCTGCCATCTGGGACGCTCCCTCCTGATTGGCTGAGACACAGCTGCATCATCATTGGCTCCCACTGCTGTGAATCAAAGTCAGTTAGACAATTAGGAGAGAGAGGGGGGCAGGCTAAACCATGGTTCCATGTCTGAATGAACACAGTTACATAAAAAAAATATATATATATACAGTAATTACTGTTGTTTTTCAACCTTTGTCTTATAATGTATAAAAATATATTTTTGTTTAATCCAAAAATAAAATTCTAATTATCACTGAAACCTGTAGAATAACTTATGGCTCTATACAGTACTAGAACCATCATCAGTACATGTAGTACATTTGAATGCATAAAGGATTACAAAAGGAAAAAAAGTGAAAAACCACTCACCGGGCTTTTATATATAAGGGAAATTATTTATAACTATTGCTTCAGATGGAAAACAACTTGGTAAAACGATGAGTATCTAAAAAATAATAATCAAAACATCATGAGTGGTCTGGAAAACCAGAACAGGAAATATGTTTCAAATATTAATAATTCCAAAATGAGATAAAAAATAAATTAATTTAATTAGAAATGACACAAAGCCAACGCCACACTGTATTATGTACCTTAACCACTTGACCACTGGGCACTTAACCTCCCTGGCGGTATGATTCTGTCTGGAATTACGTACCAAAAGCGGTACAATTATTTTGCATGGAAATTCTGCGTTTTATACTGTAGGCCTGCAATTTTTAGGAATAACTCACTTAAATTTGCCCAAACCAGAGTCTAGTAGACATCCCGGGTATGATAAAGTTTGAAACACAAAATCATAAAATTATAATATAATAAATAACTATAAATAATTATAACAAATAATAATATAATTATAATAAAAATTATTCACTAATGTAATCAAATCAAAATCACTGAAATTTGCTCAGTTGCAGAATTGTCGCTGTCATTACTTTTATTTTTTTATGACGAATTTCCCCACAAATCGCTATCGCTCAATTCTGCAAGTGATTATCATTTATTATCGCTGTTTTCTAGCTGCTCTAAAATGACTTTTGACATAAAGGGACACTTTTGGTTGCTATGGACAATCTACAGTTTGCAGGCACAAAAAAAATGTTTTTATTATGTAAAAGAACATGCAGGGCACAGGGCAGACCACTAGGGACAAGGGGGGTGTGTACTTTTTACATACAGTACTGTAATCTATAAGATTACAGTATTCTGTATGTAATGTGTTTGTTTACTTTTTTGAATTTGCTGCCGGTCTCCGCCCCGGTGCGCCGTTACGTCGCAGGGAATGGAGATCGGCGGCGCGCGGGCACTGTGTGAGTCGAATGGAGGACGCCACTCGCTCACACAGCGGGGATGCATCGCTGGATCCAGGGACAAGGTAAGTACAGTATACCCAGCCTGGATACAAGGTAAGCCAGCGCGCTGCAGGCTCTGCATATTCACCCCGAGCGCGACTCGGGGATATCGATTTTTACATAAAAAATCCACCCCGAGTCACGCTCGGGGATACCGGCAGGGGGGTTAAACCCCCTTCCTAACCAGACCAATTTTCAGCTTTCGGTGCTCTCACAATTTGAACGACAATTACTCATTCATACAACATTGTACCCATTTGAAATTTTTGTCCTTTTTTTCCCACACAAATAGAGCTTTCTTTTGGTGGTATTTGGTCACTTCTGCGTTTTTATTTTTTGCGCTATAAAAGAAAAATCTTGTTTCTGTCATATTAGCGGGTTATTTCTCACACACAGCATATGCATACCACAAATTACACCCCAAAATACATTCTGCTATTCTTCCCGAGTATGGCGATACGCCATGTGTGAGACTTTTACACAGCGTGGCCACATACAGAGGCCCAACATGCAGGGAGCACCATCAGGCGTTCTGGAACACCCAGACCAATTCTGACATTTCTCTCCTACATGGAAAAATCATCATTTATTAGCTAGAAAATTACATAGAACCCCAAAACATTATATATGCTTTTTTAGCAAAGACCCTAGAGAATACAATGGTGGCCGTTCGCTTCTGCATGCGAGCACACGGGGACAGGGGTGCTTTAAAAAAAAAAATACAATTATTGTTTGATTTTGACACTTTTTTCCCCAAAAATACTTTTTTTTATCACTTTTATTCCTATTATAAGGAATGTAAACATCCCTTGTAATAGGAATATAGCATGACAGGTCCTCTTTACAGTGAGATATGGGGGTCAATAAGACCCCACATCTCACCTCTAGGCTGGGAAGAATGAAAAAAAATCTATTGGGGTATTGCAGAGTATTGGGGTATTGCAGAGTATTGGGGTATTGCGGAGTATTGGGGTATTGCGGAGTATTGGGGTATTGCGGAGTATTGTGGTATTGCAGAGTATTGTGGTATTGCGGAGTATTGGGGGGTATTGCAGAGTATTGGGGTATTGCAGAGTATTGGGGTATTGCAGAGTATTGCGGAGTATTGGGGTATTGCGGAGTATTGGGGGTAATGCAGAGTATTGGGGGTAATGCAGAGTATTGGGGGTAATGCAGAGTATTGGGGGTAATGCAGAGTATTGGGGGTAATGCAGAGTACTGAGGGTAATGCAGAGTATTGGGGGTAATGCAGAGTACTGGGGGGTAATGCAGAGTATTGCGCAGGGATGGATGGATGGCTGGATCTGTGACTGCAGTTGTCACAGATCCAGCCCTCAGTGCTGCTGCTTCCCCCCTCCCCCTCTCCTCGCACACTGTACCGATCGGTACAGAAAGGAGAAGGAGGAACCGGCGTCAACACATGACGCCGGTTTGTTTACAAGTGATCGCTCTGTCATTTGACGGATCGATCACGTAGTAAACGGCCGCTATCAGCGGCAATTTTCCCGTGGGGGGCGCGTGAGTGGAGGATTTTGGGAGGACGTCCCAGGGGCGTCCTCCCGGAATAACTCGACCGCGCTGTAGCAGTATTTCTGCAATGGCGCGGTCGGGAAGTGGTTAAAGTGGTTGATGTCACAATGTAGAGAATAAGATTTCCTATCATCTGTGCCCAGTCTTGCCACACAGAGTTAATCCAGCGCTGAGAAATCCTCTTTTATGTTCAGTGAAAATGAACAGCCTTCCAGATAAAACCCTGCCTAAAGCAAAAGTCAGTTTTCTCTCTTCTTGCTTTGAGTGAGAGGTTATTTACATATCTAGCTTGGACATGTTTATCATATGTTATGTTTTGTTTATCATAACATGAGGTGATATAACATCATAACACATCCTAGTAATATACAATGAACTTTGGATCACCTCTTGTTATGATAAACATGTCCACGCTAGATTTGTAAATAACCTGTTACTGAAAGCAAAAACAGAGAAACGGACTTAACCTAATTTGGCAAGTTTTTATCTGAAATTCTGTTAATTTGCACTGAACTTTAAAAGAGGATTACTCAGCGCTGGATTAACTCTGTGTGGCAAGACTGGGCACAGATGATAGGAAATCTTATACTCTACAACCACTTTAACCACTTCGGGTCCGCGGCATTGACAGAATACGTCTACAGCGCGGACCTGAGGCGCCGGGGTCACGTCTTTGGACGTGATTTACTTGTAATTTCCCGCGCGCGCCACAGGGTGGCGCGCGGCGGGGAAAAACAGTCCCGACGCATCACCGAGGATTCGATGCGTGTACCCGGCGGCCGCGATGTCCGTCAGGTACACGCGATCGTCGGTGACAGAGCAGGGACGTGGAGCTCTGTGTGTAAACACAGAGCTCCACGTCCTGTCAGGGAGAGGTGACAGATGCTGTTTCTCTTGTACATAGGGAGACAGCATCGATCACCTCCCCCAGTCACCCCCCTCCCCCCACACAGTTAGAACACAACCAGGCAATACATTTAACCCCTTCCTCACCCCCCTAGTGTTAACCCCTTCAATGCCAGTCACATTTATACAGTAATTAGTGCATATTTATAGCACTGGTCGCTGTATAAACGTGAATGGCGCCAAAAATGTGTCAAAAGTGTCCGATGTGTCCGCCGCAATATCGCAGTCCCAATAAAAATTGCAAATCGCCGCCATTACTAGTAAAAAAAAAATATAAAAAAAAATCATAATTCTGTCCCCTATTTTGTAGGTGCTATAACTTTTGCGCAAAGCAGTCACTTTGGTACCTACCGGAGCATGATGGGACTGCGACGTCACAAGACAGGCCTATATAACTCGCTGCGAGCCGTGCGCCAGCCATAACAGCGGAAGGAAGCGTCGCGTCAACATCTGGAGAAGAGAAGAAGAAGAAGAAGAAGACGTCACAGAAGAGGGGACACGCCGCCGCTAGTAATTGAGCTAACACGAAGATAGCGGCGGCGAGTCCTGAAGAAGAAGAAGACCCCCGGAGAGCGGAGAAGACCCCCGGAGAGCCGGAGAAGACCCCGGAGAGTGGGAGAAGACCCCCCCGCCGCCGAAGATGTCGAAGGAAGCCCGCCGGGTGGTGGGCGCTTTTATCAAAGCGCCCCCCCCCGGCGGCGGAAGAGAACCAGACGGCGGTGAAGAACAGCGGCACCCACCCCCCCGCAGAAGCCCGCCAGAGGGGAGCGCTTTTATAAAAGCGATCATACACCCCCCCCCCCCCCGGCGGCCAACTAATAAAATATTTCAATACACTGTGTGGTTTATTTGTGTTTACACTTTTCCTGCAGGTGAATGGGTAGGGGTACAATGTACCCCATACTCATTCACTTAGGATGGGGGGCCGGTATCTGGGGGCCCCCCTTATTAAAGGGGGCTTCCAGATTCCGATAAGCCTCCCGCCCGCATACCCCGACAACCAACGGCCAGGGTTGTCGGGAAGGGGCCCTGTCCTCATCAACATGGGGACAGGGTGCTCTGGGGTGGGGGGCCGCAGTGCGCCCCCTGCCCCAGAGCACCTGACCCCCCCATGTTGAGGGCATGCTGCCCGGTACGGCTCAGGAGGGGGGGGGGCGCTCGCTCGCTCGCCCCCACTCCCCTCCTGACTGGCCGGCCGGCGTGCTTTGGATACGGGTCTGGTATGGATTGTGGGGGGACCCCCACGCGTTTTTTTCGGCGTAGGGGGGGTCTCCTTACAACCCATACCAGACCTAAGGGCCCGTTATGCTCCTGAGGGGGGAACCCATGCCGGATTTTTATTTAAAATCCGGCGGGGACTTCCTTCTCAGGATTCATAACAAACTCAGCCCACGTGTAGAATTGGTGGGAATCCGCGTCGGATCCCCGTCGCTTCTATGACGGCTTTGTCTCCATCGCGGCAAGCCAGCTCGGCGCTGGCTCCCGCGATGGAGCTCGCAAGTGCTCAATCTCGCCGAGAAAGGGAGCGAGATTGACACAATATCGCGGTCAACCACTGTATTGTGATTTTTTTTTTTTACAAAAATACGTAGAAGAATACGTATCGGCCTTAACTGAGAAAAAAAAATATTAAAAAAAAAAAAAAATTGGGATATTTATTATAGCAACAAGTAAAAAATATATATATATTTTTAAATTGTCGCTCTTTTTTTGTTTATAACGCAAAACATAAAAACCGCATGGGTAATCAAATACCACCAAAAGAAAGCTCTATTTGTGGGGAAAAAAAGGACGCCAATTTTGTTTGGGTGCCACGTCGCATGACCGCGCAATTGTCTGTTAAAGCGACGCAGTGCCGGAAGCTGAAATTTCGCCTGGGCACGAAGGGGGTTTATGTGCCCAGTAAGCAAGTGGTTAAGAGCCTCATTGAGGCCACTTGGGGACATAGAACCTAGCATAAAAATTCTAAAAGTCTTCCCTTTGCATAAAAGAAAGTACTTTTTTCATTGGCAGTGATTGAGTTGTCATCCCTGTCATTTTTTTGTGTTACCTTTGTCTACTTGAGGAAATTTCCCTTTACTTCCTGTCCCATTGATGCAAGAGGATGTGAAAGGAAATCTTTGTAAAGTGAGGAGAAATCTTCTTTGAAACAGTCATCACCATCGCAGAGGTTCCCTTTAAAACCTTTCAGCTCTTGTTTTGGTGACAACTGTATTTCAGATTTTAAATTAAATGTTAATCAAACAAACCCGCCCTCTTGATTTCCCACCACTGCGCTAATTGGAAGAAAATGTAAAGCTATGAAGTATGTGAAAACTGCTGCCGCTTTAAAAATGATAATGTGAATAAGTATAATGACCACTAAACCAAATAAGTGCCCAAAATAAGCAGCGCATAATTGTACAAATAGTTATTTCATTCAGTGTATATATATATATATATATATATATATATATATATATATATATATATATACACACTATCTCTGCCAAGCAAATTTACCCGAAATACTAGCGAAAGTATTAAAAAAATATAAAACCTGTGTAAATAGTGAAAAAAGTGTTTCAAACATAAAGTTCATAAATGATGACTGATAAGTGTTCTTAAAATCTTCAAATCTTCCACCACACCAAAGTGTTCAGTGAATCCTTCTCCCATCAAATGAAACACTCACCAGAACCATATGCCTAACACTCTCATGCTTCGGCATGCAAGCATAAACAAGACCGACGACCGATGATGTCCATGGACGTCCTCGGCTCTGTGCAGTGATATCTGAATGATGCCTGCAGCTACAGGCATCATTCAGATATCACCGCCTTCAGCCATCATTTCTGTGCACAATTAGAATGATCAAAGCGGCACTTCCTCTGCTTGATCGTTCTTATAGGCAGCGGGAGGAGACTCCCCCCACTCCCGCCGCCATCTGGTGCTTCTCCGGGCTCTCCCGTGCCATTGGGGGCCTGGAGAGAGAATCGGCCGGCGCTAGCTGGTAAAGCATAGAGATGACTGGTGACCAGATGGTCACCAGTCATCTCTATGACCTTCGGAGGTCCGGGCGTGACATTATGACGTCATGCCCGGTACCCGGAAATAAACAAAGCCGCAATCGTGGCTGTCGGCATTAGAACAGTGAATTTTTTTTCACGATCTAATGCGTGTAAGCCTGGAGGAGAGATGTGTCTTATTGACCCCACATCTACCCATAAAGAAGACCTGTCACAGCGAAGCATATTACGAGGGATGTAATTGGAATAAAAGTGATAAAAAAAATAATGTAAAAATAAAAACAATAAGTAAAATAATATATTTTTTTTAAACGCCCCTGTCCCCAGTAGCTTGCGCTTAGAAGTGAACACGCATGCAAGGTCCGCCCACATATGTAAACACTGTTCAAACCCCACATGTGAGGCATCGTCGCATGGGTTAGAGCATGTGCAACAATTCTAGCCCTAGACCTCCTCTGTAACTCGAAAATAGTAACCTATAAAAATGTTTAAAGCGTCGCCTATGGAGATTTTTAAGTACCAACGTTTGGCACCATTCCATGAGTGTGCGCAATTTTAAAGTGTAACATGTTAGGTATCTATTTACTCGGCGTAAAACTATCTTTCACATTATACAAAAAAATTGGGCTAACTTTACTGTTTTGTTATCTTTTAATTCCCAAAAAAAAGGCGTTTGAAAAATGATTGTGCAAATACCGTGCAAGAAAAAAAGTTGCAACGACTGCCATTTTATTCCCTAGGGTGTCTGCTAAAAAAATATATATAATATTTGGGGGTTCTGATTAATTTTCTAGCAAAAAAAAATCGATTTTTACATGAAGGAGAGAAAGGCCAAAATAGGCCCGGTTGTCAAGTGGTTAACAGAACTTCCACTTAAAAAATTGTGATATCCAGATTGCTCCACATATAAATGATGAAAAGAAAGTGCACAATAGTGTACTACCGAATGGTCAGTTTTAATAAAACACGGCAAAAAATCTTCAAACATTGCACTCACATAATCTCTTAAAAATCAAAAAGCAAATCATACAAAATTGCCTCAACTACTGAGGGATGGTCACAGCAGACCCAAGATCAGCAGGATATGCTCTCACCACTCACTCGCCCTGTATAGAATCTCTGTTTCCTAGTTTAGCCTGGTGCATTCACACGTCACACATCTTCAATATCTCTTTACCCAAAAAATATAACTTTAAACTTACCTGATTCAATGTGTTTGCTCTCATAAGAATGAGGTGTGTCTTGTGTGTTTTGATGAGATATTTATACTTGATTTTAGCATTTCACAATATTTTCACATATATTGGTCAAATAAAAATTTGCTTCAAAATTGGTTATTTATTAACTTGGGTCAGACTTTGAGATAGGTCAGTGTGCCCTGACCCACTTTGAGAAAAATTATTTTAGAAGAGAATTTTTACTCATTATTGTGTGAATAATTACTGTGCCGCAAGCAAGACTCTAAAAGACATGTACAAACCTCAGCCCTAGAGATGAGCTTGATATTCGAATCAAACGTAAGTTTGACTCGAACAGCGGGTGTTCACCCGTTCGCTGAACACTGAATATTATGGGGCATTTGCGGCAAATTCAAGCTCCGCCGAATGCCCCATAATGCACTGCGAGATTGCAGTGCATCGCTGTATGATTGGCCAAAGTATGCACCTGACCTGCATGCTTTGGCCAATCACACCGTGCTCTGCTGAGAGAGCTTTAATTGGACAAAGGCAGGGGGCCTTTGGTCAATCATGGCTCAGGGGGACCAAGTCCATGCCCCCACACTATATAAGGCTGCTTACATAGCGGCCGTGTATAGTGTGTGGATGGATATAGTTTGAGCTAAATTATGCAGGCAGGTTAGGTAGTGGCAGTGTATTTAGCCACTGACCAAATATATATATATGAAGAAAGTTTAGGAGTTGCTGCACATAAAATCGTTTCTTTATTTTTCAAATATCTTCATAAAGGTCACATTGCAAAAAAAGTACTTAAAATGATTCAGACATGGATTTCCGTTTTGGGCTTATGCCCTTCCTCAGATCAAGTCAGAACACGTCTAACAATTTTATGAAAGTCATGTGATTTTAAACACTTTACAAGCCACATCACACATGGAATCAATTACATGGTTAATTGCTTACTACAATCCAATTCCCACATGGTTATTTCAAGTATTTGACACCAAAAATACAAAAAAGGGTTAATCAAGCTGGCCTCATAGTTCCCCCAGTAGCCATCCTAGTGTCAATCTGAAAAATATATTATATGTAAAAAACATCACCTGAAAAGCATATATCATTAACTATTCTCTGAATGCTCATCAGCTGGCTTTTTGGAATTTAATTAAAAACGCTATGGGCCAGATTCAGGTAGGATAGCGGATCTTTATTCTGGCTTAACGTTCGTCATTTACGTTACTCCGCCGAAACTTTAGGAGCAAGTATTGTATTCACAAAGAACTTGCTCCTAAAGTTGCGACGGCGTAGCGAAAATGAGCCGGCGGAATTCAAATTGGGCAGGTAAGAGGCGTGTAGTATTTAAACTAGGCGCGATCCCGTGGCGAACGTACTGCGCATGCGTCGGCTGTCAATGTATCGCTTATCTCTTACGGAAACGTCGGAAGTCACTGCGTCGGGCCCGCGTACGATCGTGAATTGCCGTATCTCGCTGATTTACATATTCTCGGCGTAAATCAGCGGGAACGCCCCGAGCGGCCATTTTAAAATTGCAGTTCCGATACGACGGCGAAATACAATTACACCGCTCGTATCTGAACTCAATCCTGGCGTATCTTGTTTTCTGACTACAGAAAACAGATACGACGGCGTAGGTTAGAAGTTACGCGGCTTATCTACAGATAAGCTGCGTAACTTCTACCTGAATCTGGCCCTATGTGGGTGAAAGCTAACAAAGTGTAACAATTGATTGTGATCAGTGATTTTTACATATAGATCACTCATGATTTTCATATTGTCAATACACAGGGTAGTGTCTAGGATATCAATTTCTGTTTTATTAAATTCCATATTAAACATTAAACCGGGGATAAAATAATTGAGAAAACGATCGAATAGTAATGATCCACAATGTTGTCAACAGAGATTAAATGATAAAAAAGGTCATGTGTAGGCTTTAACGACAGGAAAAAACATGCATGCTCAGAAGCAAGTTATGAGACTGGAGCGCACGTTCTGGTAAAACTAGCATTTGTAATGGAGATAGCACATTCATCAGGCTGTAACAGACATGCAATCAGCAAAAGCCGCCCAAAGGGTGGCGCTATCTGAATGGAACTTCCCCTTTATAGTGCTGTCGTACATGTTGTATGTCACCGCGCTTTGCTAGAGCATTTTTTTTCAGGATCGTGTGTATGCAAGGCAGGCTTGACAAGAATCACGTCAAGAAAAATGTAGTTTTTTCTCCATGACATGAAAATTGGTCTTGTGTATGCGGCATAAGACCAGAGCTCTGCTGTGTTCTCCTCCTGCTCATTTAAATTCCACCTGAGCGTGGACTCAAGTGGACCACAACATTCAGGCTGGAACCAAGCCTGCCACAGAGGCTGGTAAAACCTGGGCCAGTGTCTTACAATAGAACACATGCAAGGTGAAATATACCAATTATCCATTACCTCACCTTGCATACTGTCACAATATAAAACTCTGAATTCAGTGTATACTCTATATTCAGTCAATTCAGTCTTTTATATAACAGAGTGTATTAAAGTGGTTAAGGGGACCCCCATGCAAAAATGTAAAAAAACAAAAATGGTGTTGAGGCCCCCCCCTGAAAAAGGGAAAAACTCTTCCTCAAAGCTTTTTACCCAATGACAGCTGTTATATAGCCAAGGGTAGGGCCACCAGGTGACATAACCAAGTGACTCAGTCCCTTCTGACATCATGTGAGGGGGCAGGGTCACCTGTTTACGTAATTGGGTGACCCCGCCTGTGGCTATATAACAGCTGTCAAAGCGAGACCCCAAAGCACCCTCCAAATCCATTCGACGCATGTGCGGACAGATATGTCCGCTGGTTAGTGTACTAACCAGCGGACATATCCGACGGACAGGTTTGTAGCGGACAAATTTCAAAGCATGCTTTGAAATTTGTCCGATGGACAAACCTGTCCGCTAGGTCGTACACACGATCGGATAAATTCGATCGTGTGTACGCGGCCTTATGCAAGGCTTTCTCCCTGGTGTGGAGTGTTGTGCTCCGACCTCCCTTAAGGGGGCGAGCAGGAGAGTTAAGACGCCCACTAACACACAGCTCCTTTCTCTATCTGCAACGTAGAGAGTATCTTCACTCTCCTGCTTGCCCCTCAAGGGAGGGGGCAAGCACGACTCTCCACACCAGGGAGAAAGCCTTGCATTACTGTGTGGAGTTACAGGCAGAAAAACAGGAAGTGAGGATTTCTCAGAAGAAATAAGGACATTTAATAGAAAAAGGTAAGCGAAGGAGGACTGCACTAAGGTAAAGGAAGCTATTTAGGAAAAATAAAAATTGTACCTTTACAAACCCTTTAAATTTGCCGCACCACAATGCTTTGCAATGCATACTCATTTGAGTGGCACCATGTTTGCTTGTAGGTGGCGGTCGGTCAGATGGAGTGGGATCAGCTGCCTGTTTTTACTGTATCATTGGCATCTCTGAGAGGAACCCTAAAGGAAATGAAAAATCAAAGATCTACTGGCTGACTCAACAGGTAATAAATATGTAATTTATTCTTTTGCACTAAATTCTACCTTAAAATGGTAAGAACAGGCAATATTAATGTTTGCAGGTACCTTTAAAACTGTGTTATTTGAAAATCTAATTTAGTTTTATAAATACTGATGATAATTAATGATACACTTATGTTTGTAACATTTTGGTCAGGGCACTCTAACCAGACAGGTATTCTAATGTTGACCTAACTTAATAGATAACCGATTAAAAGATTTGGGATTCATACAGCCAATAGCTACTATAACATAGTATAGAAATAAATATTATATGTACATTTACTGAAAAAGATAGCAAATTGATAATAATTTATGTGACTTTTCACTAGAAAACCTTTCGCTGAGATGCAGATATTAATATAATTTTCATACTTTACCTACTTCATCATCATCAGATCAGTTTTGGCCTTTTAGTCCTACATCAATTTACCTAAATAATAATAAAACAAATTCTATAAAGGGGTTGTAAAGGTTTGTTTTTTATTTTCTAAACAGGTTCCTTTAAGCTAGTGCATTGTTGGTTCACTTACCTTTTCCTTCCATTTCCCTTCTAAGGGCCAGATTCAGGTAGATGGGAGCATCTTTGCTCCAGAGTAACGCTTCTCATTTACGTTACTCTGCCGAAATTTTAGGAGCAACTGCTGTTATTCAAGAAGCACTTGCTCCTAAAGTTGCGGCAGCGCATCGCAAATGAGCCGGCGGAATTCAAATTGGGCGGGTACGGGGCGTGTAGTATTTAAACTAAGCGCGATCCCGTGGCGAACGTACTGCGCATGCGTCGAGTGTCAAAGCATCCCCGTGCGCATGCTCCAAATTCTGTGAATGAACGTCAATGACGTCACATTCCCATTCATGAACTTTTTACGCAAGCGACGTTTTTTTTTTTTTTTCCGACGCGATGACGACGCCTATACCTAACATAGGATACTCCACTAGGGGGCTGCTTTATCTATGCGCCGCGTATCGCTTCCGGAAACGTCGTAACGTCACAGCGTCGCGCCCGAATTCGCTTGTGAATTGCCGATTCCCGCTCATTAACATATTTTTTGAGCGTAAATCGGCGGGAACGCCCCCGACGCCATTTTTAAGTTGAAGTAACGATGCGATGGCGAAATTCATTTACGCTGCTCGCATCGGAACTTCAACCCGGCGTTTCTTGTTTTCTGGTTACAGAAAACAGAAACGCCGGCTTAAAGTGACAGTTAGGCTGGCGGATCACTGGATCCGCCAGCCTAACTGTACCTGAATCTGGCCCTAAATCTTTTTTTTTCTTTGTTTTCTTTGTCTGAATTTCTCACTTCCTGTTACTCCTCAGTAAGGTGTTCTGGCTGACTATTCACCGCTCGGATGATGGTGGAAAGCTTACTGAGGAGAAACAGGAAGTGAGAAAAACATTTAAAAGGGAAATTGAAGGAAAAAGTAAGTGAACCAACAATGCACTAGTTTAAAGGAACATATTTAGAAAATAAAAGACAAACTTTTACAACCCCTTTAAAGCGGAGTTCCACCATCAAATTTGACTTTACATCAGTACTTCTAAAAAAATGTCATTATTCCTTTAACCGCTTAAGGACCGCCGCACGCAGATGTACGTCCACAAAATGGCACGTACAGGCACATGGGCGTACAGGTACGTCCCTGCCTTGTTGCGGGTCGGCGGTCCGATCGTGACCCCCTCCGCTGCGTGCGGCGGTCCTCTTACCTCCACCGGGGATCCATCTTGAGGGGGCGGCTGCTTGATTCTGTCCACCCCCTCCGGATCGATCCCAGCGAATTGGCTCCCTCGCCGCCGTGTCACTTCCTCTTCCTGTGTAATGTAAACACAGGCAGAGGAAGTGATGTCTTCTCTCCCTCGGCGGTATTTTCAAATCGCCGATAGGAGAGAAACATCACACAGTAAGTCGCACCAACACTACACTGACACTACACACGCAGGCACATTTAACCCCTTCCGATCGCCCCCCCACCCCCCTGTCACAGTGTCACTGATTGCAGTGATCATGTAAGTATGATCACTGCAGTTAGTGTCAGTGTGACAGGCAGTTAGTGTTAGGTTCAGGGTAGCCCCCGTACCCCCCAATAAAGTTTTAACCCCTTGATCACTGCCCTAGTTAACCCTTTCACTCCCTATTGCCAGTGTCACTAAGCGATCATTTGTCTGATCGCTGTATTAGTGTCGCTGTTCCCGCTAGGTAGCTAATTTTTTTTTTATTGTGATTTTTTTTACTAAAGACATGTGGCTGAATTAATTTTGGCCTAAATGTTTGACTAAAATTTAGTTTATTTGATTTTTCTTATAACAAAAAGTAAAAAATATTGATTTTTTTCAAAAATGTCGCTCTATTTTTGTATATAGCGCAAAAAATACAAATCGCAGAGGCGATCAAATACCACCAAAAGAAAGCTCTATTTGTGGGAAGAAAAGGACGCAAATTTTGTTTGGGAGCCACGTCGCACGACCGCGCAATTGTCTGTTAAAGCGACGCAGTGCCGAATTGTAAAAACCCCTTGGGTCATTTACCAGCATATTGGTCCGGTCCTTAAGTGGTTAAGAATTTTTTTTTTACATGCCTTTAAACCCTTGTTGCTAGGCAGATTTGTAAATCTTCCTACTTCCTATACCGCGGTGCTAAAACTTTCTAACCTACACCGCACAGACTCCTGGGAATGTAGTGGGTGTAACTTCCCAGGAGTCTGTGCGCTAGCCAGTCTGGAAGAATCGTGAGACTTGGACAATACAGGTGCTGTTTACCCCCCCCCCCCGCGATTCACGGCACCCCTCCCCCGATATTCGTGGCCCCCTCGCGATTCGCGGCACCCCCCGCTATTCAAGCCCCCCCGCAATTCGCGGCACCCCCCGCAATTCGCACCCCCCGCGAATCGCGGAACCCCCCCAACAACTCTGATCCGCGGTTACCCCCCCACACTCAACAACTACAATACGATCTTTTCATTTAATCATCCATGTGCTGGGGGTGATGCTATTTGGTGGGAGCGATGCAATGTGTTGAGCCGATGCGGTGTGCTGCACACCGCATTGCCCCCGTCACACCGCATCGGCCCCAGGACACCGCAACGTGATTGTTGTGCTGTGATCAGTGCGGTGTGCTGTGATCGGTGCGGTGTGCTGTGATCGGTGCTGTAATCAGTGCATTGTGCTGTGATCGGTGCGGTGTGCTGTGATCGGTGTGCTGTGATCGGTGCGGTGTGCTGTGATCGGTGTGCTGTGATCGGTGCGGTGTGCTGTGATCGTTGTGCTGTGATCTGTGCGGTGCGCTGTGATCGATGCGGTGTGCTGTGATAGGTGCAGTGTGCTGTGATCGTTGTGCTGTGATCGATGCGGTGCGCTGTGATCGGTGCGGTGTGCTGTGATCGTTGTGCTGTGATCGGTGTGGTGTGCTGTGATCGATGCGGTCTGCTGTGATCGGTGCGGTGTGCTGTGATCATTGTGCCGTGATCGATGCAGTGCGCTGTGATCGGTGCGTTGCGCTGTGATCGGTGCGGTGTGCTGTGATCGTTGTGCTGTGATCGGTGCGGTGTGCGGTGATCGATGCGGTGTGCTGTGATCGGTGCGGTGTGCTGTGATCGTCGTGCTGTGATCGGTGCGGTGTGCGGTGCAGATATATCTACATAACAAATTTTTTTGTATATTTACTGGTTCCTGGAGGGGAGGAGAGTTTTGCATAGATAAGGGGCAGCAAGTGTTGCTATGGAAACCTAACCTGAAACCTATTACATTGCTTGTGCAGCACTGAGCATGTGCGAGATCAGCAAGGCTGAAATCCAGGAAGTCATACAGTCTGGCTTCATGGATGCCCACACTTAAGATGGCCACGGCCAATTTCTGTTTTATAAAGTATCTAAATGCTGTAACAACCTAACAAAACGGACCTTAGTTTACAGACTAACTTTAATACAATACATTAAGCTTGTGTATTACAGGGGTATTTATATTTAAAAAGTGAAATTGTGGCCGGAACTCCACTTTAAGATATCCAACTGATTTAAAGCGGAGTTCCACCCAAAAATGGAACTTATGCTTTTCAGAACCCCCCCCCTCTGGTGTCACATTTGGCACCTTTCAGGGGGAGAGGGGTGCAGACACCTGCATAAAACAGGTAATTCCACCACTTCTGGATATTGACTCACGTGGGAGTCACGCCCCTTTGCGTCACCCACTCTGTCTTCTGGGAAACACAGTGTTCCCAGGAGAGAGAGCGGGGACCAGTGACGGTGTGCCGTGGGTGTGCTGGGCAGGTAAATGTCCATTTTTTTTAAAGTCAGCAGCTGCTGTATTTGTAGCTGCTGGCTTTAAAAAAAAATATATCAGGTGGACCTCTGCTTTAAAAATGTTTTTACAAGTCAAATTATATAAAACAAATTATATTTTCATGGCAAAGGGGAATTTTTTTTTATTTAAGAATATGTGGCTTTGCCTGCTTACAAAAATGTATTAAAAAATAAATGAGACGTGTGTTAAAACTAGGTTACACCCGCTGAGGAAGTCCTGTACCTGGGACGATACGCATGCGGGGGGTTTCTGCAGTGATTTCAGGACAGGCACCTACCCGGTCTTTGTTTTTGGATGCTTCCATTTCATGCACCAGGAGTCGGACATAGTGCTATGTTTGTGAGTAATATTTTATATAAAATATTTTGTTGCTTTTGCAAATGGAGAGCACTATGGCCCAGATTCACAAAGCACTTGCACCGACGTAAAGCAAGTTACGCAGACGTAAGTGCAAATGTGCGCCGGCGTATGTGGGCGCCAGAGTCACAAGCAAATATATGCCTAAAAACTGGCCACCCTACGCCGACGTATCTTACTTACCCCTGGGTAGCGTGGGCGTACTTTTTGTCCTGACGCATGTTGCTGCTCCCATTGATTAGGCATTCAAACATGCAAATGAGGGAAATACGGCGATTCACAAACGTACGTGCGCCTGACGCATGCCGCGTGAGCATAAATTGTACGTCCGGCGTAAAGTTATTCCCCATAGATGAGGCGCAACCCGGCAACACACATGCAAAGGTCTTCCCCAAAGAAAACAGGTCGGCGTATTGGGCGTAGCTTAGACAGTTGTGCCAGCGTAGTTGTGAGCATGCACATAAGTGTGCAGTTTCATGCATCCATGTCACTGCAACGTCACGGCACATGCGCAGTCCGTGATACGCCGGGTGTAAAACACCACCATCGGACCATCATTTGCATGGGGTCACACCCACTTCCACCTGCGCCTTCTAAAATACGCTACACTGGCGCATCGTGGTGAGCAATGGCTTCCTGAATACAGTGCTTACCTCGCTGCGCCGGCGTAGCGTATTGTGTGTGCGCTACGCCGGCATAAATGCGCGCCCACTCTCTGTGAATCTGGGCCTATGTGTTTTCTTTTTACTTTTTATATGAATACACTCCATTTATGAGCATTTTTGGAAGCCATCCATTGTATGAGGAGTTTGATCGTATGTGAATACGTGATCCTACCATTACCCATTTAAGGGAAAGCGTGTTTGACCTGCTGTTCATTCAGAGGTCTATTCGTTCAGAGGCTGGGTTCACACTTGTTCCGACAACGCTCCTACATTGGGAGCTCATGTAGCATGACGTGTGAAAATCAATGTTTCCCTATGAGAGCCGTCTTAACTGATCCTACACAAGTCGGTCCGACTTTGAAACTACTTCCTGTACTACTTTGGTCCTACATTGATCCTACTTCAGCCCATTGAATATCATTGAAGTAGGACCAAAGTAGGAGCCTTGTCCTAACCATCCGGCTTTTGCCACCTGACATGGAATTACAGCACCAGTAAAAGGAATTTATCTCACTCTGGGATTGTTTTGATTGGTCAAAGAACAAGTCAGTCTATCTCATGTAGGACCAAAGTAGTATCCTGTTCATGAAAGTAGGATGGATGTAGGACCAATGTAGGATCAATGTTGGATCAATGTAGGACAAGTGTCGCAGAGCAAAGTAGGATGAAAGTCGTGTAGTGTAGTGTGAACCCAGCCTCAAGGAATCCTGCTTCTTTTGTGATCCTTCTGCTCTGCTTTGGACTATATATATTTTATTTTATGTTTTTCTTATTTGGTTTTGAGCGCTGCACTGCTTTTTTACACTATTTAAGGATATTATTGACCTCAGTGTTTAGCTGCTGCTATTTGGGTTTTGTTTTTGCGCTGTCTGGATTACAGAAGGGGTTGATATTGCTTTCAGTTATATGTTTACTGTTATGCAGGGCTTTTTTTCAGCAGGAACGCGGGGGAATGCAGTTCCGGCACCTCCAGCTCTGAATGTATGTAATGGCAAGGGGTGCTGGGGTGTGTTGGAGGGTCTATTATTGCTGGCTGCTGGGGGATCTATTGTTTCTGGAGGGGGTCTGTTTTTACAGTGGGGATCTATTGTTGCTGGGGAGGTCAGTTATCACTGGTAGGGGATCTATTGTTGCTGGGGGGCTCTTATGCTACTGGGAGACAATCGTTTGAAGTGAGACATCAACTGTTGAGGGAGGGGTCTATTGTTGCTAGCTGTTCAGTCTATTGTTGCTGGCTACAGGGGGTCTATTTTACTTACTATTATATGCAATTACAAATTGATACTTGGTTCTGTATCCATTACTGAGAGGGGGGTAGGGAGTGCAACCAATGAATGGTGCTCAGAGGTGGGTAGGAGGTGGAACCGAGGAATGGTGCTCGGAGTTGGGTAGGGGGTGGACTCGGAAGTAGGGAGTTCCTTCACCTATTCTCTGAGAAAAAAAGCCCTGCTGTTATGTCACAGGTACTTGTGTTTGTGGGATAAGCTGTGTTTAGCTTTCTCTTATTTTCTAATTAGAATATTAGAGACTGAGCCCGATGCTTAACTCCAGGTTTCTTTTAGCGTTAATTTGTTCTTTCAAACCAAGTTGATCCAAACAAAATATTTATTTCACTAATATATGCACTCACTGTCAGTGCTGTATAGACTTTATGTATCAGCAGCTTGCATTTTATTAATGAATAAAAGGTTTCCTCTGATTAGCTGGTGGGGGTGGAGAGCTGGGCACATAACATCACTGGGCTAGATTCAGGTAGCTGTGCCTATCTTTGTGCGGGCGTAGCTTATCCCATTTACGCTACGCCTCCGCAACTTTTACAGGCAAGTGCTGTATTCAAAGCACTTGCTTCGTAAGTTGCGGCGGCGTAGCGTAAATGGGCCGGCGTATCTGCGCGTAATTCAAATTGGGCAGGTAAGGGGCGTGTTGTATGTAAACTAATCGTGACCCGGCGTAAACGACGCGCGGAACGAACTGCGCATGTGCCGGCCGTGAACGTATCCAAGTGAGCATGCTCCAAATCACGTTGCAAATAGTCAATGAAAACGGCGTGAACGTAACTTACGCCCAGCCCCATTCTGAATCGTCTTACGTAAATGACGTAAACGACGTACAATACGATGCTGTCCCGACGTCCATACTTAACATTGGCTGCGCCTCATATAGCAGGGGTAACTTTACGCCGGGCGTAAGCCTAACGTAAACAACGCAAATAGATAAGCTGGCCGCAACTAAGTTTGTGAATCGGTGTATCTAGCTCATTTGCATATTCGATGCGTAAATCGACGGAAACGCCACCTAGCGGCCAGCGTAAATATGCAACTTAGATACAATGGCGTAAGTGACTTACGCCGGTCGGAACTAACACAAATCTATGCGTAACTGATTCTAAGAATCAGTCGCATAGATACGCCTCACTCACTCAGAGTAACGACGGCGTATCAGGAGATACGCCGGCATAACTCTTTACTGAATCTAGCTGTTTGTCTCTATCAGTGCTAATGAGCACTAATAACAGTACAATTTTATACAGATATTTTTAATGAATCTAAAAGGTTTTACACTATATGCGATTATGTTTTCTTCCATTTTACCATATGATGACCACGTACATGATTGAGGATTTCATAAAACAAATTGTGTATTACGCTGCTGAAATAAACCAATTAATGCAATATGCAATAATTCAGCTCTATGCTTTCTTCATCCCACATATAACAAACTACAATATCATGGTGTGATATACTTGAATCATAAATCATAAATGGTATATATCAAAACCACATCCTATAAGAAATGATATGCCAGTTCATCAATTTCTTCATTCACCAGATGGGAATTGCTTCCTAAATCCCAGTGCTGTAACAATATCAACTCAGTGCACCACCACTTTTCAACTACTGATCTCAAGTTACCAGTGCTGCAAATGCTCTTCACACTGTGAACCACCACCTTGGATGTGGATGGGTGTACCCATCTTAAATTGAGACCTTTAGGTGAATATACAGTATCTCACAAAAGTGAGTACACCCCTCACATTTTTGTAAATATTTTATTATATATTTTCATGTGACAACACTAAAGAAATTACACTTTGCTACAATGCAAAGTACTGAGTTTACAGCTTGTATAAGAGTCGGTTCACACTGGGGCGACTTGGGATCCGACTTGAAGTCGCCTCAAGTCGTCCCAAGTCGCGCTGTCCAGAAAAGCAATGTAAGTGAATGGGAGCGGTGTTAATACACACTACTGAAGTCGCTCCGACTTCAGAAGAGGTTCCTGTACTACTTCAATCAGACTTCTAGGTAATTTGTACCCATTGATTTCAATAGTAGTCGCCTCACAAGTCTGATCACTGTCTTAACTGAAGCAACTTTCCAGGAAGATAACATACATTTCTCAGGCAAACCCCTCCCTCCACCTCCCTCTCCCAGAGCTGATTGTTGTTTCATTGGCCACTGGAAAGTCTCCTGTCCTGGAATCGCCCCAGATCGCCCTGTGGTTCATGCTGAAGTCGTGTTGGAGTTGCCTCTGAAATGTCGTGCTGGAAGTCATGTCACCCCAGTGTGAACCGACTCTAAGCCCAGGTTCACACTGGGCTGCGGGAGTGAAGCAGTGCGAGTTCAGCTGAACTCGCACGATTTCACTCCCGCCCGGCAGTCCCGATTTCAGCCGCGATTTCAGAGACATCTGTGCAGGTTTCTGCACAGATGTCAATGTAAATCGCAGGCTGAAATCGCAAAAAGTAGTACAGAGACTACTTTTTGAAATCGGTGCAATGCCGCAGATGCAGCGTCGCACCGATTAGGACGGTGCCATTGCCGGCAATTTGAGGCAAAATCTGCCGTTTTGAGATGCGATTTGACATGCCAAATCGCATGTCAAAACGCACCAGTGTGAACCAGGGCTAACAGTGTAAATGTGCTGTCCACTCAAAATCTCAAAATCTCCCCTGGTATTACACATATGGCCCCTCTGTGCTGTCTGCTAATTTTTCTTACGAGTGCCACTCTGCAAGCCATGTGCTGAGGAGGAACCCGTGTGGGCGCGCTCCCAAGCCAGGCTGTGTGCATCCATAGGCACACAAAACGTGGCTCAGCCATTCCCCCTGCTCCCTCATAACATAATTTTATTGACAGCAGTAGGAGCCAATGGCTCCCACTGCCACCTGTGTCTCCTGCGAGAGCACGAAGAGACACCAGAGCTGCTGACAGCTCTGGATCGTGATATGACTCAGGTAAGTGTTAAGGGATGACTGGGGGGACCAGGCAGTGGAAGTTTTTTTACCTTAATGCAGAGAATGCATTAAGGTAAAAAGCCGTTTATGCTTAAAACCATTTTAACCGCTTCCCTATTGCCGCACGCCAATATACGTCGGCAGAATGGCATGGGCAAGCAAATAGGCATACCTTTGAATTTGCCGCCTCAGAAGTATGCCTGCGGGTCCCACGAACTTGATAACATATAAAAGAGGGGGCACTAGGTAAAATAAACAAATTCATTATAATTATGAGTATTATAATAATAAGTTAAGTGTAACATTTACAAAAAAACACCTACCACTCCAAATAAATTATATTAACATATACCATGATGAATATGAGTGAATCAAAACCCATAAATGAATCAATAAAAAAACTTCAATAAAGTATAAATCATAAATAAATGAAATCAACAATATTGGATAACGTGACAAAGAAATATAAAATGGTGATAGACCATATGCAGAAAAAAATCATAGAAAAAAAGTTAATTGAATGGATTCCTGTGCAATCTGATTGGATATATTATGTGCAATTCAATTGAATAAACGATGTGTTGTTCCACCTTCACCAAACAAATGAATGTATCCACCCGAAGTGATTAGTAACAGATGGCTCCTTACCGAATGGAGTTGACCCCTGTTTGTTACCAAAGAGGGAGTCAAACTGCGCTTAAAGTGGATGTCACAATGTAGAGTATAAGATTTCCTATCATCTGTGCCCAGTCTTGCCACACAGAGTTAATCCAGCGCTGAGTAATCCTCTTTTAAAGTTCAGTGCAAATTAACAGAATTCCAGATTGAAGTTTTTTTATTGATTCATTCATGGGTTTTGATTCACTCATATTCATCAGGGTATATATTAATATATATATTTTGGAGTGGTAGGTGTTTTTTTGTTAATGTTACACTTAACTTATTATTATAATACTTAGAATTATAATTAATTTGTTTATTTTACCTAGTGCCCCCTCTTTTATAATTTTTCACTGTTCATAATCTTTTGATTATTTTAGGGAGCAGCTGTTCACATATTTTTAATTTTATTTGGCACAAGATTTTTCTTCTTTTATACCCACGAACTTGATGTTCGCTAGCGGCCCACAATTGTGGTGAGGAGAGGCACAATGGGGAGATGTAACCAAGGCATTTCCTAGTTCTGCCTAGTGACATGACAGGGATCTACTGCTCCCTGTCATTGGGAGCAGTAATCGCTGTCATGTCAGTGGTAGCCCATCCCCCCCACAGTTAGAATCACTCCCTAGGACACACTTAACCCCTTGATTGCCCCTTAGTGTTTAACCCCTTCCCTGCCAGTGTCATTTATACAGTAATCAGTGGCTATTTGTAGCTCTGATCACTGTATAATTGACAATGGTCCCAAAATAGTGTCAAAAGTGTCCGATGTGTCCCCCATAATGTCGCAGTCCCAATAAAAATCACTGCGATTACTACTAATAGTAATAAAAATGCCATAAAACTATCCCCTATTTTGTAGACGCTATAACTTTGGCGCAAACCAATGAATATACGCTTTTTGCATTTTTTTACCAAAAATATGCAGAAGAATACGTTAGGCGCTCCTTTTGGTTTATAGCGCAGAAAAAAAAACTGAGGTGATCAAATACCACCAAAAGAAAGCTCTATTTGTGAGAAATAAAAGGACATCAATTATGTTTGGGTACAGCGTCGCACGACCGCGCATTTGTCAGTTAAAGCGACGCAGTGCTGTATCGCAAAAAATGGCCTGGTCATTGAGCAGCCAATTCTTCCAGGGCTAAAGTGGTTAATTTCTGCTGCTGTATGTAATACAGAGTTGATCTGTTTTTAGCTTTAGATTACAATATTTCAGGAAATTAAAAAAAGATTATCTTCCTTGGGTAAAGTTTTTTGTTGCCATAGATTTGGCCTCTGCTTAGAAATAATGGGGTGGATTTACTAAAGGCAATAAGACTGTGAACTTTGGAAGCGCAGTTGCACTAGTTTTCCCCAAGAACTTTGTGAATGTGCTGAAGCTTCACTTTGTAAAGAATACCCAATCAGGTGCAAGAAAAAAAAATGCATTTTTGCTTGCACATGTTTGGATTATGGAAATCAGCAGAGCTTCTGTTTGTCTTTAGTAAATCCACCCCAATATGTTTTCTTGCAGCTGCTTATCACATCCCTGTTGTCAGGGACTCACCTCCTCCATGCAGCCTTCCTCCTCCATGTCCCTGGATCACCGCCGCGCGTCCCGCGCTCGTGCACGCGCTCCAACGGCGCACGCGTGCACGGGGGGTGCGCGCACGTGCACGGCGGGCGGGGGCGCGCGCGGAAGCGAGCGCGTGCATGTGAACCGGCCTGGCGCCAAACAGACACTTTAAAAACCTGCTGCTGTTTGCAGCTCATGGCTGCCTGATCTGCAGTTTGTGGCTGATCCCTACCTGAGACCTGTACTCTGATTACCTGTTTGGAATACCCGATTGAACTCTGACTTTAGCTTGCCTGACCGTCCGTACCTCTCCAACCCTTTTGACCCGGCCTCTGTTTGACCATCCGCCTGATTGAACTCTCGTTACCAGACCTACCTGCCTGCTTCACCGACTATTCTCCAGCCATCTGCCTGCATCTTTCCTGCCTACCCGTTATGACCCGGCTTGTCTGACCCTACTGTTCCAGTTGATGTCCATTCCTCCAACTTACCTTTCCAGTTTGTGCAGCAGTAGTCGCAGCTTCCGTGTGGGTCGCTGACCCATCCTCCGCTTCAGCGTCTTCTACATCTCTACATCAGAGGTATTCGCCCATCTGCTTCTACTCTACACCAACCCGGCACTCCTACCCCCCTGTGCTCAGAGTCCACTGTCCCCACTTCAGTGGCTCGCGAACCAGGGTCGTAAGAGAGGCTCATCAGACTCTGGTAACCAGGTACGTAACACCTGTTGTTAAATTTTAACCTGAATATTGCAACTCCCGACACCAACAAAATGTTCCGTTCAATCTCACATGTTATACAAATGACATTAGCTGATTGATGGGTTTTATACTGGCAATACTTTGTTGTTTTGCAGTTTTTCTCCATTGCTTTGACTCATTTCTTGAAACAGAAATGACATTCTCAAAACAACATGGACAAATCTCCAAACCACTTGGCAATTGTTCACAACTGAATTGAATTTATCATTAATTTAATCAAATTGCAAATGTCTCAGTACATGTCCCAATGTCTCAGTACATCTTTTAAATGATTAAGTACAAGTAGCCTACATTTAGCACAATTTCCAAGTGAGTAGATCTTGTTGATCTAAACTGATTGTCAATTCTCAGTCTAATGGTTGTTCTCTCTAAAACGTGCCAGCGTCATTTCATTGTTTAAGTCATCACATGCACAATAGCCTGTTCAATTGTCAAAATTATTTAGGAACATAATACCATGAATACCATATATGAATCTCTTGGAACATTTGATAAAATAATTACAGCAATTGACAGTCAGGTGCAACTAGAACTTGACTAACGAAGGAGGAGTTGGAGTTGGTCTCAGATGACCAATCAAACAGTATGTTTAGTTACCTGACAGGTGCTGTACGTGATTGTGAATGCTGTCAAACATGTATACTGTATATAGAGCTTGACCATGTAGGAACAGTACAATTTCTGAACACGGAGGCACCTGGCCAAGTGGCAGAGGAAGAAGAAGAGGAGGAGTAAGGGTGCGTGGTGGTGGAATAGGGGGAAGAGGCAGAGGAGCACGTAGACACCATGCTGTCCCTGATGAAATTCGGGCCACAATTATAGACCATGTCATCGACCATTGCCTCACAATGGCGGAGGCAGGTCGCAGAGTGCAGCCTAATGTGCCTCGCTCTACAGTCATCCAAACCTTCCGCAGGGAAAACAGGTATGTAGTCAGTCAATGATGAAATTATATAATGTATAGGACAGGACACTGTGCATAGAGCAACAAATATGTTTATTTACTCATTTACGTATTCATTTATGTGTGATAGGCCTACAGTATTACAGTATCTTACCTCAGTGGGATGTTACATACGTATATTACTAACAATGACAAGAAAAATATTGTAAAAAACAAACTATGGAATAGTATGGAATCGTTTATTTTCTACAATATTGATGATATAGTTTACAGTAGTATTCCAGTCACTGTGCAGTGATGCATTCGAATTGTGGTAAAGTTACTGTAAGTAAAACAACAACACGATTACATTGGAAACTCATTCTGTACGGAATACATAAGGTATAAATTACGAATGGAGTGTTGTCCTTTGAATTGTATGTCTAGGATTGGACGACAACCTGGCACGGTGGGCGAGGAAAACTTCTCACTGAACAACAAGAACAAGAGATCTGTAACATGGTGATTGCAAATAATGCCATCACATTGAGACAGATCCGCACTGCAATCCTACAAGACAATGCCATATTCCAAAATGTCAACTCTATAAGCATCTCCACAATAGACCGCATATTGAAGAAGCATCAGATGACAATGAAGCAAATTTACAGGGTACCATTTGAGAGGAACTCTGAGGCCTCGTACACACGGCAGAATCCACCAAGAAACTCGGTGGGAGGGCTTTTTGCAGAGAAAACCGGTTGTGTGTACGTTTTTCATCGAGGAAACTGTCGAGAAACTCGATGAGCAAAAAAGAGAGCAAGTTCTCTTTTTCCTCGATGGGAGTCTAAATTGGCTCTTCGTGTTCCTCGTCGGGCTGCTTTTTGACGAGGGACTCGAGCGTGTGTATGCTAAGAAACCTGTGCACCTTCGGTAAAAGTAGCGCTTGTAATGGAAATAGCACATTTGTCACGCTGTAACTGAAAAGTGCAAACGTCTCTTACCAAACTTTTTCCTAACACGCAAGAACATGAAATTAGCAAAAGCAGCCCCAAGGGTTGTGCCAGTGGAATCGAACTTCCCCTGCCGTAGTATGTGTTGAAGTCACCGCGTTTGAGAATGAGGAGATTTGGTCTTGACAGCGTGTACGCAAAGCAAGCTTGTGGAGTTTCTCGACAAGCCTAACAAGGAACTCGCCGAGTTCCTCGGTCGTGTGTATGTGTAACGGCTACGCCGTCACCATGAATAGGAGATGAATGGTAATTATTTATTCTGGAGGATACTCAGATTAAACCACCTGGTTGCTCTATGATGTTAAACAGAGCTCATGGGGTTATTTCATCACAACCTCCTGCGATATATCTCCTATTGATGGTGTGGTGCATCTACCATAGGTTATTTGAGAATCCTCGTAATACGTCTCAGTCTCTACAAACATATGGTATCAGGCAATCAAGAACATATCATAGTATACAATCCAGGATGCACAGTATTCTGAGTATACAGGCTTGATACAGTTAGCTGTGGGTACTTGCGGTTTAGATGTGACCAGGTGTGCAGTTCCTTCCTGGAGAGTGATTAGTAGCAGGTGCAGGATGCCTCTATGGTTCTGTAGATTGCCAGCTCTGTGGCCAAGCAGCAAGTCATGGATAGTAGCAGGGTCCGTGGTGTAGAACTTGGTGCTGTGAGCCTGGTGATCTCCTTTACAAGGTGAGGAACTGTGGGACTCTGGAGGAGGTCTTGGGTCTCAGATGGCGGCGAGCGTCAACTTCAATAACCAGACGCTGAGCCGCGATCAGAGGAGGTTTAAATAGCCAGCCTGTCGCGGGACACACGCTGGGCGCGCTTCCGCGTTCCAGCGTGGAGCGCAGGATTCGACGGCACGTCGGAAATGACGGAATCAGGAAGCTGGACGGGACGCAGGATTCGACGGCACGTCGAAAGTGTCGATGACAGGGTGCTGAATGGAGCGCAGCTGTCTAAAGATGATACAGCTGCGCTCGTTCTGTACAAAGTAACGCCGATGGTGTTACATACTCCCCTCCTCAAGGGGGTCCCAGATATACACCCAGAAAGTGATGGTCGATCAGGGTATCTGCGGTGGAATTGATTGACGAGCCGGGGAGCATGAATGTCGGAGGAATCTACCCAGGAGTCATCAAGATGGCTATAACCCTTCCAACGGATTAAATATTGCAGGGAAGATCCATGTCTCCTGGAATCTAGAATTTTCTGTACCTCATATTCAGTCTCACCGAGAACCTCAACAGGAGAAGGGGGTTGAGGGTCTCTGTTAGGGAACGGATTAGGAGTGAAAGGCTTAATAAGTGAGACATGGAAAGAAGGATGTATCTTCCAATCCGGAGGTAGAAGTAGTTTAACGGTATTGTTGTTGATGATATGTGAAATGGAGAATGGACCAGTGAATTGGCGACCGAGTTTTCTTGAAGGGATATTAAGACGTAGATTTCGAGTGGAGAGCCAAACCAAATCTCCAACTTTGTATTTAGGAGGTGGAGTTCTGCGGGAGTCATAATACTTCTTTTGTCTTTGTTGTGCTGTAGTAAGATTAGAATGGAGTATTCGTAGGGTCCTCTTCAAGGTGGAGAGGTAATGTTCTACAGCGGGAACATTGTTAGGGAGAACGGAGACTGGAGCAGATTTGGGGTGGAACCCATAGTTTGCATAAAAAGGAGAGAATCCGGAGGAAGAACTGGAAGCGTTATTATACGCAAATTCGGCATGAGGAAGAAACTGAAGCCAGTCGTCCTGTAGATGGGTGCAATAACAGCGTAAATACTGTTCCAGTGTTTGGTTTACTCGTTCTGTTTGTCCGTTTGTTTGCGGATGATAAGCAGTGGACATTCGATGATCAATTTGCAAAGCCTGGCAAAGGGCTCTCCAGAATTTAGAAATGAATTGAGTGCCTCTGTCCGAGATAATCTGGGAGGGCAACCCATGTAGCTTAAGTACATTCTGAAGGAAGGCTTGTGCAGTCTCTAGAGCAGTTGGTAGATTTTTTAATGGGATGAAGTGAGCCATCTTTGTTAATAAATCTACTGTAACTAGAATTGTGTTGGCACCTTGAGACCTGGGGAGATCGACAATAAAATCCATAGAGACCACGTCCCAGGGTCTTTCAGGTATTGGGATTGAAGTAAGGAGTCCGTAAGGTGGCTTCCTGGAATGTTTGTTGGAGGCACATATCACGCAGGAATTGACATAATCACTGACTGTCTGTGAAAGCTTGGGCCACCAGTAATTTCTTTTAATTAAATGAATGGTTTTACTTATTCCTGGATGACCTGCCAGAGGAGCATCATGAAGTTGTTTGAGAAGTAGAGGTTGTAAAGAGGCGGGCACGTAGATCTTATTGTTGTAGGTAAATAACCCGTTAGGTTCCTTTTTGAGACCCTGGGGCATTAGGGGTATCTCGTTAGGGAGAGATTGGATCAGTAAATCCAAGAAAGGAACAGATGCTCCAATGAATCGATCAGGTGGAATAATAGAAAGGGGAGGTGTTTCAATTGTCTGGTTGTCATGCATACGTGACAACGAGTCAGCCTTGGCATTTTCTGTACCAGGACGATAGGAGATGTTGAAGTCGAACCTATCAAAGAATAGACTCCACCTGACTTGGCGGGCAGAAAGGGTTTTACAGGCCCTCAAATGTTGCAAATTGCGATGATCGGTGAGGATGGTAATGGGGTGTTTGGAACCTTCCAAGAGATGTCTCCAATTACTTAGGGCATCCTTTATAGCAAGGAGTTCTTTTTCCCCAATGGGGTAATTCTTTTCGGCAGGTAATAATGTCCTAGAGTAAAAGGCTACCGGATGTAGAGGTTCAGATGATGAAGCTTGTTGGGAGAGTACAGCTCCTAAAGCAAAATGCGAGGCATCTACCTCTAAGGTGAAATGGTAAAGTGGGTTAGGAAGTTGTAAGATCGGTGCGGATGTGAAACTGAGCTTCAGAAGGTCAAAAGATTTCTGTGCCTGATCAGACCAGGAAAAAGGCGTCTTACTACTTGTGAGATTGTTTAATGGTTTCACGATCGTAGAGAAATCCTTAATGAATTTTCTGTAGTAGTTAGAGAATCCGAGAAACCGTTGTAGAGCCTTCCTGGAGTGAGGAACAGGCCAGGATAATATGCACTGTACCTTTGATGATTCCATCTGTATTCCGTTTGGGGTAATTAGATATCCCAGGAAAGAAATGCTGCGCTGACTGAAAACACACTTTTCAAGTTTGACATATAAAGAGTGTGTTCTCAATCTGGCCAAAACCCAGCGTACATGTTTGATGTGTTCTTCGGGAGAATCTGAATAGATTAAAATGTCATCCAAATAAATCACAACACAAACGTCGAGCAAATCTCGGAAAATGTCGTTGATGAAATATTGGAAGGTTGCAGTTGCGTTGCATAACCCAAAGGGCATTACGGTGTACTCGTAGAGGCCATAGCGTGTTTTAAAAGCTGTTTTCCACTCGTCACCAGATCGAATTCTTATGAGATTATAGGCACCCCTCAGATCTAGTTTAGTGAAGATCTTTGAGGTCTGGAGTCGTTCAATGAGTTCTGGAATTAATGGTAGTGGATATCTGTTCTTTATAGTAATGCTATTGAGTGCACGGTAGTCGATAATTGGTCGGAGTGAGCCGTCTTTATTTTTTACGAAGAACATGGCTGCACTCGCTGGAGAGGTTGAAGGTCTGATAAAACCTTTCTTGAGGTTTTCGTCGATATAATCCTTGAGGTGTACAAGTTCAGGTTGGGATAATGGATAAATCCGAGCAGTTGGGATCGGTGCGTCAGCTATAAGATCTATGGGGCAATCATAGATCCTGTGTGGGGGGAGCAAGTTTGCCTTGGTTTTGCTAAAAACGTCGGCGAAGTCATGTAGATAAGGTGGAAGATCAGGAGGGTAGATCTCTGTGAAAGAGATAGAACAATTAGGATAACAGTTCTCTTTACAGAAAGAGGATTGTAAGGTTAAGGAACTAGTAGACCATTGGAAAGTAGGCTGATGAAGACGTAACCAAGGTAATCCGAGTATTATTGGAAATAGAGGTGATTGAATGACGTCAAAAATTAGGTTCTCGGTATGACCTGGAGCGCAAGTCACCCAAAGGGGTGAGGTTTGGAATGTAATTGGACCTGTGGGAGAACTGGAACCATCAATGAAAGTGAGTGACACAGGGGTTTGCTTAATCACACAAGGTATTTTATTAGATTCTACAATGTTAGAGTCAATAAAGTTTCCACAGGCTCCAGTGTCGACCATTGCTTCAATGGAGAACCTTTCTTGCTCCCACTGTAATGTAAGAAGAATAATAATGTAACGATTAGAAATTGTACCAGTGAAATTAAATTTGTTTCTGTGGTGATCTTTGCCTTCTGAATTCCTCTTAAGAAGGGGACAGGTGGATACAACGTGGTCAGGAGCAGAACAGTACATACAGAGGTTTTGGTCTCTGCGGCGTTGTTTCTCCGCTGTGCTTAAAGGACCTTTAATCGCACCAAGTTCCATCGGAAGCTCCTTGGGGGGAGATCTGGCTCTCCTGAAAGGTGAAGGAAAAAACGCATTGGCACGTTCAGCTCTTCTCTCTCGAATACGTCGATCTATGGTAATGGACAGTTGCATGAGATCCTCTAGGGATGGTGGAAGTTCTACACGTGCGATTTCGTCTTTCAAAGTTTCTGTCAGGCCTAGCCGAAATTGGTTCCTGAGTGCGATATCTGACCACTGGGTCTCTCGGCACCAACATTTGAATTCAGAAATGTAGTCCTCCACTGGTCTTTTCCCCTGTTTGAGATTTCTGATGGAATTTTCAGCAGTCAACTGTTTATTGGGATCCTCATAAAGGAGGGACATTTCTGCGAGAAAAGTGTCCAGGGCTCCAAGGAGATCTCCGTGTTCTTCTAGATAGGCGTCGGCCCAAACTCTCGGTTCACCCCTGAGGTATGAGATGAGGGTGAGAATTCTAATCCTATCAGAATAGTAAGTACGGGGACGTAGCTCGAACATCAAGCGACAAGAGCTGATGAATTGCCGGAAAAGTTTCCTATCGCCAGAGAAAGGTTCTGGAGTACAGACCTTGGGTTCTGGTCTCTCTCTAACCTGAGCAAGGTTCTGCTGGCGGAGAGCTTCATTTTCTAGGCGGGATTCATTTAAAGAAATAGTTAGGGTATCTACCCTTTGAGTGAGTCCCAGTAGATGATTCGCTAAATCAGCGGGATCCATCTAATATATATATATGGGTCTGGTTATTCTGTAACGGCTACGCCGTCACCATGAATAGAAGATGAATGGTAATTATTTATTCTGGAGGATACTCAGATTAAACCACCTGGTTGCTCTATGATGTTAAACAGAGCTCATGGGGTTATTTCATCACAACCTCCTGCGATATATCTCCTATTGATGGTGTGGTGCATCTACCATAGGTTATTTGAGAATCCTCGTAATACGTCTCAGTCTCTACAAACATATGGTATCAGGCAATCAAGAACATATCATAGTATACAATCCAGGATGCACAGTATTCTGAGTATACAGGCTTGATACAGTTAGCTGTGGGTACTTGCGGTTTAGATGTGACCAGGTGTGCAGTTCCTTCCTGGAGAGTGATTAGTAGCAGGTGCAGGATGCCTCTATGGTTCTGTAGATTGCCAGCTCTGTGGCCAAGCAGCAAGTCATGGATAGTAGCAGGGTCCGTGGTGTAGAACTTGGTGCTGTGAGCCTGGTGATCTCCTTTACAAGGTGAGGAACTGTGAGACTCTGGAGGAGGTCTTGGGTCTCAGATGGCGGCGAGCGTCAACTTCAATAACCAGACGCTGAGCCGCGATCAGAGGAGGTTTAAATAGCCAGCCTGTCGCGGGACACACGCTGGGCGCGCTTCCGCGTTCCAGCGTGGAGCGCAGGATTCGACGGCACGTCGAAAATGACGGAATCAGGAAGCTGGACGGGACGCAGGATTCGACGGCACGTCGAAAGTGTCGATGACAGGGTGCTGAATGGAGCGCAGCTGTCTAAAGATGATACAGCTGCGCTCGTTCTGTACAAAGTAACGCCGATGGTGTTACAGTATGAGGCCTGACAGAGTAAAAGAGCTGCGGTACCAGTATGTACATGTAAGTCAGTCACTGGTTGTCCATCAAGATAACCTTTTTACAATTACTGTAAGCAGTGGTTCCCAAAATGTATTGGTTTCAGTACCCACTTTACCTGATTTCTGAATCCAGGTAATCCAAGTATGAAAGTATTTGATTTACATATCTGATTTATAAACATTTTGCCTAAAGACTGCAGCTTACTGTATGATGCAATTATCATTACAATCCTTATTTTGAAGAATATAACATACAATACAGTAAGAAAAAGGGTCAAAGAGCTGCAATTACAGTAGTGCCTCCCATGCAAATCTATCTAATACTGTGGGTTTTACTGTAACATTTCAGTAAGTCTAGTCGATAATTTTTCCCCTCCCCTTTCTGTCAAATACCCCCTGTAGTACCTCTGCCTAGGGTACATGTACCCAAGGTTTGGAACCACTGGAATACTGGCCAATAGTATATTGAACTTGTGTAGAACATAGAACATTCCTATGTAACTGTCTGTAACTGTAGTGTATGACTCTTCTGTATGACTGATTTGATGTTTTATTGGAATTGGCATTGGAAGGAAACGACACCTTTCACATACTCGTGTATGTGGCTGAGGCTGGCTTCAACCTAGCCAAGGGCCGAAGACGTGGCCATAATTTTATTGGCCATCGTGCCAAGGTGGATGTCCCAGGCCAGCGAGGGGGCAATATAACTATGTGTTCTGCCATTTCTAAGAATGGTGTGGCCACTCACATCCCCAGTCTTGGCCCATACAATACACCGAAGCTTCTCATCTTCTTGGACCGCTTTTATTTGGATTTGATCCCTGAAAATGAGAGATGTCTCATAGGGTCTCACCTACCACAATATATAATTGTATGGGACAATGTAAATTTCCACCGTTGCCCACTTATCAGGGCCTGGTTCACTGCTCATCCAAGGATGGACATGGTACTCTCCTTTCCTCAATCCTATTGAGGAGTTTTTCTCTGCTTGTAGGCGGAGAGTGTATGAGCATCGGGCTCAAGATCAGAGGTCCCTGGCTCCATGCAATGGACGCTGCCTGTGAGGATATTACAGAAGACCAGTCTAGGGGATGGTTGCAACATGGATATACTGTATGCTGCGATGTTGGCGAGAATTTGTGGACAGACAGCAGCATGTGGATGGGCAGGAGGGTGAGGATTTTATTTATTGATATATGAAACGTGTTTATTTATTTGCTCATTTGCACAATTTTTTTGCAGCACTGGTGATTTAGATTTACCAGCACTTTAGAAAATGTATGTATTTTTATTTTATTGCTGTATGAAATTATGTATGAAATTATTTCCAATTATTTACACATTTGCTGAGTTCTTTGTGGCACTGGTGATTTATTTGGATTCATCACCCAGTGAAATTATCTTAAAATTATATTTCAGAAAATTGATGATTTATACATTTTGTTATATGCATATTATTTTACCCTTTGTAGCACTGGTAATTTGGGATTTTTCACCCAACAGGGTAACTTGGAAAATATATTTATTTGCATTTGGGATTTTTATTACAATTTTTTATTAATTTTTTTGCACATTTACCCAAAGGAACTCAACACAAGTAATTGTTGTATTTAATGAATTTTAACATATTAGGACACAATCACATTTTACGTATTTGTTTATTGAATATAATATACAACATACAAGCAATATTATATAAGGATATAAGGATACAATTATACGTTTATTCATTACCATTAAGTACTAATCATATTACTATTGTTTTGGCTAATTTCTTGAAACCGAAATGACATTCTCAAAACTCTAAGATCATTTGGCAAAACAGTCTTAGGCCGCGTACACACACGATCGAATTTATCTGCTGAAAACAGCCTGATGGACTGTTTCAGCACACAAATTCGATCGTGTGTACGGGCTAGCGGACAGATTTGTCCATCGGACAAATTTCAGAGCATGCTTTGAAATTTGTCCGCTACAAACCTGTCCGTCGGATCCGTCTGCTGGTTAGTACACTAACCAGCGGACATATCTTCCCGCACATGCGTCGAATGGTTTCAAGGCATGAGCGGAAGCATTTTACTTCCGGGTTCGGTGACGTGGCGGCGTCAACGTCATCCGCCACGTCACCGCGCTGTCTGCCAGCGGGGATTTTGATCCGATGGTGTGTACACGCCATCGGACCAAAATAGCCCGGCGGCCAGATCCGATGAAAATGGTCCGAGGACCGTTTTCATCGGATAAATTCGTACGTGTGTACGCGGCCTCATAGTTCAGCACAACACTATAACTCACTTGCAAAAGCTCATATCTTTCCCAAAACTGTTCACTCATGCTTCAAAACCATATTCCTTTCCCATATAAAGAGTCAGTGCCTCCAAAATGGCAAAGATTCTTCTCAATTGCTTTGGCTCATTTCTTGAAACAGACCAGGCATTCTCATCTCTCTTGGTGCTTTTGCCAAAATAACCTGGATGGTTTCGCACAACACCATGGTTCACCCTCAAAAGTTCATATCTTTCCCAAAACAGTTCACTCATGTGTCAAAACTAAATTTCTTTCTCATTCAAATAGTCAGTGCCCCCAAAATGCATCATCCCTTTGGCATTGTATAAGCACTGCAAGTCAAAATGTTTAGATGTCAGATGGCAGAGGACCATTGATATATCCCTCATGTCCACCTTTCAGTCTTAGCCCAGTCCTTCATTGACAATGGTTACTGTACAGATTTTGTCTAGCTAACTGAATACAATTGTGTATAAAACTGAAAAAAAAAAAAAAAGATTTTAGGGTAAGAGTCGCCTCCAAGGTTTGACATCACACATTTCATTCATAGGAAAAATTACTTTACAGTATTGTAACAATTATCATTCACACACAAAGTAACTACCATACATCAGACTAAAAAGAAAACATATACAGCATAATATACGGAAATATAAACACACAAACAAAAAACAAGGACAATTAAATTTAGCCTACAATGCTGTAAATAAGGCCCCTTTCACACGGGGCAGATCAGTTGATCCCCGCTGAGCCGGTGGATGACAGGGCGGTCCCCGCACACTGCAGGCATTTCCAGATGAGTAAAAAAAATATTTTCTTTTCCTTTTTTAGGTCTAATGAGCACAATAATGAAAAAAAAAATTGGGATGAAAACTCCACTTTAATGCATCCTATGCATTAAGGTGAAAAAAACCCTTGCACTGTCCGCCCCCCCGAACCGCCCTCCTTTGAGCCCAGTGTGGTTGGCTGCCACCTGATGCATGGGGCCGCCCATCTATTAACTTTTTATGGTGGGTGGCTTCTTTAGGCATATGGCATGGAATGGATGTTTCCACCTTTCTTCTCTCTGATCGCCCTGTCCCAACATCCGCCCACATATGTCTGCGAGCATGTGCGGGCATCTGCCTATCTCCCATGTGATAGTGGGCCCTCGACGTGTAATGTCATCCTGCCTCCAACGGGGCGGTGTGCCGCCGCACGTCAGGGACTCAGAGGGCCGACGTTATTTAACGGTGGAGCTTAAGACGCTCACATTACCATTGCTTGGGTAGTGAGATCCGGTGCCCCACGCGGATACTGTGCTACCTTGGCCATTTAGAAGACCATGCAGGCTATCTTATTTACAACTACTTTCAACTGCTATAGGTAAGATTTTTACTTTAATATGTCTGCCTGCCCTACTCACCCCTACATTTGCTACTGCTGGTTGGTTTATAAATACGCAGCTATGCCAGTGTTGAAGTGGAAGTAAATTCCCATGTATGATTTTTACCTATAGGCAACTATCTCCTAAACCTGCACCATTTAGGAGATATTACTTTAGATGCAGCCGGTGATGTCATCCGTGCATATGCTCTGAAGGAACGGCATACTTGTGCCATTCCTTCAGTGTCCTGTGCCATAAATGGAGGCTCCCGCATGCTCAAGCCACTCACACAGCTGGAGTCCGTAGACTCCGACTCTGTGACTGGCCGGAGCTGCGATGACGTCACTCCTGTGCATGCACTGGCTACAAGTACAGTAAATACCTCCTAAATGGTGCATGTTTAAGAGATATTTACACTACCTATAGGTAAGCCTTATTATAGGCTTACCTATAGGTAAAATTTAGTGATGGAAGTTTACTTCCACCTTAAGGTAAAACACCTTTTACGTTTAAAACTATTTGAACTTCTGCTACTGTGTGTAATACAGAGTTGATATGTATTTGGTTTTGATTACAATATTTCAGGAAATGAAAGAAAGATTATCGTCAATTAATATAAAATAATTTCATAGGTAAGATTTTTTGTTGCCGTAGATTTGGCCTCTGCTCAGAAATAATGGGGTGGATTTACTAAAGGCAAATAGACTGTGAACTTTTGAAGTGCAGTTGCACTAATTTTCCCCAGAACTTGGTGAATGTGCTGACATTTTTCTTTGTAAAGAATACCAAAGCAGGTGCAAGAAATATACATCATTTTTTTTTTCTTGCACGTGATTGGATGATGGAAATCAGCAGAGCTTCACCACATTCACTAAGCTCTGTGGAAAATTTTATTTGAACTGTACTTTCAAAGCACACAGTCTGTTTGTCTTTAAGTCCACCCCAATATGTTTTCTTGCAGCTGCTTATCACATCCCTGTTAAACTTATTTCTAGCACTTCCCGACACCGACAAAATGTACAGGAGCTTCATCCCTACATGTTATACAAATTACATCAGTTTTTTTCTTTAATTTATACTTGCAAGGCTTGGATTTTACATTGCAGTCAGAGAGATCAAACTCTGAACGACTTAACACATTTTTGGAGACTTTAATTCCTTTACAGAGGGCTTTCACTGGCCCAGGAAGTGAAAAGATAAAGGTGTTTGTGTCCTTGCAGTTGAACAAGGTTTTTGACATGATATTATCACATTTAATATCCCGGGCTTTTGTCAGGTGCTTCTTCTGAAATGTTTCCCAGTTTTGACATAAGGACTTATGGGTGAGACTCAAAACAACTGCAAATATCAGGAGAAAAGAGAATTTTGGAAACATTCTGCAAGTCGTGATCTGAAAAAGAAGAGCAAAGAAAATAATTATATCCTATATGGCTTTTATAGGACATCAAAATGAAAAATGAAAGCAAAATTCTGCTTAATCTTAAAAGAGAGGTTTTTGTTCCCTTACATCTATTCTATGTGAGTTGCTGATATCTCCAACCCTCTCAAAAGTGCCCCCATTCTGTTAAAATTTAGCTAAATACCTGTGGGATGGTCTACAGAGTTTCATACAGCATCATACTGACAATGGTCTGGCTCTGGAGTCTGGATCCACCCACTTTCCTGTCATCTTGTTTGATTTATGTGTGCTCTCTGCTCGCTCGCAAGACCTCACAAAGCATAGCTCCTCCCCCTTTCTACTCTTCCCTCCCCCTCCCTCCTCCTCTGCAGTCTGTTCGGATGGTCAGAGGAATCCAGCAGAGATATCGGCACTTCAGTGACTAAGGTAGGAGAAGTCACTGATAGTGCTGTGTATGTCCTCTATAGATAACTATCTACCAGAGGGAAAACAATATATTTGTAACGCAGAATACACATATGGATGTGACAGCACACAGGCATTCCATGCATTACTGGTATAGTAAGATGAAATAAAATCAGAGCTAACATTGTGAATGAATTACTTTATTGACTATCTGGATTTTTATATCAGACAATGAAACTTTCCATTCACATCTACTTATATTATCATACTGAAGAACAGAGCTCCTCAGACGTGGACAGAGCTTTGCTCCCCCATAATTGGTATAATAACTAGTACCTCTACAGCAATAATGTTTCCTTCATTGTAAATAAATTATTGCATGATCACAGTCCCCTTACATTTGTAATGCTATCTGGGGCTGTATTACAAAGTCATCATATGCCATACAGTGTCATCACATGCGGTTCAGTGCCATACAGAGCCATCACATGCCGTACAGAGTCATCACATGCCATACAGAGCCATCACATGCCGTACAGAGTCATCACATGTCATACAGAGCCATCACATGCCGTACAGAGTCATCACATGCCGTTCAGTGCTACACAGAGACATCACATGACTGTATCCTCAGCTGTTATCTTCGTTACGGGTGACTATTATCCCCACCGGGGGACTACTATCTGGTGAGTGGGGATCATAAGGGGGGAGCACTCAAGTCACCCGTAATAAAGATAACAGCTGAGGATACAGTCATCTCACTAAGTCACAATTAACTATACGCATAAACTTTTGGTTCTGTGTTCAACAAATCAAATATGGATTTTTAAGGTTCATGGTTTCAGGTGGCACACACCACAGATATTCAAGTACATGTTGGTAGTCTGCTAATGGCAACATAGTAGCTGGTCCCTTATGCTTCATTATAGGACACTTAGCACTATACAAGTTTTTTTCTCTCTTTTTTTCATTTAACTTATTGTTTGATTATATGATCAACTTATTGGCACACATCTATGAATAGATCAAATATAGACCACTCCAGTCAGGTTTTTTAGTCACTCAATCACTTTTTCTCACAGGATCAGTGAGAATTTTATTATCACATTATCATTAACAGGGTTCCCCCTGACGGTTTGGAGGGGTATCTCTACACATGAGCCCGACACATATATTTTTGCATTTGTAATAGTGCACCAATTGGAAACTGAGGGTCAATACTCAGTAGAACACATCATATAGGCAGCGCCACTATCCTTTGGACAATTTGATATCCACTTCCAACAATAAAAGCTTTTACATCAAACAATTTATTACTTGTAACAGCACATATGTTGTTTATGCTTTGAAATGCCTGTATTATCTTATCTTCATAGGACGTACCAAGAGGATGTTGAGGGTGCAAATAGCCGAGCATATACACAACATTAAGATAGGGTTTAAGGACCATAATGTGTCCTTATAGTTTAAACTGAAACAGAATGCATCAGGTTTAGAATTTTGGGGAGTTGAGAATCTTGAGTCACATTGTAGAGGCTCATAATCTCAGTCATGAGTTGTCAAAACGTGAGACTCAGTGGATTTTTTTTTAACCAATGTTTTATTACCCAAAAATATTGAACATAGAACTTGATATAAATAGTTTTATTAGCGATACATAGCATGTTTTTTCAGAATTATGACTTCGGGCCTTTCCCATAGAATATTGATTCTGTGGGTCATATTTGAAGCCTAGACAAGTATTCCATAGGTTAACACCCTTTCAATGTTTATTTATCTTACATTTTAACATTCCAACCACATATGTCAGTTATGACATATGTGGGGTATCATCTTCACTGTCCTATCCCATTTAATTTATTTTATCTTACTAATTTTATACCATACATTTTAGTGTATTAACTACTGTGGCTTTGACACTGTTCCATTATGTGTTTGACACTTTCAATCACTACAGGCATACCCCACTTCAAAGTACATGTAGCGATTCCCCCCGAAGGGGCTGCTGGTAATAGAATGGGATGGCATGTTACCCCATGGCTCTCGTAGAATGTCTAGGGTGAACGATGCATACAGCAACAGAAAAGGAATGTCCACAGAGGAAAGTCTTTTTATATGTGCTCTTTATTACCCAGCCGGGTAAAAACAGTAAACTTGTGGTGATAGAAAAGTTGGAGTAAAAGGTGAAATAGCAGATTCAGGCGTACAATAGGGGAAACAGTTCTGCTCCCAACAATACTTCGTTTTCTTCGCCACTCCAGCCGGAGTGGGTATAGTGTACCTGAACAGGCCTCTTTCACTGACCTGGCAGCCAGAATATCACTCGGAACTTAGGAAGATGTCTCTGCCACAGACTCTCCTAGAATGAACGTCAGGGAAACACCTCTGCCACAGGCCTTCTCTGATTACAGATATGGAGGTAGCCCTCTTTGGTAAAGTTACACCTGGATCTTCTTCTTAACGTCATCCAGGTACCGACTGAAAGAGGAGTCAATCCTTCAGTGTCCAGTAACCTTGATCCCCGGTGGTTCGTCGGAATCCTATTGGATTGCCAGCCTCTCATTGGTATTCCTCAGATGGACTCCCCAACGAACAGCTACACCTGCTTGGGATCTTCAAAGTGGGAACCCAGTCGACTACTAAGTCCCTGTCCTGCTCAAATGTTCTGGGCCGACATAGCCCAGAAACCAGGAACACCGCGTGGCACGCACGTCCCGGCCAGGTAGGCCATAACGCTAGGGGCACGGTGATGTGGCCACCCTAAAGGTGGGTGCCACACTCGAAGAAGAACCCCGCCAACATGGCGTCTGTTCCATAAGTACCCTCTCCGAGCATGCCCAGCGAGGCCCAAGCCTCCTGATTGGCCGCTGGGAGAGAACACCCAAACCTCAGCTTCCACTGCTGCCACCTACTGCACTGGAGTTGGAAAACACCCGAGCAACAGAATGAGCCCACAGCACAGCCAAGCTGAAACAGAGACCTTAACTGAATAATTACAATTGGAATCAGAGTCACTTACACTCTGATTATCCCTTAAATTATAATAGCACTGGTACTTGGAAGTACACTGACGCTACAGACACAATGGGGTTTATTTACTAAAGCTGGAAAACGCAAAATCAGGCTCACTTCTGCATAGAAACCAATGAGCTTCTAACCTCAGCTTATTCAATTAAGCTTGGTAATAAAACCTGGAAGCTCATTGGTTTCGAAGCAGAAGTGAGCCTGATTTTGCACTTTCCAGCTTTAGTAAATAAACCCCATTGTGTACTTAAAAGTGGGGTATGCCCTGTAATATGAAAATAAGAGTGATAGAACAGACAATATATAATTATATGATCTTATCACTTAATTTAAAATCCAGATCTGTGGTCACATAAGTGCAATTTATTGATCAATTTATAGCTGTATTCCCACTGCATTTTGCTTGTTTTTAACCACTTTTGTTATTTTCATGAATTGATTATTTTAATAATGTCTGAAAGTAGTTTTAAATGATTAAGGTGTGTTATTAGCATTTATATTATTGTTTTAACGTTGCCAATTGCTATTGCACTCTTTCAGTTCCGCCGCTGTACTGGCTTCGTACTGTGTTGGTCTGCCTGTCAGTGCATTCAGTGCGCGGCATGGGAGCGAACACAGTCAACGACACATCAATAGTTAACAGTTTACGGGGCGCAGACATTGTTGAATACTAAAAGCCGGTTGTCACAGCATGAGATCACGCCCTTAGATGAAGTCAGAAAGTCGCAAAATGCGTCAGTGTTGCTATCTCTGTGGTTTACCGGAAGTGATATATGCGTGTCACGGGCCACCGAGGATCTAGGAAGTAGATTGAATGGCTTATGTACACAGACGTCTCTCCCTGATATTACCAGTGACCGGGTGATTACGCTTGCATTTGCACTTTATTACTGCTTCAGATTAAATTTGTTTTAGTACATATAATTTGTAACAGGGTTTTGGGCTACATTAAAACTTATAAATGGTATTAAACTATGTGGACAAATTGTTTTTTTTTTCACATGGAATTTTTTTTACATGGAGCCTTGCAAAGTGTGACTAAAGTTTGGTGGATGTTCTGTTGGAGCCGTGGAGATTCAGTTTTTGACTAGAGGCGCATTATATCCATAATTGTGGTGAGTGCACCCCCAAAGGGGAGATTCCCTCACGTGGTGGATGGTGTTCTGTTTATGATCAATTATAGCACAAGCCATAACTGACCTCATTCGCATTATCATCTCTCATATATGAACATTATATGGAAGCTTGTCATGTTTAATATCTGACAAGAGCGCTGCTACAATATTTCAGAGGACTCTTTTAATTTTGAGTGTTTTTAATATTGTCTTTTACATTGTAATGTTTTTTTTAGCGGCTGCAATTTTAATTAGATTTTTAGGATTAATTTTATATTTTCATATTTATGACATCCTATACAGAGACCTGAATTGCTTTAATCCTGAGAGCTGAGCGGTGCTTTCATAGGTGGGTCGTTTAAAGCATCTTTTACAGAATGGTAAGAATAATGCGTCGCTTTAACTGACAATTGCACAGTCGTGCGACATGGCTCCCAAACAAAATTTGCGTGCTTTTCTTCCCACAAATAGAGCTTTCTTTTGGTGGTATTTGATCGCATCTGCGATTTTTATTTTTTGCGCTATATACAAAAATAGAGCAACATTTTTGAAAAAAAAATCAATATTTTTTACTTTTTGTTATAAGAAAAATCAAATAAACAAAATTTTAGTCAAACATTTAGGCCAAAATTTATTTAGCCACATGTCTTTAGTAAAAAAAAAATCGCTAATAAAAACACTAATACAGCGATCAGAAAAATGATCGCTTAGTGACGCTGGCAATAGGGAGTAAAAGGGTTAACTAGGGCGGTGATTAAGGGGTTTTGTTTTAAGGGTGTCCAATAGAGTTTTAGGTGGAAAAAATTATGATATTAGTATTTATAAAAGACAGGGAGGAAATTTATATAGGCGTGTATAGAAATACATACGACTATACTTTATACATGTTTAAAAGAGAAGTATGGAATTTTGTTATCCCATAATCATACTTACCTAGGTGGATGCAGCATCGGTCTGATGATGCATCTGTCCCCCACCGCCTCTTCACTGAGAACCGAGCGATGACTCGGTCGTCTCATCTCCTTGAGTGGAGAGCTCCTGCCTGTCAGTCAACGTCTCTGAGCTATGGAGGGGCGGGGAGTGGACATCTCAGCCTCACAGCGGCTCGCTGAGAGGCTGAGACACCCATAAGTCCAGGCAACTGGCGGATCCAGACTCTCAAAGTCGGGATGACACAGGGCCTGGACTGATTTTGGTGACGCCAGCAGAGAGCAGAATTCAGACCGCGTTCTTTGCTGAAAACAGGTCGCAGGAGTGCAAAATGTGATCCATAGGAGATGCCCAGCCAAATGAGCTTAGGCTGGACTTCTCCTATAAGGAAGAGGGAAGTTGGATACTGAAGGATTTTTGTATTCTCCCCTTTTATCTTTTATATCTTTTACTTATTTTTTTGGTTTTGTACTTTTTCTCTGTCAATTAAAATGTAATAAAAAATAGAACAAAGGGGAAAAAAAAAGGCCTTCGTGTGAAACATTAAGGTGGTTGTAAACCCCTATTTTTCACTTTTACCTATAATAAAGCTTACCTGTAGGTATAAAGAATATTTCCTAAACCTGTACGGTTTAGGAGATATTCCCCTCGCAATGTGCCGCTGATTGCAGCGGTGCATGCGCAGGGGGGAATCCACTGCAAAAGGACCGGCAGCCGCGGTGCATACTAGCTGATTATGCCTTTTGCCTTGCAGGTTTAAAAAAAAAAAAAAATTATATATGCGGTTTACAACCGCTTTAATAATCAGCCAACAGCAGGGATGTGTTGAACCCATGCACCAAACCCAACATGGCCCAAAACTTAGGGCCAGATTCACAGAGCCATTACTCCGGTCTATCTCCTGTTAGACCGGACTACTTTCAAATTACGTGCGTCGTATCATTAGTTTGAATCCTCAAACCATGATTCGACGGCTTCGGGCTTTGATCCGACAGGCTTACGTCTTTGTACGCCTTCGGATCTACGCTGCAATCTTTTTGCGGCCGCTGGGTGGAGTTCGGGTCATTTTCCGCTTCGGGGTATGCAAATGAGCTTTTTCCGGTGATCCACGAAGTTACGATCGTCCTTTGCAATCTCTTACGGCATCTGTAGTCATCTTTTTGCTGCGTAAAGTTATACCAGCTATTAGCTGGTCTATAGTTAGACGGCCCATGTTAAGTATGGCCGTCAATCCCGAGTCGAATTCCAATTTTTTTTTTTGCGTAAGTCACCTGGGAATAGGAATGTACGTAAACGACGCTACTTTAAGAAAAATGACGTAACGACGTTATTTCGCGCAATGCACGGCGGGAAATTTCTGAACGGAGCATGCGCAGTTAGATCGCCGCGGGGACGCGCCTAATTTAAATGCTTCACGCCCCCTAATCGCGTATTTCGATTCCGTCGCGAGAAATACACTACGCCGCCGTACCTTACGGGCCGAAATCTACCTGAATTCGTCTTAGAGCCAGGTAAAATACCGCGGCGTAGTATATCTCTGATACTCTGCGCCAGGGCAATTGTACCTGAATCTGGCCCTTAGCTTTTATTAGACAACTACTCGTATTTGCTGGTGTATAAGGCGACCAGGCGTATAAGACGACCCCCTAATTTTACAGATTTGTTGCCTGTACTCACCGTATAAGACGACCTCCTTTCCGAGGCTTTCGACGCTTCATATTTCTTCCTTCTGGAGCAATATTCTTCTTCATTCTTGCTGGAGCTGGAGCCAATCATGGGGCGCAATGTATTCTATTAATTAATACAAAGCCTGCTTGGATTGGCAGAGGCTGTACCATCATCAGCCCATGCCTCTCTGACTCTCAAAGCCAATCCGAGCAGGCAGAGGCTGTTACTCCAATCTGAGCAGGCTCTGTATTAATTTTGGCTAAGCGGTATATACTGTATGTAGCCAAAGCTACATACAGTATTACCGCACAACCAGCAGGCATCCGAGCAGCTGACCTAGCGTATAAGACGACCCCTGCTTTTTGGCCATTTTTTTTAAGTGTAAATGTTAGTCTTATACACCAGCAAATACAGTATATAAAACACATAATATAGGGAGTATAAAGAAGTCACAGAAAACTGCCAGGTGTGTGACCTTATTTATAGGGCAATATAGATCTAGTACAGAGGCATGATATAATAGTCATAGAGGATGTATACAGTTATCTCTATCTTGAGGGCGATAAACAAAACATATCAACAGAAAGCAGACATGTTTTTTGCTGTTGTTGAGGATTCCACCTTTGTATTCTGGCCACAACCCACTACCTACAGGCATTGGCTGGTGCTAAGGGTCACCGGGGCTACTGAGAGGCTTGACTGCCTTCCTAAAGCCAAACAAGCCATAGTGCACATTCCAGCCTGGTAGAAATACTCTCCTGATAATTCAAACATACCAGATTGACAGCACTCAGGACCTATACATGTAACTGTATATAAAACAGTTCCACAAAGAGTGAATAGCAAGATGCCACTGTAGATAGTATATAGTCATTTATTCAGCTTCATAAGCATAAAAGCCATGGAAGTCTTAAAAGCAATAAAATCATAATGACAAAATCCAGCTGCTCCAATAACCATACCCAGTGGCGATGATGGAAAATCAGCTCTGCGTTTGGTGTGGTCCACAGCGCCAGGGAGCCCTAGATGGAATCCTGATGGAACCAAGCCTTTGCTGACATGACTCTGATGAAATAAATACTATGGGCCAGATTCAGGTAGATGGGAGTATCTTTCCTTTGGAGTAACGCTTCTCATTTACGTTACTCTGAAGACCCTTTCGGCGCAAGTACTGTTATTCACATAGCAGTTGCGCGTAAACTTGCGCCAGAGTAACGATAATGCGCTGGCGTAACCCGACGCAAGGGGAAGTGGGTGTGATCATATGTAAATGATGGGCGGAGCCCAGCGCAGAGGCTTACGTTCAGCGCATCAACCACGGAGCATGCGCAGTGAGTGAGGCTCCACTCGCCCCCTTTGTGCGCATGCTCACAACTTCCGTCGGCACCACTTCACGGGAAACGTCAGCGCAATGCCTTCCGTTGGGCGTTTAAATGCGCCCGTAGATGCGCCATTCCGGCACTAAAGTATATGCAGCTCCCCCTCCCGCAGTGATGTTACTTTTGTTCTGAGATGGCTGCTCCCGTTCCCCGTAAACACACAGGAGAAAGCTGAACTTTAATGGCCAGGAGCTGACAGCCGTCATCTCGGCTATGGAGACCTATGATGTCTTCCTCCATGGCTGTAAAATTTGACAGACAAGCATGGACAGAGGTGTTGTCCTGCAAGTGGGGGTGCTCAGCTAGCTCTTATCGTCGGTAACGCTGCTGTAGCTGCTCTCCTGCTGACCTGTGACCGTCTGGAGTAAAGATAAAGCAGCCTTTTGTAGAAATAACTTTGCGCCGGACGGACGAGATACGCGCGGCGCATGTAGCCAGCGTATGGTGCTAATCCGTTCGCGAATCGGGAAATATCCCTCATTTGCATATTTGCAGGGGAAATCAATAGGCGCGACTGATGCGCGAAGCGAAACTATGCGCTGACGATACTCTGGCGTCGGAACGTTCCGCCGGTCGGAAATGGCCCGTTATTGGGCGCATCTAGTTTGGTGGGTACGGCCACATAGAAACGACGGCGCATCTTCACAGTTACGCGGCGCATATCGAATTACTCCAGCGCAAGTGTTGCTGAATCTGGCCCTATCAGCATGAAGCAAACGGTCCTAGTAATAAGCTTGGGCCAGAAGTGACATCGGCTGGATTGAGAAACCGGAAGGAGAGATAGAGCGCAAGCTTGTGCTGGCTGCTGTGACAATGCATTTCACAAGCATGCACTTTATCAAGTCAAGACAGAGACAACCAGGTTATTTATAGTGAACTAAAGGTAAAAAACAAAAAGTACAAATCAAAACTGGATTAGCAGTACTGAGTACTAAAAACTTGACTGGATAACCAAAACCATTCATGCTCAGATCCAGGGGGGATATTCTAAAAATGATCTATTTAGTTATATATTATATAAAAACTGAAAAAGTAATGAACAAAATAACTAAAATAATAAAAAAATGTAATATAAAAATAAAAAATTAAACGTTATAACAAAAAAATGCACAAAGAAAAAAACTAAATAAAAAATCATAAAAAAATATGAGGATTTCTGTTGGTTTTCCACTCTTGTATTACATAAAAAATCTCTTTGTTTGAGCCAAAAATAAAATTCTATCGATCATTAAAACTTGCAGAATGACTTATGGCTGTAGAGAATATATGTACAGTACACACAAGATAATAACAAATAATTATATGCTAGAACCATTGTCAGTACATGTATTACATTTGAATGCATGAAGGATTACAAAATAAAAACAAGTAAAAAAACAACTTGCCAGGCCTTTATATATGGGAGAAATTATTTGTAACTATTGCTTCAGATGGAAAACAACTTGGTCATGAGTAACTAAAATATAATAATCAAAAACATCATAAGTGGTCTGGAAAACCAGAACAGGAAAAATTTTTTTTAACTATAAATACAATAAAAATATAAAAAATAAAAATTAAATCACAAAATGAAAACTACAAAACGGAAAAAAACATAGGAAAAAAATAAAATAAAAAATATGAGGATTGTTGTTGGTTTTCCACCACTGTCTTACATAAAAAAAATCTTTGTTTGAGCCAAAAATAAAATTATATTTATTAGGGTTGTCCCGATACCACTTTTTTAGGACTGAGTACAAGTACCGATACTTTTTTTCATGTACTTGCCGATACCGAATACCGATATTTTTTTTAAATGTCATGTGACAGTTTTCAAACCACAATACAGACTAAGGATATTTTCTTTAGAATTATTAAGAACTCTAACTCAAGACATTATAAAAGAATAAAAATGAGTAAAAATTAATAAAAATGTTTTATTTTCTTGTCACGCAGTAGTAAAAAACTCAAAGAATTTTCACAGAACCTGTTGATAGATACAAAAAAAGTATTTCTATTTAGGTATCGGGAGCATTTGCGCGAGTACAAGTACTCCCGCAAATACTTGGTATCAGTCCCGATACCGATACTAGTATCGGTATCTGGACAACCCTAATATTTATCATTGAAACTTGCAGAATAACTTATGACTGGAGAGACTATGGCACATACATCGACCCATATATATGCCACCGTAGCGTATGTATTTTACGCTACGCCAGCGCAGCACGGAGAGGCAAGCATGGAATTCACAAAGCAAATGCTCCCAACTCTGCGCCGGTGTAGCGTATATTCGTAAGCGTAAGCCAGCATAGGTGGAAGTGGGCTGGAAGTGGGCGTAATGAAGCGTGACCCCATGCAAATGATGTGCTGAGTGCCAGACAAGTACTTAGAATGAACTGGCCGCATCCCAGTGCGCATTTTCACAATCACGTCGAAACAACTGCCTAAGATACGTTGAATCACTGCCTACCTACGCCCAGCCATATTCACGTACAACGTAAACTACGTAAAATTCAACGGCTTGTGTTCCCTGCTCCATACATTTGCATGGGTTGCGCCTCCTTTATGGGGAATAACTTTACGCCGGACGTAAAACTTACGCGAACTGCTTAAATCATGCGCCAGGTGCAAGTGAGTGAATCGGCGTATCTCCATAATTTGCATATTTAAATCGTCCAGCGTAAATATGCGCCCACTCTATGCTGGCGTAGGCAAGTTACGTCGGTGGGATGAAGTCAGTTTTTAAGCGTATCTATGTTTGTGGGTAAGGCGCACAGATACGGCGGCGCATATTTGTACTTACACAACGTATCTGGAGATACGTCGGTGTAAGTGATTTGTGAATCCGGGCCTCTATATACACACAAGATAATAACAAATGATATACTAGAACCATTATCAGTACATGTAATACATTTCAATGCATAAAGCATTACAAAACGAAAACAAGTGAAAAACAACTCACCAGGCCTTTATATATGAGAAATGTTTTTATAACTATTGCTTCAGATGGAAAACAACTTGGTCAAACGACGAGTAACTAAAAAAATAATAGCCAAAAACATCATAAGTGGTCTGGAAAACCAGAACAGAAAATATGTTTCATCTATAAATAACACCAAAATAAGATAAAAAAGAGAAAACTATACAAACCAACGTCACTCTATATTATGTACCTTTAAGCGCAAGGAGCACATGTGTGCTAACTAAACCCCTGTATTTAATGCAAACTGTTAGACAGGATAATTCAGATAATTCAGTTGGTAGCGAAATGGCTGGCGAGTTGAGCTGGGAATTTTATTTGGTTTTGTTTTGCATGCATTGCCCTTCCATGTGCTCCTTGCTGTGAAGGCCAGTTATAGATGGGGGGTGGCCAGTTGTTTGTTACTGATGTAATATTGGTAAGGGGACACACTGGACACCTCTGCTGCCATTGTGCAATGTCCAGTGTGCCCCTGGGCCTTTAAAGGAGTTGTAAAGGAGAAAAAAAATGTCTGCAAGGTAGACAGACAGAATAGTGTAATGATTCGGTTAAAAAACGAGTAAATACCTATTAAATTCCTTCATCTATATCACCTCTGGCGTTCTAGTTTCTGTTCTCTCATTCACTTCCTCGTTTGCGGCGCTCGTTCATGTAAGGACTAAATTTCCCAGTATGCATTGCGGCACGCCCAGTAATTCACACCTCCTTGAAGTCTCTAACACGTAGAGAGCATCCTGCCGCACAGATGTAGTTCCCAGGAGGGGGCGAGCATGTCACTGACCACCGCAGTAAAGCCTCCCTTAACGGTGGTGAGTAACAATCAGACAAGCAGGAAGTGAACAGAACAGAGAAAAAATAGAGCAACTTCTGAGCAAAAACGAACAATGAGGAAGTGAAAAGAGGAATGTCTGCAGGTAAAGGATGCTCATTATGAAAAAATACATTTTCCTTTACAACCCCTTTAAGGAGCACTGGGCTACCTGCAGGCTCACATTCCCTCTATCTATCCATTAGAATACATGTGCTACCACTGTGGAGATTTTCATAAATTTACAGGAGTTAGCAATGCAGAAATATTAGGGTGCCTTGGAGCATGTCTGCAGCTTATGCATGCATTTGCAAATGTGTGCTAACTAAACATCTGTTTTTAACGCAAACTGTTAGACAGGATAATTTGGTTGGTAGCAGATTGGCTGGTGAGTTGAGCTGGGAATTTTCGTTTTTGTGGTTGTGCAGGTCTGGGGACTTTTCAGAATCTGTAAACCCCTTTTAACAAGGGGGTCCCCTGATCCCACCCCTTCTATGTGAATGAGAATGAGGAACATAGTACCCCTACCCATTCACCAAAAAAAGTGTCTAAAATAAATAAAAACACACACATTTTTTGACAATTCGTTTATTAAAAATACAAAAACATGTCTCTCAAAGTAGATCCATTGTCAATTACAACAAAGCCACCACTGCCAGACCCGAAAAAAAGAAAGAAAGAACTCTCTTTCGCCCGCAACAAAGTCTAACCGCCTACTGCATGCTCTACCGTTTGACAGTTCTTATATAGGTAAGGGGAGCGGTGCCACCAGGTAGGTGACGTTGTCAGGTGTCTCCGCCCCTTACCTATATAATAGCTGTCAAACAGTGGAGCCTGCAGTAGGTGGTTAGCCTTCGTTGCAGGACAAGTTATGTTTTTTCGGGTCCGGCGGTGACTGTAGCATCGCAATTGATGATGGCTCTACAGTGGGGGACACAGCCCAGGGTTGTCGGGAAGAGGCCCTTGTCCCCATCAACATGTAGAGGACATTCGGCTTGGTATGGTTCACGAGGGGGGGGGGGCTTGCTGGATTTTTTCTTTTCCATTTTGGCATGGGATTCCCCTTATATTCAACACCAGACCCGTATGGTATTTCTGGCAATGGTATAGTATTGCCGGCAATTTAAATATAATTTTTATTCTTTATAAATGTTAGTTTTGCTGCTGCAGGTTCTATGCAATGTACATATGTGCCATTTTACAGGTAGACTAAGGGGACCCCTACACACTATATTTAAAGGATTTTTTTATTTTTATTGTGTTATTTTAAGTATCATTAAAATCAGTGCTCCTTTAAAAAAATGTGTTTAACAATTATTTTTGCATTGATAGTATAAAAAAATGTAAAAGAAAATGCAAAAAAAAAATGCATGGGATTCCCCCCCCCCATGCATACCAGGCCCTTTATCATTCCAGGCCACTTGCCGTCCCCTTGGGGTGGTATGTGTTAACACAGAGTGGGGCTCCAGAAGAGTCTGTAGAAAAAGGCTTATACTATGGAGAATTATGGTGTGAACTAAGTAAGAGCGAGGTATCCAGTGAGGGGAAAAATTTGGTGAAGGTGGTGACAGAAGACAAAGATATGCCATTAAGAGCCATATCCAGATAAGTGAATACATTTTTCCCCTCACTGGATACCTCGCTCTTACTTGGTTCACACCATCATTATTACATGAGAGTTCTCCATAGTATAACCCTTTTTTCTACTGACTCCTTTGGAGCCCCAATCTGTGTTCTCACATACACTACTTGGAGAATCCAATTTCTTGGGGATCTTTCCTGGAACAGACGACCTATCCTGATGGTTCCCTCCAAGTGCGGTATCACATACCCCTGTTTTCCAGTCCCATGTAAATAACCAGATGCTGGAGTTCTTATCAGAACTTATCGGTATCTATATATATATATATTTTTTACAGACTAACAGATGCATCCGTTCCTGATGAAGTGTCTCTACACAAAACGCATCGGGCATTGACAGGATACAACTCTGTTTTAGTCAATCATCATTGAATCTATCTATTATCCTTTCTATCATTTGTTATGTTCTTACCCAGAGTATCTACCCTGTACATTAGTAACTGGAATGGCTGAATTGAGTCTTTGCTACAGGTTAAAGGATGTCTAGCATTGCCACTGCTATGGGGTGTCATAATGCACACCCCTGCTTGTAGCAATTACAGTGGTCAGACATGAGTAGCAACTATTATATATTAAAATGTAGCTCACCTGTTGATTCAGTAGGCTTTGTGTCTTTATTGGGTTTTGCTGCGTTGAGCTGTGATCCCTGCAGACAGAATGCTCCTTTATATATATACCTGTGTTACAACACCTGGCATGGCAGTATTTCCACAGGCTCATTTAAATAGATCATGAAAAGTTTGCGACAGACGACAAATTTGTTTTTATTGTGACATTTTATGAGGGAGAGATGGAGAGATAGAGAGAGAGAGAGAGAGAGAGAGAGAGAGAGAGAGAGAGATGCTACAAGAATGGGGGGGACTTGTTTGTATGCATGTTTATGAGTGTTTGTGCACAGCGTTTTTAAATCGTTTTAGAGCTTTGAAGATTTTAGAGAATAGAGAAAAATATCATCTGTTTCATCATTTGTTGCTATTCCAGCATTTACATCCACTTATATTTATTATTTATTTATTTATTTATTATCATTTGGTTTTATTTATTTAACTTTTTTTTGCAACGGGTTAAGGGTTAAATATTAGGGTTAGGGGTTTATTAGTTAATTTATTTACTTAATATTTATTTATGTTTTTTATTATTATTTATTATTATTATTATCAATAATATAATTTATTTTCATTTAATTATCGCATTTGAGCAGAAAAACATTCAAAAACACATGACAAAATGCAAAAAAAAAATTAAATCAAGCGTTTCCATGAATGTATAAAACTCTATGCTTTATTAACTGCTTCCACACATGCCGGCGCAGCTTTACGGTGGCAGGTTGGCTCTGCTGGGCAAGAGCACGTAATATAACGTCGCCTCGCCCAGCAGCCACTAGGGGCACGCACGTCCCGCCTGAGGCGCGCCTGCGCACCCCCTGCTCGCCCCGACTCTAGGCATGTGCAAAAGTGAAAAATTAGTTTCGTTTCGTTTCAATTCGTCATTTAATAAATTTCGTTAAGTTAGGTTTGTTACATGTGTTGAATTCGTTTTCGGAATTCGTTCGTTTTCGACCGAATTTCGAAAAATCCGGTCGAAATCGAAAATATTTCAACCGGTTTTCGAATTCGTTCGTTTTCGACCGAATTTCGAAAAAAAAAACGGTCAAAATCGAAAATATTTCAACCAGATTAGAAAACAAATAGTCTCTTTTCGAATAGAATTTTTTTCGAATAATGGAAAATTCGTCCGAATTTCGATTCGGAACGAAACGAAATGCACATGCCTACCCGACTCCTGTGCACCATGCCTGGCGGGGGCGATCGCCGCCGGGCACCCGAGATCGCTCGTTACAGAGCGAGGACCAGGAGCTGTGTGTGTAAACACGTAGCTCCCGGTCCTGTCAGGGAGAGAAATGCTGATCCTCCATTCATACAATGTATGAACGGAGGATCAGTCTTTTCCCAATGTCAGTCCACCCCCCCATACAGTTAGAACACACCCAGGAACATACTTAACCCCTTCCCTGCCCCCTAGTGTTAACCCCCTCACTGCCAGTGGCATTTTTATAGTAATCAATGCATTTTTATAGCACTGATCGCTATAAAAATGCCAATGATCCCAAAAATGTGTCAAAAGTGTCCGATTTGTCCGCCATAATGTCGCAGTACCGAAAAAAAATGCTGATCGTCGCCATTACTAGTAAAAAAAAAATATTAATAAAAATAGCATAAAACTATCCCCTATTTTGTAAACGCTATAACTTTTGCGCAAACCAATCAATAAACGCTTATTGCGATTTTTTTAACGAAAAATATGTAGAAGAATACGTATCGGCCTAAACTAAAAAATTTTTATATATATATTTTTGGGGGATATTTATTATAGCAAAAAGTAAAAAATATATTTTTTTTTTCAAAATTGTCACTCTATTTTCGTTTATAGCGCAAAAATTAAAAACCGCAGAGGTGATCAAATACCACCAAAAGAAAGCTCTATTTGTTGGAAAAAAAGGACGCCAGTGTTGTTTGGGAGCCACGTCGCACTTGTCAGTTAAAGCGACGCAGTGACGAATCGCAAAAAGTGCTCTGTTCTTTGACCAGCAATATGGTCCAGGGGTTAAGTGGTTAAAAGGGATATACAATACAAATATACAATTTTTTTTAACATTAACTATTCATAAAAACAAAAATTCCTTCGAACAGTAATACACCACCTAGAAAAGCCATAAAAGTAGAGATTCTTATAGTATACAGAAAGCAAAAACACAAAGTCACTTCCTATAATAAAATATACTAGTAGTACAATTATTGATAACGGCAATGTGTTGCATACTGCTTAACTCGACATGTTGCACGTTGACACCGTGAGTAGGATGGAGGAGGAAGACCTGCCACGGACGATTAAGAGGCAGATTATGGACTTCCGCATAGCAACCGCCGCTATTTCTGGTAAGTATATTTTTTTTAATTTTTTGGGGGATTTTTGGTAAAAAAATAAAAAATTGGAGAGTGGAACTCCACTTTAAGGACATTTATTCTTCCATTTGTTTTAGACTATTTATGTTGAGCCCTTGAGGTAGACCTATGGACATTGCTGCTGACGGCTTACACTGAATTGTCTGCTGGACCCGATATTTTGCAATACCCTCAACAATCTTATCCTTTTCTTCCAACATATCATTGCTGTAAGTGTTATGGGCTTGTTTGCCTTATCTTATGAATATTCACACAGATTACTGATAAAGAGCTTCATACATACTTCTCTGCTCTTTATAGTACAAGACAATCTCCTGGAATCATTTATTCCACTATGAACCATTGTACACACACTTTTGTCATAATATCCAAACAGCTTGAGTTCTAAGTTAGTCCAATACATACAGTATCTGTGAGTGTATATAAAACATTGCGGAAGTCCTCTATATCCCTCTAAGAACTTATTTACTCCTCTATATGTACAGGGCCCACTCCCTGGTTAGTGCTTAGGTTCCTTGCCAGTGTCACTCTAATGCCCACCAAAGGCATTGGAGCTGGTCAGTCTATGGCTGGATCTTGTTGGTAGGAGCGTGCAGTATTTATGGCTGAATGACATATCATAATGTTATGTTTGCCTGTTACTAATATTATGTTAATCTAAGCAATCCATCAAGTCTATGTCTGGGTCCTAAGGAAGCCAAATGGTTGGGGAAACGTTGACCAAACAGACAATAGCACATCACACACATTATTAGGGTTGAGCCTGATATTCGCCCATTCACAGTGAACAATATGTGGAATTCGCAAATTTCGAAAGCACCATTTAAAAAAACCCCCAGAAAACTCAATACCAACCGACAAGACAAGATCTCAGAAGAAACTCCACTCTGAACTCTTCAAAACCACGCTATCAGAGACAATTGGAATACCAAATCAAACCCATTCAACGGAACAAACATTACATTTTTAAACAAAGCACTACTACAAACAGCAGATGCAGTCGCCCCGAAACGCAGAATACTCATCCGCAAAAAAACAACTCTGGCTGGCTTAACAACACGCTCACGCTACTGAAGCAAGAACGAAGAAGGGCTGAAGGAGCCTGGAGAAGAAACCCTTCAAAGGAAAACCACACAAATTACAAAGCACTCCCCAAGAAATACCGAAAAGTAATCTTCAATGAAAAAAAAAACACTTTTCAAACATCATCTCAAAAGCCCTAAACAGACCCCGTGAACTGTTCAAATTAGTCGCTCAGACTATGAACCCCACTTGCCTAGAGCCACCGGCAAACGACACTCAAGAATTCTGCAATGAATTATTGGATTTCTTTATCAACAAAATTAAAAACATTCAGGAAATGATTAAACAGAAAAAAGACAACAACCCCTAGTCAGCTAAAGCAAGAGGAGCAAAACAATACAAATAGTCTACAATCGACAAATTTCTCACTGGTTCTAATCACCGTCGACATCACCAAAAACATCATCAGAAGCCTCCGAGACAGCACATCACCAGGTGATATAATTTCCACAAAAATACTGAAAGAATGTACCGATATTTTGGCACCCATCATTTTGTAAATCAATCAAAGAAGGTATTGTTCCGATCTCCCTTAAACAAGGGATAATAAAACCCCTCCTAAAAAAAACAACCTCGACCCCAAAGACCTTAACCACCGTAGACCAATAACAAGCTTGAACACCTTCTCCAAAATCACGGAGAAAGCAGTAGTACAGCAGCTACAACTCCATTTGGACACCCACAAACTCCTTGACCCACTACAATCAGGCTTCCGCCCAGGCCATGGCACAGAAACGGCACTGCTCAAAATATAGGATGATGCCCTCAAAGCAGCAAATGACGGAGAATCATGCCTACTGGTGCTACTGGACCTAAGTGCAGCATTCGACTAAGTGGATCACAAAACTCTACTCATTTGCCTCAAAGAAGTATCTGGAGTTACAGACACAGATCTACCCTGGTTCTCTTCCTGCCTAGGAAATCGGTCCCAAACAATGAAACTAGGAGTCTTCACCTCGGAAACGCGCACCATTTTTTGCAGAGTCCCTCAAGGATCCCCCCTATCACCTGTGCTCTTTAACATCTACCTCCGCCCACTCCTTAAAATCATCAGTGAACAAGATTTGTGCTACCACTCCTATGCGGATGACACTCAACTCTACTTTCGGATCACCAAAAAAACAACCGATATCGTGGATTAGAAAAATGCCTGGCACTGATCGACGAATGGATGACTGAGTGCTCCTTCAAACTCAACGGATCCAAAACAGAACTACTTCTCCTCCACGCAAACCGAAAGACTACAGCGAGGACCTCATGGACACCACCCACCATCTTGGGACAGATCATCACGCAAAGTACCAAGATCAAAAGCCTGGGAGTAACCTTTGACTCAGAGAAGTCGATGGATGCGCAAATAGGATCAGTAGTCAGCGGATCACATTAACTTTTCCGCCTACTACATAGATTCATCCCCTTCATTCCGGAAGAGGATACATCGATAGTAGTCAGTACAATTATCAATTCTAGACTCGACTATGCAAACGCCCTCTACTTCGGACTACCAAAATACCAGATCTCGCTGGTTGGTAACAGAAAAGAAACCCTGGGAGTCCATCACCCCTTCCCTGAGGGCCCTTCATTGGCTAACAGTAAAGGATCGGGTCACATTCAAGACCCTCTCCCTCACCCACAAATGCACACAAGGAAAGGCTCCTCAATACTTATGCGAGAAAATAAAACACTACACCCCCCTATCGCACTCTCCAATCATCAAACCAAAGCCTCCTCTACATCCCCAAGTCCAATTACAAATCAAAGGGAGAACGAAGATTTGCAGTCCAAGGACTACGGCTATGGAACGCTCTACCTACGGACATCCGCATGGAAGAAAACCATTGGGTCTTCAGGAAAAAACTTAAGACCCACCTCTTCTGAAGGATAAGGAAGACAACGGATTGAACAAGCGACTTGAGGCGATTTAGTTCGCATGTGTATCGCTATACAAGTTATTCACTCACTCACTCAATGCCCGTGTAACGGTCACCACCGTTTACGATCTTCCATCAACCCAAGACAAGACAGCTTAGCCGACCGCCGACAAACCAGCCGACAGGACCCGACTCATTCCCCCAGAATCACGGAGACACACACAGCTCTGGTTACTGGTTTCAAATGAATGAACAAACTCTTTAATGGTTAGCTCTTTTATATACAGTACAAGGCATGTTTCAGTAATCACAGGAACAATCAAACTCTCCACCCCCAACTTCACACCATGGGGGGCTTCAATCACATTCTTTTAGATAATGTCATCCAGTTGAGCTAATCATTAGTCATCCCCCAGACACCCCGTCTCCGCAATTAGAGGAGGTAATTACTACAGCTTGACAAGTCACATTCCTTTACGAAACATAATTGACATGCTAATTCCCTACCCCTGAAAGGAGACATCTGACCTTTAGACTAACTCACAACACATATCTATCATCAATAGCATCTTCACACAATGAAAGATCTTAGAAGCAGACCTGAATTAAAACCTCTACAGCCTTACACAATGGACAATGGAATATCTTAGGAGTCGTTTGACCTGGTGTGGGTCAACATTAACCAACATCTTGTAATATCTCAACATATCCTGCAATACATACATGAATTATTATTTATCAGCCACCCTATGCCCAAAAGGGGCACAGGGTGACCTTAGACCCAAGAGTCCTTAGTGCCGCTGGCACAGGAGTATCCCCCATCCCTCAAAAGTCTCTGGGTGTCACAGGTCATCCCGTTACAGCCCGTAAAAAAATCTATAGTACACTAACATAAAAAAAAAGTGAGTGAGTGGTGAGAAACTTATATAGCGCAACACATGCAAACTGAATCACCTCTGGGCGCTTAGTGTCCATTCCCTTAGTGAACTTTTGCCCTCAGAAGAGGTGGGTTTTGATTTTTCTTCTGAAGGCCAGGTAGTTCACCTCCGATCAGATGCTGGTTGGTAAAGCGTTCCATAGTCTAGGTCCTTGGACTGCAAATCTTCGTTCTCCTCTGGACTTGTATCTGGCTTTGGGTATCTGGAGAAGATTTTGTTTGGTGGATCGCAGAACGCGATTGGGGTTGTGAGCTTTTAGTTTTTCGCATAGATATTGGGGGGAATTTCCTTGCACACACTTATGTGTTAGACAGAGTGCCTTGAAAGTGATTCTGTCTTTTACTGGCAACCAATGAAGGGATCTCAGTGAAGGTGAGATTGATTCCCATGGTTTTTTCCCAGTCACAAGTCGAGCGGCCGTTTTTAAACGACTTGCAGACAAGGGATTTGGTATTTAGGGAGTCCGAGATAGAGGGCATTTGCATAGTTGAGTCTGGAGTTGATAATTGTTCCCACCACAATTGCTATGTCTTCTTTTGGGATAAAGGGAGTGAGTCTACATAGTAGGTGCAGCAGATGGTGCGATTCGCTGACTACTGACCCTATTTGTGCATCCATTGTCATGTAGGAGTCAAAAATGACTTAGAGACTTTTGACTTTGGTGCTAGGGGTGATGGTTTTACCCAGAATGGGCAGGGGTATCCATGTTGTTGCGGGATGATTCTTTTGATTGGCGTAAAACAGGAGAAGTTTCCGAGCCGTTAAGTTTGAGGTAACTCGTGGTCATCCAATTTTCTATCAAAGAAAGGCATTTCTCTAGTCCGAGATGATGATTCTTTTTGTTGCAGATGCAAAAATACAGTTGTGTGTCATCTGCATCTGCATAAGAGTGGTACAGTAACTTCTGGTTACTGATGATTTCAAAAAGAGGGCGGAGATAGATATTGAACAGAACAGGCGAGAGGGGGATTCCTGAGGGACTCCGCATGACAACGTGCGTCTTTCAGAAGTGAAAGGACTGAGTTCCACTGTTTGTGATCGGTTTTCCAAGAAGGAGGAGAACTAAGATAAGTCACATTCCCAGACTCTGGCTACTTCAGCTAGCCGAGTCAGTAATAATTTGTGGTCTACAGTATCAAATGCTGCGCTTAGATCCAGCAGTACCAGAAAACAAGATTCTCCTTCAACTGCTGCCTCGAGGGCGTCATCCCATATTTTGAGCAGTGCTGTTTCCATCCCGTGACCAGGACGGAAGCCTGATTGAAATTAATCGAGTAATTTATGGGTGTCTAAATGATGTTGTAGCTGTTGTACAACTTCTTTCTCCATTACCTTGGAGAAGACATTTAGGCCTGTTATGGGACGATGATTTTTTGGGTCTTTGGGGTCCAGGGAGTTTTTTTTTAGAATTGGTTTGATTATGCCTTGTTTCAGCAGGGTTGGCACCATGCCTTCCTTGAATGACTGGTTTATGAGCTGCATGATAGCTGGTGCCAAAATATCGGCACATTCTTTCAGCAGTTTAGTGGGGATGATATCTTTGGGTGCTGTGCTATTTCGCAGAGTACCGATGATGTTTTTAGTGGCATCGATGGAAATGGGTTTTAGGGTGAAATTAGTTGATTGCGGCAGATTTATGTGGGAATTGGCTTTGTGATTTAAAGGGGGGTCGATAAAGGTTCTAATTTGCTTAATACTTTCACAGATTTTGTCGATTTTGTTTACGAAATAATCCGTTAATTTGTTGCAAAATTCTTAAGAATCAGAATTCGGGGCTTCTGGACAGACTGGGTTTATTGCCATAAAAAGTGTTTGGGGACCCGGGTCCTGCCAAAGGGGACATGTATCAATGCAAAAGAAGTTTTAAAAACAACTGTTTCAGAAGCAGTAATTTTGATTATGCTTACAGTGAAACAATAAAAATAAAAAAATTTGGCTCATCCTTACACATCATATGGATTGTACCTATGTATTAAAGCTAATTCACTAATTTTCTATGTATAGTGGGCTACCATTCCTCAAGTATTATTTCTATTTACCTAAATAACTCCTATGAGCCATACTAAAAGGAACATTATTTTTTCTTTTGCCCTTTCGGGGGGCAAAAGAAAGGAACGATGGAGTACTTCTTTAATCACTTAAGACCCGGACCAATACGCTGGCAAATGACCCAAGGGGTTTTTGCGATTCGGCACTGTGTCGCTTTAACAGACAATTGCGCGGTCGTGCGACGTGGCTCCCAAACAAAATTTGCGTCCTTTTTTTCCCACACATAGAGCTTTCTTTTGGTGGTATTTGATCGCCTCTGCGATTTTTTATTTTTTGCGCTATATACAAAAATAGAGCGACATTTTTGAAAAAAAAACAATATTTTTTACTTTTTGTTATAATAAAAAACCAATAAACTAAATTTATTTAGCCACATGTCTTTAGTAAAAAAAAAATCGCATTAAAAAAAAATTAGCTACCTAGCGGGAACAGCGACACTAATACAGCGATCAGAAAAATGATCGCTTAGTGATGCTGGCAATAGGGAGTGAAAGGGTTAACTAGGGCAGTGATCAAGGGGTTAAAACTTTATTGGGGGGGTGGGGGGGCTACCCTGACACTAACACTGACTGACTGTCACACTGTCTGTCACACTGACACTAAATACAGTAATCATACATGTATGATTACTGCATTCAGTGACACTGTGACAGGGGGGAGGAGGGGGGGGCGATCGCGGGGGTTAAATGTGTTTGTGTCTGTGTGTAAGTGTGCTGTTGGTGCAGACTTACTTGTAGTGTTGTGATCTCTCCTCAGCGGCGCTTGAAACAAACGCCGAGGGAGAGATCACGTCGCTTCCTCCTTCCTGTGTTTACACAGGAGGAGGAAGTGACAGGGCGGGCGGGCGCGCGCATTGGCTGGGAGCGATCCGGAGGGGGCGGGTGAAAACGGATAGCCGCCCCCACTTGTCGGATCGCTCCTGCAGCCGCGCGGACCGCCGCATGTATGGGGGGGGGGGTCCGATCGGACCCCCGATCCCCCCCAAGGCACCAACGTATATATACGTTGATGTGCCTGTCGGTGCCATTCTGCCGACGTAAATGTACATGCGGCGGTCCTTAAGTGGTTAACATTGCTTTGTAAAATTGTTTTTCAGTTTGCATAGCTTGTGTTTCACAACCACAATCATGAGGTCAGCATGTGGTTTACACCTTGCCTCTTAACGTCTTGTCCGTTTTTGCAATAAGTAACGAAACGTAATTTCACTATTTTGTGATGTCTGTTTAACATATAACCATCATGTGTCTTTTCTCATTTCATTTGTATGTAATAATTTGTTGTTTTCATCTGATTGGATGTATGCCAGCTGCCACCACTTTTCACATAATGTGTTTCTTTAATATGTGCAGAGTTACAGAAGAGAAAGAGTTAAGTGAAGTGCATGCTTGGAGTCCATGCTAGTTGCATGACAGGACCTCATATGGTTACTAGGAGTGAGATATCGGTTATACGAGTTCATTCATGTTTTTAATCTACTGGCTTGTGAGCGTGACTCAAGTAAAGGTATCCCATGTGTATGGTAGTGACCCTGTATAAATTGCCTTACATAGCCCAGAAGAAGCCCCTTGGAGTAGGCTTCTCATGTGACCTTTGCTTGGCACCAAAAGAGGAGAGAAACATGGAAGACGTGACGATGACCACCCTGCCACACGAGGCTGTGCCCAACATGGGGCTGTGTCTACTGCATGCACCTGAAAATCATCTCTAAAGAGACCATGGCATTAGTTAGCTAGTTAGAACCACCAGCTACCAAGGAAATTAATCCTGGCCACTGTTGACACAGGGGAACACTACCTGCAAGCTTAAAGGTTCGGCCTCTGCTGTTACAAAAGCCTGTCCTACACGCTGTTTTGGAACTGTTTTGGATCAGGCTGCAGTATATTTGATGCACGGAGAGATCCATGCACCCCGGGAATTTTAATACATGTGCTGTCTGCCTCCGCTTGGGAGGTTAAAGCGGACCTTTAGTAATTTCTTCAACTTTCCATCTATTAAATCTTCTGCCTTTGTTGTTTTAACTTTGGAGAGTAAAACATTTTTTTCTGTCAGTAAATACCTTATACAGCCCACTTCCTGTGTCTTGTCTGGTAAAAAGCCTAGGCTTATGACATCACGCACAGCTCTCTCTCTCACTCTCATAAGAGTTTGCCAGGAAGGGAGGGGGGTGAGTCATAAGAGGGCCAATCGAAGCTGCAGAGTTGGAGGTGTGCCTTTGTGTGTCTTTGCAAATCCAGGAAGTGAACAGGCAGCAGCTTCAGTTGCCCACAGTTAACATGGTTGCAGCCAGACTAAGGCTGCATTCACACCTAAGCGTAGGCGATTTGCAGCGTTTTTTACCGCAATTTGCCGCGACAAATTGCGGCAGTTTTTACCACGATTTGCCGCGACAAATTGCAGCGTTTTTTACCACAATTTGCCGCGACAAAACGCAGCGTTTTTAACAGCGGTTTTGTACAGGTCATTGGCACCAATGGAAAACGCACAAGCTGCCTGAGTCGTGCGACAAAAAAGGGTCCGGGACTTGTTTGAAATTTTCCCCTCTAGCGTCTTTAAGCGTCGCGCTTCAGGCAACAAAACGCTCAGGTGTGAATGCAGCCTAAGCGGAGGGAGATTTCTGCAGCATATTTGGCAAGTACAGAATCACATTATTTATAAAATAATATGCAAAGTGGTTTGAAGGGAAGCTTCAGAATGGCAAATATAGTTTTAATATAAATTATGGGAGCAGACTGCAGTTCCTCTTTAAAGTTCTGGTAAACGTAATACAATTTTCAGTTTTCCAATTTTTCCAACTCTCAAACATTTGTTGTTGGAAATGGAGCGTAAACACGACAGCTTTGTTTTTTTATTTTATTTAGGGGAATAAAATTTGGATGGGTAAGCGTTGTTATGGGATGCCCATTTGATCAGTAGCAACTCCTCCGGGACACAAACTATATGCAGGACATCTGGTATATACACACTCCTCTTATTCTACCTCCAGCACAGACTTGTTTGTAGAACTACAACTCCCAAGATAAGCTACTGTAGCACTGACTGTTGGATTAAAAAAAAATCTCAGTTAGATCCTTGTGAATGTTCTTTGCAGGTAGGGCCCCTTTAGTAATGTAGCAAAAATAGAGGTCTTTGGTGCTAGCTATCCCCTCCTGTGGCTACTGCTTCCAGTCTTATCTCTTCAGGCACTGCCAGCCCGCCTGGCTCCTGGCTGCAGCTGCCCCTTTCACTAGCCCTCCTGGCTACTTCTCCACAGTCCTCACAGACTGACTCTGCATCCATCCCAGACTGCTTGCACCCAGTTCCTTTAGACATGCATCTCAGTCAGGGCCGATCCTAGGCAGGGTGCACAGGGTGCATTGCACCCAGGCGCCTGCAGAGGTGGGGGTGCCAAACATCTAACAGACTCTCTAACAGAAGCCCTCTCTGTGTCCATTACAGAGGCTCCTCCCCCCGGTCTCAATAAAGTACTCTGCTTCTTGTCCTGTATTTGGTTTATTGTTAAGAGATCATGTAAGGATCCCAGAGTAATGAAGACTTTGTGGTTGAGTCATTGCCATAGAAACATTTCTAAAGGGTTGGAGTTAGTAAAATTACGACGCCCATGTGGGGGCACCAGAAATATTTCTGCACCCAGGCGCCTGTGACCCTAGGATCGGCCCTGATCTCAGTCTTCTGACTGCAACACTCACCAGCCATATTGGCTGTCTTCCTCCCTGGAAGTGTTCTTCCACTGTCCTCTCCTTGCTTCTATGCCTCCTGGTCAGATCCCAAAATGTGTTAAGAGAAGGATCCATTCAGCCTCAGTTCACCCCCCCCCCAGACTGGGGTGCTACTCTCAAAGGCTAACACTCTATCTCCATCTTCCATCCGAACTCCACTACCCCAGCTGGGCTGACGCTGAGTATTTGAGGGGGCCTGCCCCTTGCCAACCCTTTTTTTGGTGGTTGGTCAGGACCCTCAGAATACTCCAGCTAGCTCCTCCTAGACACCTCCTAACTTCTTCTCCAAGTTTCCAGCAAGCAGAGTTAGGAGTTACTAGAGAGAAGCTGCTGCTGAGTCATCAGCCTACCCGAGTAACTTAAACCCTGACCCAGAAAAACACACAGGCTTGGCTCCCAGCCAAGCCTGAAAATGTACCTACACAAACACAAAACATCCTACTCTAGCACTCTAGCAATGCTAGGGGGTACTGCAATCTCCTGCACAGGTGTCCTGTAGACAGTCAGTAGGCACATTGGTCTAACAGGCGGACGTGTGCCTAAGAGCTCCTCTCACCTGACCTCCAGTGACTCCATCCTCCTGCAGCAGACAGCTAGGCAGGCAGGTGTTTTTTCTCCTCCAGTGATCCAGAACCAGGACAGGACAGCTGCTCTCTCCTCCGCCTTGGGCCCCACTCCTTCCCCCTGCTGCTTCCCCAAGGTAAGGAGCTCCCCGGCAGCTCTCTCTCAAGGCTTCCTTGCCTGGTCTGTCCCCCTTGGGTTTGAGTGCGGCCATCTTTTTCAGGATAAGCCGCGGTCTCCAGCCCTGGGAATCGGACGACCGACACCCCCCGCCGCATCCCAAACACTATACCTTCCCCCCCCTGCCAGTTGCACCTTTTCAGGTGGTTTTCGGGTGTTTTTCACCCTTCCGCGCCGGCCTGGAAGCAATCGCGGCAGCCGCGACTAGGAAAGGCCGCGGCTTCAACCGCGGCGTAGCGGCGCGCCGCTCCTCGCCATCCCAAGCTCTCCCAATCTCCTGAAACGGCCCAGATACCCCCCCATAGCCCTAGAAAGTAGCTCCTACCCCCACTCGATCCCTCCTGGCCCTTACAGCAGCACCGATCCACCCAATTCTGGGAGTTCACCAGCCTGGATCTTGCTGCTGGTTCAGTGGCCATCTCTACTACACCCAGCCCCAAGCCCCCCCCTTGGTAAACACCGTAATACTTGATCCAGGGTTCGTCCGATCGCCTCTTGAGGGGTCAGGAAGGAATTTTTTTCCCTGCCACTGCATATTGGCATAGCACGATCAGGGTTTTTTTTGCCTTCCTCTGGACCAAGTCAGAATAGAGGATTCGGCTAATCCTTGACTATCCTCCCATCCCCCCCCCCGGTGTTTGGCCACCATGATTAATCTGCAATACTCAGCAGAGACCATCTGGGGTTTGAGGCGATTTGCTGCAATATTACCAGCCATCACCAAAAAATCCCTGCAAGCTGAGCGACTCTTTAGAACCGATCGACGATCGGCTATCAAGAGTCGCAGCCGCTTGCCACAACCGAAGCACATATCATGTGCTTTGATTAACACTAGATCGGCAGTAAAACACCGACTGGAAATCCATGACTTCATCCTGCAATACGACTTAGACTGCCTCTTTATAACAGAGAGCTGGCTCACAGCCGACTGCAACACCATTCTAGGAGAATTGGTGCCAGAAAATTATCGTATTGTTACGGAAAACAGAATAGGGCAAAGAGGAGGAGGACTGGCGGTGATCCATAAGATTCATCTGGCGATCACAAAACCAGTCTTTCAAAACCCTCTTCCATTCATTGAAACCCTTACTCTACAACTGCAAGCAAACTCCCAGGAGACCGTCCGGATTCTACTCTGCTATAGGCCACCTGGCCCAAAATCGCAGCTTCTTCCATTATTGACGGACTTTATCTCCACCTATACCCTTAACAGCAAACACCTTTTGCTGCTCGGGGACTTCAACCTCTGGGCCAACTCCCCACAAGACCCCATGGCCGATGCCTGCATTGACCACCTGGAAGGTCTAGGGCTACAACAACTAGTATGTGGGCCCACACATGCTTTAGGTCACACACTTGATCTCATTTTCAGACAAAATCTGGAAATCAAAATCTTGGAAAATAAACCGTTGCCATGGACAGATCACCATGCCATCAAATTCATTCTTTCCAACTTCCCCCCCTTAACAAAAACATCAAATCCAGTGACTACACACTGGACTAGATGTCAGAAGAAGCTCCACTCGGAATTCTTCAAAGCCGCGTTAAGGAAAAAAATAAAAATAATTCAGCCGCATCAATCGGCTGAAGAAACACTAGAGGCCATAAACACAGCACTATTACAGTCAGCTGACTTAATAGCGCCGAAACGTAAAACCAACATCCGGAAAAAAAACTCCAGCTGGTTCAACAACCAACTGGCGTTACTGAAGCAAGAGTGCAGAAGGGCGGAAGCCGCCTGGAAGAGAAGCCCATTAGATGAGAACCTCTCTATCTACAAGGCAATAACTAAGAAATATCACAAAGAAACCTTCAAGGCCAAGAAAAATAATTCTTCTGAGGCCATCAACAGCGCCTTGAATCGCCCCCGCGAACTCTTCAAGCTGGTCACTGCGACCATGAATCCAGGATGTCTTGAAGCCCCCAATTCAGACTCACAAGAATTTTGCAATGAATTATCGGATTACTTCATTAATAAAATCGAGGGAATCCGGCAAAGCATTCAGCAGAACAATTCCCCCTGTATTCCCCCCTGTAATTATTATTATCACTATCCAAGCCACAAAACATATCATCGGTACTCTGCGTAACAGCACTGCGCCAAATGATATCATCCCCACCAAACTGTTGAAGGAGTGCGCCGACATCCTGGCACCTCCTATCACACAGCTTATTAACCAATCTTTCATGGAGGGCATAGTCCCCTCCCAGTTAAAGGAGGGTATAATTAGACCCATCTTGAAGAAATCTACCCTGGACCCCAAGGATCCACTCCACCGCCGCCCTATAACAAGCTTAAACACTTTTTCCAAGATTATGGAGAAAGCAGTGGTGCAACAGCTGCAACAGCATCTAGACACCCACAACCTACTCGACCCATTTCAATCAGGTTTCCGCCCTGGACACGGGACGGAAACAGCATTGCTCAAGATATGGGACGACGCTCTCGAGGCCGCAGACGAAGAAGAATCTTGTCTTCTGGTTCTGTTAGACCTGAGCGCAGCTTTCGACACAGTAGACCATAAGCTTTTATTGACCCGGCTAGCTGAAGTTGCCAGAGTCGCAGAAGGCGATTTATCTTGGTTCTCCTCTTTTTTGGAAAACAGATCGCAAATAGTGAAGTTAGGACCTTTCTTTTCGGAAAAACGCACGGTATCATACGGAGTCCCTCAAGGATCCCCGCTGTCGCCGGTGTTATTCAACATTTATCTCCGTCCGCTTTTTGAGATCATCAGCAGTCAAAAACTGCTCTATCACTCATATGCAGACGACACGCAACTGTATTTCCGCATTTGCAATAAAAAGGATCACCACCTCAATCTAGAGACATGTCTCTCTTTGATAGAGGACTGGATGACAAAGAGTTATCTTAAACTCAACGGAGCGAAAACAGAACTCCTTCTGTTTCACGCCAAACGCAAGAATCTACCAGAACAACTTGGACACCCCCGCCCATTCTGGGTAAAATCATCACCCCTAGCGCCAAAGTCAAAAGCCTCGGGGTCATTTTCGACTCCTACATGACTATGGACGCACAAATAGGGTCAGTAGTCAGCGGATCTCACCATCTGCTGCGCCTACTACGCAGGCTTATCCCTTTTATCCCCAAAGAAGACATAGCGGTCGTGGTGGGAGCAATTGTTAACTCCAGATTGGACTATGCAAATGCCCTTTACCTCGGACTCCCAAAGTACCAAATCGCTCGTCTACAAGTCGTTCAAAATACGGCCGCTAGACTTGTGACTGGGAAAAAACCCTGGGAATCAATCTCACCCTCACTGAGATCCCTTCACTGGTTACCAGTAAAAGACAGAATCACTTTTAAAGCACTCTGTCTAACACATAGATGTATCCATGGGAATGCTCCTCATTATCTATGCGAAAAAATAAAAGCCCATAACCCCAATCGCATCTTGCGATCCACTAATCAAAATCTCCTGCAGATACCGAAAGCCGGATACAAATCCAAAGGAGATAGAAGATTCGCGGTCCAAGGTCCCAGACTATGGAACGCTTTGCCAACCAGTATTCGGTTGGAGGAGAACTACTTAGCATTCAGGAGAAAGATCAAGACTCATCTCTTTTGATACCAAAGGAGACAGGAACAACAAGCGCCCAGAGGCGATTCAGTTCGCATGTGCCGCGCTATATAAGTTTTCATTCATTCATTCATTCACAATAAGTTTTCATGTTTCCCACTCTTAGGCCACATACACACGATCAGTCCATCCGATGAGAACGGTCCGAAGAACCGTTTTCATTGGCTAACCGATGAAGCTGACTGATGGTCTGATGTGCCTACACACCATCGGTTAAAAAAAACGATTGTGTTGTGACGTTTACGTGTTTTAACACAACGACGTGCTGAAAAAAACGAAGTTCAATGCTTCCAAGCATGCGTCGACTTGATTCTGAGCATGAGCTGCCTTTTAACCCGATGCTTTGCATACTACCGATCGGTTTTGACTAGGGTTGTCCCGATACCGATACTAGTATCAGTATCAGGACCGATACCGAGTATTTGCGTGAGATCTTGTACTCGTGCAAATGCTCCCGATGCCTGACCGAATCCTTTTTTTTTTTCGAGAGCTGGTGGAGAGGGGGTGGAGAGGAGGGGGGGAGTGCGGGAGGAGTGCGGGAGGAGAGGTGGTGGAGAGGGGGCGGAGAGCAGAGCATTCCTCGTATGGAGGGGAGGAGAGCTGCTTCCGCTGCCGCCTAGTCCCCTAAGACAAAGCCAATCCCCCCCTCCCCCCGCCGCTGCCGACATCTAGTTAATTTGAGCTGGGGGAACACAACAGCTTTCATTTGAAAAGCTGTGTGTTCCCCGTCGTGCCTCGTCATATATAGACAATCCCCCTTGCCCAGAAACTTTGATAGACAGATCACCCATCCCAGGACTGGACGGGTGATCTGTCTATCAAAGTGCCCGGGCAAGGGGGAGTGTCTACACATGACGAGGCGCGGCGGGGAACACACAGCTTTTCAAATGAAAGCTGTTGTGTTCCCCCAGCTCAAATTAACTAGATGTCGGCAGCGGCGGGGGGAGGGGGGGACATGGCTTTGTCTTAGGGGACACATGGCTGCATTAGGGACATGGCTGCATCTAGGGACATGGCTGCATCTAGGGACATGGCTGCATTAGGGACATGGCTGCATCAGGAACATGGCTGCATCTAGGGACATAGCTGCATCTAGGGACATGACTGAATTTAGGGACATGGCTGATTTTAGGGACATGACTGAATTTAGGGACATGGCTAAATTTAGGGACAAGGCTGCATTTGGGACATGGCTGCATCAGGGACATGGCTGCATTAGGGACATGGCTGAATTTAGGGACATGACTGAATTTAGGGACATGGCTAAATTTAGGGACAAGGCTGCATTTGGGGACACAAGGCTGCATTTGGGGACACATGGCTACATGAAAAAAAGTAACGGTACTTGTACTCGGTCCTAAAAAAGTGGTATCGGGACAACCTTAGTTTTGACCCATCGGTCAGGCATCCATCGGTCAAATTTTAAAGCAAGTTCTCTGTTTTTTGACCGAAAGATAACTGACCGATGGGGCCCACACACGATCGGTTTGGACCGATAAAACAGACCTTCAGTCCGTTTTCATTGGTTTTGACCGATAGTGTGTACGCGGCCTTAGACTTAGCCATTACAAAAAGCACTTCTTCAATTGATACCAGAGTACTGTCAGGGCCGATCCTAGGGTCACAGGCGCTTGGGTGCAGAAATATTTCTGGTGCCCCCACATGGGCGTCGTAATTTTACTAACTCCTCCCCTTTACAAATGTTTCTATGGCAATGACTCAACCACAAAGATGTTCCCCCACAAAGTCTTCATTACTCTGGGATCCTTACATGATCTCTTAACAATAAACCAAATACAGGACAAGAAGCAGAGTACTTTATTGGGACCGGGGGGAGGAGCCTCTGTGATGGACACAGAGAGGGCTTCTGTTAGAGAGTCTGTTAGATGTTTGGCGCCCCTCACCTCTGCAGGCGCCTGGGTGCAATGCACCCTGTGCACCCTGCCTAGGATCGGCCCTGAGTACTGTTCTCTAAGGGTGGTGGCCCTGTGTCTCTAGCTGCTCATCTGTGTTGCCAGCCCTGAGACTCTTCCAGATACTCACCTGTGTTATCAGCCCCTCAGAGATGCCTCCAGCTGTTCACCTATTGGCCTGGACCTAGCTTTGAGCGGCACTGTCTGATGTTATCTTGTAAATAAGCCCCTTATTATTTACTGTATACAGCTTTGTGTTTTTATGGAAGCCTGAGTTTAGATTACCCTTTTTATGTTCAGTTAATGTTTGCAGTTAGAAGCTTGCATAAACAAGGAAGTTGCTTTAACCACAGAAATACAACCAGAACATTTGCACAACATGTTTACTGTAAGAATGAATTGGGAGGACATAAATAAAGTAGAAATGCCCATAACTGGATAATATGGTTGGGCTCACTAAATACACCCATATAAGAGAGCCTGTCCTTAATTGGTACTAAGCAATGGGTAGGTGACGCCTGTTATATCCTTTTGTGAACTGTATATATTTTTATATCCTTACTGATTATAATCAGGTCACGTTTTTATGGCACATAGTCATTTACTATAGCACTGTGCGCTAATTAGCGGCAAAATTATCGAAATCGCAGAAATTCGTGCTAAAATGCCACAATCGTGGTAATTAGCGCCCAGACTGAATTCACTATAGCACTGGGGCAGAAATAACTCCCAAAATCCAATTTACAATAGCTCCCATACAACAAATAGTGCTCAATAAATAAAGAGCTGAACACCCCCCAGTTCGGTTTGCACCAGAACATGCGAACAGACAAAGAATTTGTGCAAACATACAAACGCAGTTAAAGTCTATGGGACACGTGAAAGTGTAAAGGCTCATATGCAAGTTTTTGCCATAAAAAGTGTTTGGGGACCCAGGTACTGCCCCATGGGGACATGTATCAATGCAAAAAAAAAAGCTTTTAAAACTGGCGTTTTTTTAGGAGCAGTGATTTTAATAATGCTTAAAGTGAAACAATAAAAATAAAATATTCCTTTAAATATTGTGCCTGGCGGGTTCCCTCAGTCTGCCTGTAAAGGTGCACATCTTTCTGATGTGTTTGTCTGTGCTGCAGCAAAATTACATTTCTAAAGGAAAACATGTAATTTAAAATAGCTTGCAGCTGTAATGTATTGCCGGATCCCGGAAATATAGATAAAAGCCAATGCAAAATCGGCCCCAGTTAATGACATGCCTTCGGGTCTGGTGTGGATTTTAAGGGGAACTCCACAAATTGTGAAAAAAATGGCATGGGGTCCCAACCAAAATCCATACCAGACCAGTTTTGCTAATCTATGAGATTGAAATTTACTGACACAACACCCCAAATTTACTGGCACAGCCACGTTTTTACTGACATTTCCAAAAGTTACAAAATTACAGTTAAGTGCAAATTACTGCTTTTAGGCTACATACAACTACAATATACAATGAGAAATGTTATTTAAGGTAAATATTAAGGCAAACAACTTATTTCTTATTTTATTTCCAGTATAGTAAGTAGCTCAGGGACAGGACTCATGAGGAAATGGGCAGACACACACTCATGAAATTGAGATTCACAGTGACACTAACTGCAATGTGCAGCTGCATGGATGGCGATGACACCTCACCGACACTACACTTCCCCTCCTAAATCACAGTGACAGTCTCTTTGCAGGCCAGCTGGTCCCTTCAGTCCAAACTGCACTGACAACCCCCCTCCTGGCTTGCCTTGCTCCCATCCCACAGACCTACTCATGAGGCTCCAGCCGCTACACTTGGCTCTCTTGCACCATGACATCACACAACACTCTCAGGCACCGCCTTCACCAAACCTGAACACACTTGTAGCAGGCAATCTGATGGTCTTGGCTGGCTCCACAATTGAGACCCATGCACAGTTCTGAGCCGAGCATCAGAGCCATATTTTTTTACTGGCAACTTTTTCCTGTCACTGGCATTTACTGGCAGAAAAATGCCAATTTTTTTACTAGCTGCCAGTAAAAATACTGACGTTTGGCAACACTGTACCAGACCCTTATCCAATCAAGCACCTTGGCAGGCCAGAAAAAGGGGGGGGGGATAAGCGAGCGCCCCCCCCCCCCTGAACCACACCAGGCCACTTGCCCCTAACAAGGGTGCTTTGGGGACAGGGACCCAATCCCAACTGTGGCCATTGGTTGTGGGGGTCTGCGAGCGGGGGGGCTTATCGGAATCTGGAAGCCCCCTTTGACAAGGGGGACTCCAGATCTCCCCCATGTCAATGGGTATGGGGTACCCCTACCAATTCACCCAAAAAAGTGCCAAAAAGTAAAAACCACAAAACATGGTTTTTGACAAGTTCTTTTTTTTTTTTTTAATGGCCCACTATGTCCATTCATTGTCAATCACAGCGCAGATGGACCCGAAAAATAGATGAAAAAATATGAAAATTCTCCACCTCCACGGGAGGCGCCCGCCAACTGCTGTCTTTTTGCTGCAACAGCTCTTATATAGGCAGAGGCGGGGCCACCCACTAACGTAACCATATGACCACACGCCCCTGAAGACGCATGACGTCAGAAGGGGCAGGGCATTCGGTTACATCACCGGGTGGCCCAGCCCTTACCTTTAACCACTTAGCAACCACCTGCCGAAAAATAACGGCGGCAAGGTGGTTGCTTAACTCTGGGATCACGTTATATAACGTGATTCCAGAGTCGCGCTCCCGCGCGCCCCCTGGGGCGCGCACCCGGGAATGTCCGTGACCGCCGGGTCCAGAGGACCTGGCGGGTCACGGATCACGGTAAATCGCCGCTGATAGCGGCGGTTTACCACGTGATCGCGCCGTCCAATGACGGCGCGATCAGATGTAAACAGACCGGCGTCATTTGATGACGCCGGTGCCTCCCTCCTCTCTCTGTACCGATCGGTACAGTGTGAGAGGAGAGGGGAGGGAGCGGATGGCAGCGCCAGTGCTGCGGGCTGGATCTGTGACAAATGTAGTCACAGATCCATCCATCCATCCCTCCCTGCTCAGCCATCCCTGCTGCACATACTCTGCAATTCTGGGCAATACTCTGGGTGGGGGCAATACTCTGGGGGGGCAATCCTCTGGGGGGGGGCAATACTCTGGGGGGGCAATACTCTGGGGGGGGGCAATACTCTGGGGGGGGGCAATACTATGGCAATACTCTGGGGGGCAATACTCTGGGCATACTCCGCAATACTCTGGGCATACTCCGCAATACTCTGGGCATACTCCGCAATACTCCGCAATACTCTGGGCATACTCCGCAATACTCTGGGCATACTCCGCAATACTCTGGGCATACTCCGCAATACTCTGGGCATACTCCGCAATACTCTGGGCATACTCCGCAAAACTCTGGGCATACTCCGCAAAACTCTGGGCATACTCCGCAAAACTCTGGGCATACTCCGCAATACTCTGGGCATACTCCGCAAAACTCTGGGCATACTCCGCAAAACTCTGGGCATACTCCGCAATACTCTGGGCATACTCCGCAATACTCTGGGCATACTCCGCAATACTCTGGGCATACTCCGCAATACTCTGGGCATACTCTGCAATACTCTGGGCATACTCTGGGCATACTCTGCAATACTCTGGGCATACTCTGCAATACTCTGGGCATACTCCGCAATACTCTGGGCATACTCCGCAATACTCTGGGCATACTCTGGGCATACTCCGCAATACTCTGGGCATACTCCGCAATACTCTGGGCATACTCTGCAATACTCCGCAATACTCTGGGCATACTCTGCAATACTCTGGGCATACTCTGCAATACTCTGGGCATACTCCGCAATACTCTGGGCATACTCTGCAATACTCTGGGCATACTCCGCAATACTCTGGGCATACTCCGCAATACTCTGGGCATACTCTGCAAAACTCTGGGCATACTCCGCAATACTCTGGGCATACTCCGCAATACTCTGGGCATACTCTGCAATACTCTGGGCATACTCCGCAATACTCTGCAATACTCTGGGCATACTCTGGGCATACTCTGCAATACTCTGGGCATACTCTGCAATACTCTGGGCATATTCTGCAATACTCTGGGCATACTCTGCAATACTCTGGGCATACTCTGCAATACTCTGGGCATACTCTGCAATACTCTGGGCATACATCGCCCCTGTCCCCGTGAGCTCGCATGCAGAAGTGAACGCATACGCAAGTCCCGCCCACATATGAAAACGGAGTTCAAACCACACATGTGAGGTATCGCTGCGAACGTTAGAGCGAGAGCAATCATTTTGGCCCTAGACCTCTTCTCCAACTAAAATGATGTAACCAGTAAAAATATTTAAAGCGTCACCTATGGGGATTTTTAAGTCGCAAAGTTTGGCGCCATTCCACGAGCGTGTGCAATATTGAAGGGTGACATGTTGGGTATCTATTTACTCGGCGTAACTTCATCTTTCATATTATGCAAAAACATTGGGCTAAATTTAATTTTTTTTTTTTTAAAAGCACAAAACTGTTTTATTTCCAAAAAAAATGTGTTCGAAAAATTGCTGTGCAAATACCATGCGCGATAAAAAGTTGCAACAACCGCCATTGTATTCTCTAGGGTCTTTGCTAAAAAAGCATATATAATGTTTTGGGGTTCTATGTAATTTTCTAGCAAATAAGTGTTTATTTTTACATGTAGGAGAGAAATGTCAGAATTGGTCTGGGTGTTCCAGAACGCCTGATGGCGTTCCCTGCATGTTGGGCCTCTGTATGTGGCCATGCTGTGTAAAAGTCTCACACATGTGGTATCGCCATACTCGGGAGGAATAGCAGAATGTGTTTTGGGTGTAATTTGTGGAATGCATATGCTGTGTGTGAGAAATAACCCGCTAATATGAAAATTTTGTGGAAAGAAAATAAAAATGCAAAAAAATCTTGATTTTGCAAAGAATTGTGGGAAAAATGACAACTTCAAAAAACTCACAATGCCTCTTTCTAAATACCTTGGAATGTCTTCTTTCCAAAAAGGGGTCATTTGGGGGGTATTTGTACTTTTCTGGCATATTAGGGTCTCAAGAAATGAGAGAGGCTGTCGGTACATCAGATGTGATCAAATTGATCAATTTTCAGTAATTGGTACCATAGCTTGTAGACCCTATAACTTTCACCCAGACTAAATAATATCTAAATTTTTTTTGTTTTGTTACCAAAGATATGTAGCAGTATACATTTTAGGCCAAGTTTATGAAGAAAAATTACTTTTTTGCAAAATGTTATAATAGAAATGAAGAAAAATTCATTTTTTTACAAAATTTTCGTTCTTTTTTCATTTATAGTGAAAAAAATAAAAAGCGCAGAGGTGATAAAATACCACCAAAAGAAAGCTCTATTTGTGGGAAAAAAAGGACAAAAATTTCATTTGGTTGCAGTGTTGTATGACTGAGTTATTGTCATTCAAAATGTGAGAGCACCGAAAGCTGAAAATTGGTCTGGTTATTAAGTGGGTTTAAGTGCCCAGTAGTCAAGTGGTTAAAACAGCTGTCATTTGAAGGTGTTTTGAACTTTTCTGGCATTTTATGCACAACATTAGAAGCTTATGCCACACATCACTCACTCTTCTAACCACTTGAAGACAAAGCCCTTTCTGACACTTTGTGTTTACATAAAAAAATATTTTTTTGTGTGCTGGAAAATTACTTTGAACCCCCAAACATTCAAGAGGAAGTGTGTTACTGCGCTGATCAAAGATGTGCAAATGTGCAATGTCCTAGATGCTTGTTAGGCCATAAAGTGACTGAGTGCATATACAACCTTACATAAAGTGCTATATCAAATAAAGTGCAATATCAAATAAAGTGCAATATCAGATACAGTACTGCATCAGATATACCAACATGCCATGCGTGATATGCTATGTAGATATGCAAATTACAAAAATACAAAAAATACAGGACTGTGCTCTGGTGGATACAATGTTAATAAGAGCAACAATGAGTTGTTTATACAAGGTATAACCAAAGAAACAATACACCCGTTGCCCCAAAGAGTAAATACCCTCTGTGCAAAAAAATATACCAAAACTAATAATAACAAAAATAATATCAAAATAATATTCACAATGCTGTGAATGTGCAAATAGCACAAATGAGTTCAATGATGAAAGAAATTCGATTCAAACAGCTATGCAGTTCAATGATGGGTATCAATAAGCAGATAGCATGAGTGAGTTCAATAATATAACAGCTACACAGTTCAATGTTGGAATCCAATATGGATAAGGGGAGGTTCAATAATGGTGTTACTTCTACGTGAATAGTGTCATTGGAGGTACCGCTGTCTCTTCCACCCGACAAACATGTGCCACCATCACCAACGGCTAGACTAAACACTCACCAGACCCCTATTATTATTTTAAACGCCCCAAACTCAAGGGGCTCATCATAGTGTAGTACTTATAAAATAATTTATTAAAATAGTAATAAAAACAATGCACTCACAAGAAAAGTGCCTATGACCGCCACCTGGTATCCCTGGCAGTGTCGAGCGTTGTAGCCGCTCACCAGCAATTGTGATTGGGAAGTGTGTTCCTTGGTCCTACAGATTGTGCCGATCATACCGTCGATTGGTTGCAGTCCCTCTCTGTGTGTGTCCAAACAGCTTCTACGCGTTTCGCAATACTTGCATCATCAGGAAAGCTCCTGAAAAAAGTCCTAAAAAAACTACAGTTTTTAAAACTTTTTTTCCATTGATACATGTTCCCTGGGGAAAGACCGGTTTCTCAAAGACGTTTTCACAGGCATACTATAGACACCCAGCAGGTACAATATTTAACCACTTGCCTACTGTGCACCTACACCCCCTTCCTGCCCAGACAAAATTTTAGCTTCCGGCACTGCGTCGATTTAACTGACAATTGCGCGGTCGTGCGATGTGGCTCCCAAACAAAAGATATTTGATCGCCGGTGCGGTTTTTATTTTTTGCGCTATAAACAAAAAAAGAGCGACAATTTTGAAAAAATACACAATATTTTTTGCTTTTTGCTATATTAAATATCCTATTTAAAAAAAATGTAAAAAATAAAATCGCAATAACCGTATAGTGACTAGTTTGCACAAAAGTTATATTGCCTACAAAATAGGGGACATACCGTATTTTTCGCTCTATAAGACGCACCTGACCATAAGACGCACCTAGGTTTTAGAAGAGGAAAACAAGAAAAAAAATATTCTTAACCAAATAGTGTACTAAAATATTTACCAGTGCCAATGAAATGCAGCCTGACCTGTGCCAAAGAAATGCAGCCTGATTAATGCAGCCTGACCATTGCCATTGGCACTATGTAGCACTCCTCTTACCTTAACTATGGATACTGTAGCTGTGGCTGGCTCCCACGTCCTCTGTGGCTGACTAGCACCCTGGCCCTGCTGTGGATGGGTCACAGTGGCTGGCTGGCTGCTATGTGTGGGTGAGTCATCCTATGTGGATGGCTGGCACCCTGGCTCTGCTGTGGGTGGGTCACTGTAGGTGGCTGGCTGGCAGCACCCTGCTGTGGGTGGCTGGCCTGGCTCTCTGCTGTGGGTCAGTGGGTGGGTGGCTGGCATGGTGCACCCTGCTGCGGGTGGCTTGTCTGGCTCCCTGCTGTGGGTCAGTGGGTGGCTGGCATGGTGCACCCTGCTGTGGGTGGCTGGTTTGCATGGTACACTCTGCTGCGGGTGGCTGGCTCCCTACTCTGAGTCAGTGAGTGGGTGGCTGGCATGATGCACCCTGCTGTGGCTGACAGAGAGGGGGCACTGATAGAGGTGGGGTGGCTGACAGTGGTGGGGTGGCTGACAGTGGTGGGGTGGGGTGGCTGACAGTGGTGGGATTGGGTGGCTGACAGTGGTGGGATTGGGTGGCTGACAGTGGTGGGGTGGGGTGGCTGACAGTGGTGGGATTGGGTGGCTGACAGTGGTGGGGTGGCTGACAGTGGTGGGGTGGGGTGGCTGACAGTGGTGGGATTGGGTGGCTGACAGTGGTGGGGTGGGGTGGCTGACAGTGGTGGGATTGGGTGGCTGACAGTGGTGGGGTGGGGTGGCTGACAGGGGTGGGGTGGGGTGGCTGACTGGGGTGGGGTGGGGTGGATGACTGGGGTGGGGTGGGGTGGCTGACTGGGGTGGGGTGGCTGACTGGGGTGACAAGGGGCGGGGTGGCGGACAGTGGTGGGGTGGCTGACAGTGGTGGGGTGGGGTGGCTGACTGGGGTGGGGTGGCTGACTGGGGTGGGGTGGGGTGGATGACTGGGGTGGGGTGGCTGACTGGGGTGGGGTGGCTTACTGGGGTGACAAGGGGCGGGGTGGCTGACAGTGGTGGGGTGGGGTGGCTGACAGTGGTGGGGTGGGGTGGCTGACAGTGGTGGGGTGGGGTGGCTGACAGTGGTGGGGTGGAATGGCTGACTGGGTGGGGTGGCTGACTGGGGTGACGTGTGGTGGGGTGGGATGGCTGACTGGGGTAGGGTGGCTGACAGACAGAGGGGGAAGGGTGCTGACAAAGGGGTGAGCTGAAAGAGATAAGTGGGCTGACAGAGTGATCAGAGGGAGACCTCAGGAGACACACAGCACGCCAGGCAGAGAGGCGGGACTCACACATGCAGCTGGTCCGGTCGCCAAATCTGACGGAACAGCACGATCCCTCAGACCAGCCCCGCCTCCAAATGTTAAACGCTCTGCCACGGCCAATCACAAATGACATCTATCGGCCAATCACAGGGCGCTCGTCGCCCATCGCTAAGCACGGCTCGCAGTGGAACATTTCCAACAGAACGCTGTCCCCCACAACATCCTCCACCACTGCCAGCAACCCGCTCGGTGCTGTGTTTTTTCCCCTGCATGAGGAAGTTGCAGAGCCCCCCACCCGTTCTCTCACGGCCTCTCGGTGTAGTGACAATTGCAGGGGCAGACTGACCACAAGCTGTAGAACAACGGCAGTGACAGGAGGCGTTGCCAGCGGCGGCGGGGGGCGGTGCCTAATGTACATTCGCTCTATAAGACGCATTGAGGTTTTTCCCCATATTTTTAAGGGAAAAAAGTGTAAACACAGAGCTCCACGTCCCTGTCAGGGAGAGAGGAGAGACCGATTGTGTCCCTTGTACATAGGGACACAATCGGTCACCTCCCCAGTCACCCCCCCTCCCCCCACAGTTAGAACACAAACTAGAAGAAACATTTAACCCCTTCCCCGCCCCCTAGTGGTTAACCCCTTCCCTGCCAGTTACATTTATACAGTTATCAATGCATATTGATAAAATCATAATTAGTCCGAATAGTCCGAAAAATCCGAAGACATATAGTCCGAAAAATACGGTAATTATGATTTTTTAAACATTTTTTTTTTACTAGGAATGGCGGCGATCTGCGATTTTTTTTCAGGACTGGGACATTATAGTGCACACATCGGACACTTTTGATAAATTTTTGGGACCATTTACATTTATAAAGTGAACAGTGCTATAAATATGCATTGATAACTGTATAAATGTAACTGGCAGGGAAGGGGTTAACCACTAGGGGGCGGGGAAGGGGTTAAATGTTTCTTCTAGTTTGTGTTCTAACTGTGGGGGGAGGGGGGGTGACTGGGGAGGTGACCGATTGTGTCCCTATGTACAAGGGACACAATCGGTCTCTCCTCTCTCCCTGACAGGGACGTGGAGCTCTGTGTTTACACACAGAGCTCCACGTCCCAGCTCAGTTACTCGGCAATCGCTTGTGCCCGGTGGCCATCGCGGCCGCCGGGCACACGCACGGGGTTCTCAGTGACGCGACGGGTGCGCGCTGCCGGCGACGCACTCGCGCCCCTAGCAGCTTTCTATGACAAGACATCATATGACGTGCTGTCAGGACAATACAGTTACCCGCCCGCCGTCATTTGACGGCGGGCAGGTATCAAGTGGTTAAAGGAATTTTTCATTTTTTTTAATTTATTTAAGCATCATTAAAATCACTGCTCCTGAAAAAACGACCGTTTTTAAAACTTTTTTCCCATTGATACATGTTCCCTGGGGCAAGACCCGGGTTCCCCAAGACGTTTTACGACAATAACTTGCATATTAGGCTTTAAAATGAGCACTTTTGAATACGAACGTTCGAGTCCCATAGACGTCAATGGGGTTTTAAATGTTTGCGTGAATGTTCGGTCTGTTCGAAGGTTCTGGTGCGAACCGAACGGGGGGTGTTCGGCTCATCCCTAATTAGCAATAGAGAGAGAACAACAATGAGAGAAGAAATATAAAACAAAAACTATTTTTGGCTTTTTTATTTTTATTTATTTATTTATTTATTTTTTGCACCTTTATTTTAACTGTTAACGTTCCAGATTAGGGTCTCTCAAAGACCAGGTTGGTCAGGACAGGAGGTGTCACGCCTATATACGTGACACTTCATCTTCTTTGGGGTGTTCTTTGGGTAGGGGTACCAGGGAGGACGTACAAAAAATGCCTCTCATGCAATCGGCTCACTGCATTTGCATTTGGTAGGTGGGGCACAGCACTATCTGGAAACAGAAGGGCTGTGATGATCTCTTCCTGGAATTTTAGGAAGGATCAATTTCGTCCTGATGCTTTGTATAGCACATAAGTGTTCAGCAGAGCCAATTGGAATAAATATACAGACACATTTTTATACCAGCGTCTGGCCTTACAAGCAATTGAGTATAATGCCATGATCTGGTCGTTGAGGTCCACCCCTCCCATGTTCACAATACCACCAGTGGCTGTTGGACTTTTGGAATTTCTTATCTGCGTGAAGGGAAGACAGAAAAAAAACATTCCGTCTGTCCCTCCACTTCACTGCAAGCAAATTGTTACATTTCAAGCAGGCTCTCTCCCCCTTCCAAGTAGTTGGGGGAAGCCACAACGATTAGATCGCACAGTGCCACATGTGCCCCAAATGATCTGCTCTGCACTGCACATGCCCCAAATGACCCCTTTTTGTAAAGTAGACACCCCAAGCTATTTGCTGATAGGCATGTTGAGTCCATAGAATATTTTATATTTTGCCTCAAGTTTCGGTAAAATTAAAAAAAAATGTTTTTTTCACAAAGTTGTCACTAAATTATATATTGTTCAAACATGGCATAGGTGTATGTGAAATCACACCCCAAAATACATTCTGCGGCTTCTCCTGAGTACGGGGATACAACATGTGTGAGACTTTTTGGAAGCCTAGCCACATACATGACCCCGAAAATCAATCACCACCTCCCGATCTCTAAGGGTGTAAAATGGTGATTTCACTTCCTCTCTACCTATCACAGTTTTTGAGGCCCTGAAATGTACAATCCCCCTTCTAGAGGGGGTCAGAGAGTTAAGTGACTCTGACCAGGTTAATCTGTCCCAGCTTTGGCTGTGCTGTGGGTTCATGCTGTCATTTCTGGGGTGCTGATAACACCACAGGCCGACATGTGGCAGCAGCGGAGTCAAGGGTTTGGATATTTCTTCCCGGCAGCCTATCAGGAGGAGGTTCCCTTGCTGTACATTATTTTCAACCATTGGGAGGGTCTGTGGCAGAGACTTAACCCCAAGTTCAAGTAACATTCTGGCTGCCAGGCTGGCGAGAGAGGCCTGTCCAAATGTGCTATACCCACTCTGGCTAGAGTGGTGAAGTAGAAGTTGTCATTGGAAGCAAGACTGTTTCCAATCTACAAACACTTGAATCTGTCATTCTCCATTTCTGCTATCTCTTCACTCTTCACCAAGTTCTGTTTTTACCCAGCTGGGGTAATAAAAGCACAGAAAATACACCTGTTGTGTGGACATTCTATTTACTACAACTCTCATCAAGTACCCTAGATGGCGGAGAAACAGAGGTAACATGCCACCCAAAACAAACCAGCAGCTCCTTCGGGGGTAGTGCTACATGTGGGGGCGTCGTCCGGGATTGTCTGTTACCTCAGGCAATGGAACTGAGCAATTTATCCCTCCATTGAGAGGTAGGAATTGTCGTAGTGTTGGACTGTGCTGGTGAGGAAGGAGTTAACTTCAGGTAGTAAAAGTCTTGGTGCACGTGTAGCGGAGTGACGTGTGCCTGCAACGTGCCCAGAAAAGAACTCAAAGTGGGAGGAGTTATCCACCCCTGCGTGAGATGTAGGGCGAGTTTGGCGCCAAAGGACAGAGTGATTGCCTGCCCACGAGAGAGGATCGTGCAACATGTCTGTGCCCCTGACGCCGTTCGAGAGATTGAGACCTCCAATGTCTACAGTGGGAGTCAATCTGATGCCTGCTGTCACCGGAGCTTCCCTGACCGATATCTGAATCCGAGTGGGGATGCAGGGGCGGTTCGTGCTGTTAACCAGTCTCAGCGTGGAGGCCCTCGGCTTGTCTTGTCCCCGATGTACGGAGCTGGCTGTCAGGATCCTGCCTTTTGCTCGGTGCATTAAATGTAGCGAGTATTTGTTCCAAGTGGAGCAACCGACCGGGTCGATTGGATCACCGGAACGGTGACCGCGGAGGAAGTTGTTCCTTGGCCTGCACCTACTACTGCCGATACTGCTACTACTACGGCCACTATGTCGTCGGTCGCCACTCTGATGGTGTCCCCCGAAGTAAGTGACTGTGATGCTAAAGAGAGTGTGCCTGCTGTGAAGGTGGATGCTGCCACCGAAACTGTGTGTATGGCGGTGGTCCCTGCTTGGCTCACTTCAGCAAAAATGGGCCCCGTGGAGGTCTCCCAAGGCTACCTATGTGCAGACATGAATTGGACTCCAGGGAGAATGTTGCCCCTGTCGAGGCCAAAGCCAAGGACAAGGTCAGTACATCTGTTATGGAACATGTCTGCTTACCCGTGGAAGAGTATAACAGTTCCGAGATTGATTCTTCCTCTGATGTGGGTGACGATCAGTGGTTTGAGCAGGAGCAGCCCGAGCTACAATGGGGCAGAGGGTTGCAAAACCCTGCAAATCTACAGGACGTTCCTGGGATACCACACCACGGCGGATATCCCGCAGTTAACTTGGGGAGTTACAGTGCCAAAAAACAGTGACACTAGAGAGACTGCTCTGTTCTCATCTGCCCTGCCTGTGGTAAAGAGAGCTCCGGATACCCTTGTCATGCCAAAGCTGGGACACCCCTGTATGCTGCCAAAATGAGCAAATCTTCAACGCATTGTTATGAAGAAGGTGGCCGTGGACTATGGATGGAGTTTCTATATGTACCCGCAGACCTGATGCAGGAAATGTAATCTAAGCGGGAGGAATGGTATGCAGATGCCATTTGGGACTATTTGAAGATGGATAAGCCTTTGATTAGCACCGATTGTGCCTTTGCAAGTGCTCACCGCCGGTTTGAAGGTTGCCTGAAAGACTGGATTCCTGGCCGGTACATTTACCATGACAGAGTGGTTCTCAAGAGCTCCCGGAAAAGGTGCAGCTTCATTCAGTCTTAGTGACTGTAAGAAATGTAAATGTTTGTGTGTATATTTTTCACTTTTTGTTTTGCAGGTTTGTTGATCGTCTATCAAGACTGTCGGAGAATGGGGCAGGCTAGATAGACAGGCATATTGACGTCAGATGTACCACTGTGTAAATTGTAAAAATGTTTTATATTTTTATATTTTCTTTTATCCTTTCTCTTTACTTTACTGTCAAGCAGATTCAGGTAAGGTGTTCAGGACTGAACACAATTTTTGTTCAGACACTGGGGACAGTGTCTATTTGACTGGGGAGAGTGTGTAGCGCCTGGTTACTTTTCAGAAGCAGTACTAGTGTAAATTTAGAGGGGGTCAGAGGGTTAAGTGACTCTGACCAGGTTAATCTGTTTAAATTTGGAGCCTCTGTCCCAGCTTTGGCTGTGCTGTGGGTTCATGCTGTCGTTTCTGGGGTGCTGATAACACCCCAGGCCGACAGGTGGCAGCAGTGGAGTCAAGGGTTTGGATATTTCTTCCCGGCAGCCTATCAGGAGGAGGTTTCCTCACTGTGCATGCTGGGGAGGGGTATTTATGGGGCAGACGCCATTTTCTTGGGTCTTCTTCCCGTGTGGCACCCACCTACAGGGTAGCTATATACTTTAGGTGCTTGTTTTCCCTTTTTTTTTATACATCCCATTGGATTACAATTTACAAATGTGCCCCATCTGAGGCTAGCAGAAGACTATTTTTAACCGGAAGAAACAATTACAGAATTCAGTTGTCTGCCTGAACTAATGCAGTAGGACATGTGTCTGTGGAATTGACCGCTAGAGGGAGCCAAAGAGCATATAGTAGTAGCCCCCTGGATTAAATGAACAAATCAGTTTTAGGCCATTCTTGGAAGGATTTGCCTCAGGAGAGTGTGAGAAAGAGTGACCCAGTGATGTCATTATTATACACTGTTTAACTCCTGTGTTTCATTTATTTTGACAATTTGTGTATTATGTTATGATATTCATTATTTATTTATGTTTACCCGTCTTATGGTTTATGTTGTACCTACCCTCTCACGGAAGGTGTATGTGTATGTCCCTATTTACCCTGTGTCAGGCTGTGTCTGGCTGGTGTGTGTCCTGGTGTTGGTATGAGTGACCTTGGGGTCCATCCTCTTTTCTCCTACCAGGCGCACGTAGGCCAACCCCCCTTTGTGGGGGCAGCCCATTTTGTAGCCTGGCGGGCTACCACTGATTCCTGGTGGAGTCTTGCCATGGGGCTATGCGTGCCGGCATATATGATGGGCTGGGAACATTGTCGCCTTGCCCCCCTGAGGTTGGGCTGAGGTAGATATGTGTATTTGACTCTCTGTATTATGCCTAGGTCCTCTTGGTGCTATTTTGATGCAATCACTGGGCATAGCTTTGCTGCGTGCCCGTGTGTACAATGACAGTGTCTTTCTATGACTTACAAATTTGCTGTTTGTGTTTCCCTTCCTTTCCTTTTGGGAAGGTGGATGTGTTATCCGTGGGTGTTTGCTGGCTTTCATGCCCCTGGGATGTGGCTATTGATCATACTACTGAGGATTTTTTACATCACCGGCTATTGTGTGATGGAGCTTTGACCCCGGAAGTTGACGACCTCCTTCATGATAGTATGCTGGCGTGGGTGTCACGCTTAGTTGCTATGGGATGCAATTGCATCATGCAGACATGGGTCCCTTTCTCTATGTGTAGGCTGGGCGGCGTCGGACGCTATTGCGTCATGACACGACACACCAGGTCCCGCCTCCCCTCAATGGCGGCGTGGGTGTCACGCTTGGTTGCTATGGGATGCAATTGCGGGTGTGGGTCCTGCTCAGTATGTTTAGGCTGGGCGGCGTCGGACACTAGTGCGTCATGATGCCATACGCCTGGTCCCGCTTCCCCTTCTTCACTCCCTATTTAACCATAATCGCTGTCTCGCCTGCTTGTCATGGCTGAAGGCGATGATACTTTTTGATACCCCTCATGGCTCTGCCATGGTATGTCCATTATATATTCCGGTACACATGTCTTAGCACTTTTGCGTACCAGTAATGTGATCCATCAATACTGATGACACCTTTATGTGTATGTTTTTTCTTTATAGATAATAGCATCACTGAGTGCTGTGTGTACCAGTGCTGCTCATTACCTCTGGTCATCTCAGAATTAAACTATTCCTATTATCATTTGGTATGTGCCCATGGGTTTTTGGTCTTTGTGAGACTGGTAGATGGGAATGTTTGGGAATCTATACAGGGGGGTGTTAGTGTTCGATGTTTATCACCCCAAAGGGATTCATTTGTGAAGAACAGCGTACAATACACCTTATATATATTTTAGATTCATATTTATTTACTCTTGTGTTCAAGATCTGGGAGCCGGCTTGCTGGCGTTCCTGCCCGCCTCGGATTGGCACCTTTTGGATTTGTTGAGAGTTGCTTGGGGGACTCTACTGGATCATCGTGGGAAAGTTATGCACAGACTAATTATTTTATTAATATGAGGTGAGCGCTCTCCTCTCGGAAGGCCCATGTACTCGGCAGCGGTAATTCTTTGCTGATTAATAAACACACACCAGAGAGTTTCACAGGTTTTCTAGTACTGTAATCTCGCTATGAATCTACCACTTGATGGTGCCCATATGGATGAATTTTTATATAACCTCTTGTGGATTACATTTTGTAATTAGCTTAAATCGAATTATTTATTCACATTCATTTTTCTTATTTAATAATATATTGTAAAAACCCCACAACACTATAATATATAGTTGGCGGACTATGTATTGAGTATATAAAGCATGCAGAAACACATAGGGCTAGTTTCAGGATTTACGTTACGCCGCCGCAACTTTTACAGGCAAGTGCTGTATTCACAAAGCACTTTCTCCGTAAGTTGCGACGGCATAGCTTAAATGGGCCGGCGTAATTCAAATTGGGCAGGTAGGGGGCGTCATGTATTTAAATTAACATTGACCCTGTGTCGACCGTACTGCACATGCACAGGCCGTGAACGTATCCCAGTGCGCATGTGCGAAAATGACGTCGGAAATACTCATTGATAACGACGTTACGCCCAGCCCCATTCCCGAACGATTTATTTAAACAATGTAAAATTCGGCGATGTCCCGACGTCCATACTTAACATTGGCTGCGCCTCATATAGCAGGGGTAACTTTACGGCGGACATACGCTTACGCAAACGACGTAAAAAAAATGCGCCGACCGGGTGTACGTTCGTGAATCGGCGTATCTATCTCATTTGCATATTCGATGTGTAAATCGACGGGAATGCCACCTAGCAGCCAGCGTAAATATGCAACTTAGATACGACGGCGTAAGTGACTTACGCCAGTCGGATCTAAGGCAAATCTATGCGTAACTGATTCTAAGAATCAGGCGCATAGATAGGATGCCTCACACGCAGAGATACGACGGCGTATCTGGAGATACGCCGTCGTATCTCCATCCTGAATCTAGCCCATAAGATTGTTACTTTAGCCTTTTTGAAAAGTTGCCCCATATGTAGGACATAATACCTCAAAATAAGCAAACCAAATTGAAAAAGTGAGAGCAAGGGCAACCACTAATGTGTAGTGATGGCCATGAACAAAATTAGTAACCATGGGAACAATGTATGGCTACAAATAGAGGACTGTCACCCACCTGACTCCACCCCTGATGAAGTCACGTGTGATGTGACACAACACATTGGGAGGAGCCGGGTGACATCATTTTTAGTCACGGTCAGAACCAGAAGATTTGTGTGTTGACGCGCTCTGGAGATTTATCCATGCCGAATATTGTTTGTTATATGTAAGTTACTGCTTTTTAATAAAATATTTTTTATAAAAATACAAAACGTTGAGGATTAGCTTCATTACATATTGGCACTGCTGACTGGAGGAAGGGAGAATATACAGTGAACAACAGTGAGGAATGACTTGCTACCAAGTGTTGTAAGACCTGTATGGTCTAAATGTGAGGTGAGCTGCTAGAGTATACTGTGTGGATTTCAGATGGTGTATGGGAGTGTGACTACATCACACAAGCTTATCTTATATGCACTTTATTATCACTGGACTTTAGTTCACTTGTTTATGGACACCTGATTTCATGCATTCACCACTTGCCACCTGCCCAACGCCAAATGACAGAGGGCGTCATATGACAGCACACCCAAACAGCCGCTCCCGCACGCCCGCTTGCAGCTGTGCCGTGTTTCTAGGACAGAGTGTGACCTCACTCTAACGCGACTCTTTATCCATGTGATTGTCTGTGTCCAATGAGAGCCGGTCACATGAAGACACGGAAGTACCAGTAATCAGCTCTCATTGCCTCACACTGACAGAGAATGTGGCGAGGCGAGCTGATCAGCAGCATCTCCTCGCAGGGGACAGCAAGAGATATAATCAGGGCCCTGATTACAATTAAGTGCCAGCAATCAGTGCCCACCAGTGCCAGCAATCAGTGCCCACTAGTGCCAGCAATCAGTGCCCATTAGTGATGGTTTTCAGTGCCTATCTGTGCCACCTATCAGTGCTGCCCATCAATGCCCATCGGTGCCAACCATCAGTGTCACCAATCAATGCCCACCAGTGCTGCCTATCAGTGCCACCTATCAGTACCACTTATTAGTGCCCACCAGTGCCACCCATCAGTGCTCATCAGTGCCACCTATAAGTGCGACATATTAGTGCCTTCTCATCGGTGACACCTCATCAGTGCCCATCAGTGCAGCCTCATGGGCGCACATCAGTGAAGGAGAAAAATTACTTATTTACAAAATGTACTGACAGAAACTAAGAAAAACTATTATTTGTTTAAGATTTTCAGGGTTTTTATTTTGTAAAAAATAAAAAAAACAGCTGTTATTAAATATCACCAAAAGAAAGCTCTATTTGTGTGATGAAAATTATAAACATTTCACATGATTACAGCGCTGCATGACCGCGCAATTGTCATTCAAAGTGTAACAGCGCTGAAAGCTGAAAAATGGCCTGGGGAGGAAGGGGGTGAAAGTGCCCAGTATTGAAATAGTTAAGCACTGAAATGGATTGTATGCTGCTACTCAATTAATTGTATTTATTGATATAAGAATTGTGTTTATTTATTTATTTTCTTTTTGAACTATTTTTTGCAGCACTGGTGATTTGGACTCACCATCTAGTAGGGTCACTTTAGAAATGATGTATTTTTATTTTATTGCTGTATGAAATTACTCCATTTATTTCATTGCTTATTTGCACATTTGCTGAGTTCTTTGTGGCACTGGTTATTTGGATTCATCACCCAAAGGAGTTTTCTTACATTTTTATTTTATTAAATTGATGATTCATACATTTTGTTATATTCATATTATTTTACTCTTTGTAAGTGCTATTTGGGATTTTTTCACCCAACAGGGTAATTTGGAAAATGTATTCATTGACTCTGGAGATTTGTATAAATATTTGTTTGTTAAGTTTCTTGCACATTTACCCAAAGGTACTCAACACAAGTAATTGTTGTATTTAATTCATCTAATTGATGGAATTTTGACACATTAAGACACAATCACATTTTACGTTTATTGAATATAATATACAACATACAAGCAATATTATATAAAGATTGATGATTTAATGTAACATATTAATGGATACAATTATACGTTTATTCATCACCATTAACATTAAGTACTAATTATATTAAAGCAAAGCGCTACATCATAATAATGACATCTTTGTTTGTATATGTGGTGGGGACACATTGAACACTGTGAGCAGCTGCTTTTAATTACTATAACTTGATTATTATCTAGAAACTATTTGAAAGTAGTAGCGCATAAGATCTCTTATATATATATAAGAAACACACAACTTCAAAACATTCAATATTGGCACTTACTGAGTTCAGATTCCTCAGTGAGTCCATTTGTTTGACAGACCTAGACTTATGAATGAATGAATGAATGAATGAATGAATGAATGAAGAACTTGTATAGCGCAGCACATGCGAAATAAATCGCCTCTGGGCGACATACTAGATCTGTTTATTCTGAAGTGTATTATGACATTTGTGTATTTAATGTTCAGGTTCTATGTATGTCTTGCTATTTTGAGTTGTTTATGTACCCTTTCTTTAGCCATTAGGTTGTTAATACTCACCCCCAATATTTCTCTATGCTCTTGTGTAATATTGTAATAGCTGGGTGCTGTTCCTGTAGGGTCCACTGGGGGCGCCTTTTTTTTGGGCCTGGTGTGGTTGGCTGCCACCTGATGTATGGGGCTGCCCATCTATTAACTTTTTATGGTGGGTGGCTTCTTAAGGCATATGACGTGGAATGGATGCTTTCACCTTTATCCTTCGGGCGGATCCAAGCATCTCTCTGATCGTCCTGTCCCGACTTCTGCCCACATATGTCTGTGTGCATGTGCGGACATCTGCCTATGTTCCATGTGTCAGCGGGCCCTTGATGTGTGACGTCATCCTGCCTCCCATGGGGTGGGGTTCCGCCACATGCCTGGGATTCGGAGAGCCGACACTATTTAATGGTGGAACTTAAAGCGGAGCTCCACCCTAAAGTGGAACTCCCGCTTATAGGAACTCTCCCCCTCTCCAGTGTCACATTTGACACCTTTCAGGGGGGAGGGGGGGTGTAGATACCTGTCTAAAGACAGGTATTTGCACCCACTTCTGGCCACACAGTCTGCGGGTAGACTGCGGGCATGACGTCACCTCCCGTCCCTCCCCCACGCTGTGTTCTGGGAACACTCGGCTCCCAGCACACAGCGGAAGCCAGTCAGCAGGCGCAGCGCGACTCGCACATGCTCCGTAGTGAACCGGGCAGTAAAGCTGGAGCGCTTCACTTCCTGGTTCCCTCACCGAGAATGGCAGGGGGGCAGCAGAGTGACGAGCGATCGCTCGTCCTCTGCTGCAGATGGCGCAGGACTCCAGGACAGGTAAGTGTGCCGATATTAAAAGTCAGCAGCTGCAGTATTTGTAGCTGCTGGGTTTTAATATTCTTTTTTCAGCGGACATCCACTTTAAGAAGCTCACATTACCATTGCTCCTTGCTGCCCATGTATGGGGGAGCGAGATCTGGCGTAACACGTGGATACTGTAGACTGTACTGTAGATCCTGTAGGCTTATTTACAACTACTTTCAACCACTATAGGTAAGAGTTTTACTTTAAAGGTTTTTTTTTTTATTTTCAACATAGGTTCCTTTAAGCTAGTGCATTGTTGGTTCATTTACCCTTTCCTTCGATTTCCCTTCTAAAAAATGTGTTTCTTTGTCTGAATTTCTCACTTCCTGTTTCTCTGCTGAGAACACAGCGTCTCCCCGTAGGGGTGTAGTCCCAAGGAAGGGGGCGAGCAAGCTGGCAAACCCCCAGCCAGAATGGCTCAGATGATGGGGGCAAGCTTACTGAGGAGGAACAGGAAGTGAGAAATTCAGACAAAGAAAAAAACATTTAGAAGGGAAATTGAAGGAAAAGGTAAGTGACCCAACAATGCACTAGCTTTTTAGAAAATAAAAAACAAACCTTTATGACCCCTTTAATATGTCAACCTGCTCTCCTCACCCCTACATTTGCTACCGCCGGTTGGTTTATAAACACAGAGCTATGCCAGTGTTAAAGTGAAAGTAAATATCCATGCATGATTTTTACCTACAGGTAAGCTTATGATAAGGCTTACCTATAGGTACTGTAACTATCTCCTAAACGTGCACTGTTTAGGAGATATTGCTTTAGATGCAGCCGGTAACATCACATATGCTCTTAAGGAACGGCATACTGATGCTATTCCTTCAGTGTCCTGTGCTGTAAATGGAGGCTCCCGCATGCATGTGTGGGAGTGATGTCATCATGGCTCAAGCCACTCACACAGCTCGAGTTTGTGAACTGCGACTCTGTGACTGGGCAGAGCCGCCATGATGTCACTCCTGTGCATGCACGAGGGAGCCACCATTTAGCATTAGGGGCCGTTTTTTCAAAGCGCATGGGCCAGTGATGTCACTTTTTTGTATTTTTTAGAATTAAAACCCTGACTAAGACACTCTGTTACAGAAGTAGCTGCTTTTTGACCCCGGTAATTATACCTAGGTGTTATTTTGTATGCTCAGTGATGTCACTGGCTGCATGTAAATATCTCCTAAATGATGCACATTTAGGAGATATTTAGACTACCTATACATAAGCCTTATTATAGGCTTAATTATAGGTAAAATTTAGTGATAGAAGTTTACTTCCAACTTAAGGTAAAACATCTTTTAACCACTTGGAGCCCCGGCCATTGTAAAATGCCAGCCACAAGGTGGCTCTACAATGCCGGGAGGACGTCTATTGATGTCCTCGGCTCCTCTGGCCATGAGGGGGGGGGGGCGCGCAAGCCTGTCACGTCCCTGAGGTGCCGATGCACGTGCCTGGCGTCCGCGATGTCGGCCGGGTGCCCGCGATCGGCCGTTACACAAACAAGGACGTGGTCCTTAGGGAGAAGAGACCGATGCTGTGTCCCTTGTACACAGGGACACAGATCGGTCACCTCCCCCAGTCAGTCCCCTCCCCCCACAGTTAGAATCACTAGTAGGGAACACATTTAACCCCTTACTCGCCCCCTAGTGTTAACCCCTTCTGTGCCAGTCACATTTACACAGTAATCAGTGCATATTTATAGCACTGATCGCTGTATAAATGTGAATGGTCCCAAAAATGTGTCAAAATAATGTCGCAGTCCCAATAATAATCGCAGATTTTTTGTTTATAGTGCCAAAAATAAGTTGATCAAATACCACCAAAAGAAAGCTCTATTTGTGGGAAAAAAATACGTCAATTTTGTTTGGGAGCCACGTTGCACGACCGTGCAATTGTAAGTTTAATCTACGCAGTGCCGAAAGCTGAAATTTTGCCTGGGCAGGAAGGGGGTATATGTGCCCAGTAAGCAAGTGGTTAAGTTTAAAACTATTTGAACTTCTGCTGCTGTGTGTAATACAGAGTTTATATGTATTTAGCTTTGATTGCAATATTTCAGGAAATGAAAGAAAGATTATTGTCAATTAATATAAAATGATTTCATAGGTAAGGTTTTTTGTTGCCTTAGATTTGACCTCTGCTCAGAAATAATGGGGCGGATTTACTAAAGGCAAATAGACTGTGAACTTTGGAAGTGCAGTTGCACTCATTTTCCCCAGAACTTGGTGAATGTGCTAAAACTTCACTTTGCAAAGAATACCCAATCAGGTGCAAGACAAATAAAACAAATGCATTTTTGCGTGCACGTGATGGGTTGATCGAAATTAGCAGAGCTTCACCACATTCACTAAGCTCTGGGGAAAATTATTGTAACTGCACTTCCAAAGCACACAGTCTGTTTGTCTTTAGTAAATCCACCCCAATATGTTTTCTTGCAGCTGCTTATCACATTTTTGTAGTCAAACTTATTTCTGGCATTTCCCGACACCGACAAAATGTACCGGAGCTTCATCCCTACATGTTATACAAATTGTATCAATTTTTTTCTTTAATTTATATCTGCAATGCCTGGTTGTTACATTGCAATCAGAGAGATAGAACTCTGAACGACTTAACACATCTTTGTCTTTAACTCCTTTACAGAGGGCTTTCACTGGCTCAGGACGTGAATAGATAAAAGTGTTCCTGTCCTTGCAGTTGAACAAGGGTTTTGACAGGACGTTATCACAGTCAACATCCCGGGTATTTGTCAGGTGCTTGTCCTGAAATGTTTTCCAGTCTTGACATAAGAACTTATGGGTGAGGCTCAAAACAACTGCAAATATCAGGAGAAAAGAGAATTTTGGAAACATTCTGGAAGTCGTGATCTGAAAAAGAAGAGCAAAGAAAATAATTATATCCTATATGGCTTTTATAGGACATCAAAATGAAAAATTAAGGCAAAATTTTGCTTACATCTATTCTATGTGTGCTGCTGATATCTAAAAATCTTTCCAGCCCTCCCAGAAGTGCTCACAAATCTGTTAAAATTGAGCTAAATACCTATGGGAGGGTCTACAGACCTTCATACAGCATCATACCGACAATGGTCTGGCTCTGGAGTCTGGATCCACCCACCCATGCACCTAATGCATATAATGCATCCCTAATGTACCTCACACCACTCCTGTAGAAGTCACGTGTTGCAACGAATACGCCTAAGAGTCCAGAGTCCACTAAGAGGTACCGGAGGTGACGCTTGCGAACTCGCCACTTGTTTTTATGCCTGTTTTTATAGCATCCATGTGAGTACCATAATGTATCCTTTTTATATTATTAAAAACTTTTTAATGATACAGCACTATTGGCACTTTTTACCTCTCTGAGTGAAGGTCAATGTTGTCCATTGGACGTGACTCCAGTGTTGCTCATCTTACTTTAAAAAAGTAATTAGTTACAGTTACAAATTACTTCTCCGAAAAAGTAATTGCGTTAGTGACTCAGTTACTACATTGAAAAAGTAATTAGTTACTCAGCAAAGTAACTGAATTTTTTTTTAATATTCTACAATGCTTTGTTGAGAAGCAGGTGACGGGCTCTTGCCAGGGAGCAGTAAGTTAATACTCCAAGACAAAAGAATGCCAGATCCTTGAGAGAAGAAAACCGAAACAAATGGTGATCTCGTGTATATCCCAGCCTAGGTGCATCCGTCCCACCATGTATGTGCAGCTAATAGGACTTAAAACCCTTATCCATCTGCTACATATTACATACAAATTATAAGCTGGATTAAAATGTATGTTTATAATATACATTCCCTTAATGTTTACAGAGTCTGTAATTTAAAATCTTATATTAGGCTTTATTAGAATTTTCTATAGTTTATTGTTTATTTTTTTTATTTATCTTATATAAGTATTATTAGATGCAAGGGATCTGGAATGGGGATGTCAGATTTTTCTTTGTAGGTCTGATGGAGATGAAATCACTGACCAAAAAAAACCTGCTGATCATTGGTCTGTATAGGTGTCCTGCATTTAGCATGTTGACCACTAGATGTCGCTGTGTACACTGTGTTGTATAGGGAACGTTTGTTCTGTGGAACATTTTGTTCCGGCCATGTGTTCCCCGGATCATTGATCAAGTTGCGCACACAGTGTGTGTGATCGATGTGAGGTGTTCCCCGGTGATAGGTCAGTGTGAGGCGGGTGGGGCTCATTGTATCCAGGGCTCCTTGCAATTGGCAGTTTTCAGACCACTGTGACAGGCCATCACATCGGTCACATGATTCTAAAGCGGAGTTCCACCCATATTTATGTTCACAGCGCCGGCAGAAGCAATTACTCTGCTGCTATCTAGTGGCGGTAGATGTAATTGGGGTAATGCCGCCCAAGTAATGGGAACTGCGTTACTGTGAGGGGAAGAGTAATCAGGTAGATTACTCGTTACCCTTAAAAGGGGCTGCGTTAGGTAACTGCGTTTATTGTAACTCCGTTACTTACAACACTGCTCCTGAGGGGGACTTTATCCACAGAGAGAGATTACAGTTCACTGGGACACACTACATTCTGCAACGACTGGAACACCGTTGGCTATAATATACATGCTGTTACCTTAAGGAGTAAGGTAATGGGACACCCTCACTAAAACATCAAAAGGATATTGGAATTCCTTCTCTGCACCACCTTTACGCTAAATATTTCGGCACAAGCACCAGCACTTTATTGTTGATTGTTCCTTTGATATTTTGATGTTTTAAACAGCATTGTTTTTTGCTGTTTTTCTGTATGGACACTGATGCGATTTCTTATTATCACGTATGTGTGTTGCTATAGTCTTGTTACTATATAGCAGTGCATGCTTCAATATCACTGAGCACTTAGACTCGCTTCACACTGGGCCTGACGAGTCGCGTCCCATGCAATGCAATGGAACCGTTCTAATAGGAGCGATGCAAGTCGCTCCGACTTAGAAATTTGGTTCCTGTACGACTTCAGGGGCAGCTCGGGGCGACTTGCATTGACTTCTATACGCCTCTGAAGTCGTCCTCAGGACAACTTGCAGAGTCACCCCCAAAGTCGTGTCGCTGTAGTATGAACCGACTCTTAGTATTTTTGTGTTTTTGATTGGATGTCATTTGTATCACCATTATCAGTTATAGCAACTGTCTTTTCTTTAGTTAAAGCAGAGTTCCACCCTGAAAAAAATCTTTCCACCAAAAAAAAAAAAAAATATATTTTAACTTACCCTAAATAGCTGTTGCTATGCGGAAGTGCAGAATCTGCCTTGTCTCTTCCGCGGTCGATTCTCTTCCTCCTCCTACAGTCTGTTTCTTATTGTGAATGGGGCACGCTGCATTCTGGGAACTGTGTGTATCCCAGAAAGCAACCGGCCCATTCACAAAGCACCGCGCTGCTCGCGCATGCGCAGTAGGAAACGGGCAGTGAAGCCGCACGGCTTCAGTGCCTGTTTCCCTTACTATGGATGGCGGCGCCTGGAGCTGCCAGGATCGAGGATCGGCCTCGGCGGGGGCCGACAACGTTGGCGACTAGGACAGGTAAGTGTCCTTAGTAAAAGTCAGCAGCTACAGTGTTAGCTGCTGACTTTAAATATTTTTTTTTTTTAAACGGACCTCCGCTTTAATCTACCCTATCACACAGCGCAGCACTACTTATTTATTACAACACGCCGTACAGAGTCATCACATGCCGTACAGAGTCATCACATGCCATACAGTGCCATACAGAGTTATCAAATGCTGTACAGAGTCATCACATGCCATACAGTGCCATACAGAGCCATCACATGCCGTACAGAGTCATCACATATCGTACAGTGCCATACAGAGTCATCACACGCCGTACAGAGTCATCACATGCCGTACAGAGTCATCACATGCCATACAGTGCCATACAGAGTTATCAAATGCTGTACAGAGTCATCACATGCCATACAGTGCCATACAGAGTCATCACATGCCATACAGTGCCGTACAGAGTCATCACATGCCATACAGTGCCGTACAGAGCCATAACATGCCGTACAGATTCATCACATATCGTACAGTGCCATACAGAGTCATCACATGCTGTACAGAGTCATTACATGCCATACAGTGCCATACAGAGTTATCAAATGCTGTACAGAGTCATCACATGCCGTAAAGTGCCGTACAGAGTCATCACATGCCATAAATTATGGAACTGTGTGACAAACTTCACTGGTTGCGTACTGTCCTCTGCTTTAGCTTCTCTGTTCCCCTTTTCAAAGGCATCATCAACAATATCATCAGGCTGGGTACCACCAGTGTGGCCAGATAACGGACAATGGACAGCCACACCAGCTGTCGCTAGGCAGTGACATTAGGCACCAGGCAGCCTCCGGGACAGCGTGGATGACACCATTACTAATGCTGCTTTCCACCACTTTTTTTGTGAGTATTTCCATCGCTTTTAAAGTGAATACATGTCCTAATTGCTACACTCAGAAGGCACTGCTGTTTTTTTCAATTTTCAGAGTTTCTTCTAGCTCTAGGCTGGCAGCTTTTATGAGATAAGCACACTTAATATCCTTACATGGACATTTTGTTATGGACTTGATTAATTACCCTCTTTATTGTACCCACTCATGTCCCCAGTTTCTATAAGCCTTATCCAGAGTGTGCCAAATTAATCTATTGTTTTCATGTAATCGCTTTCATGAACACCCTCTTATTAGGGTTGCCACCTGTCCAGGATTCACCCGGACAGTTTGAGTTTTGAATCATGTGTTCGGGTTTCAGACACAATATTCAGACAGGAATGTGGCTCAGAACAGGGCCCCATAGGAGGGTGAGGGGGCACTATGCATGCACATTTCAATTCTCTTTGGACACCCAAAGATGTCCAAGGTTACAATCCACTATAGTGTATGCTAAAAAAAAAAAAATTGCTGTGCGCAGCTAAAGTGTTTGGGTTTGACTTGAAGAAAACGTGGCAACCCTACCTCTCATCCAGTCCCTGTCAACTCTTCTCTATCTTTTTATTCATATCTAGCTACTGTATATCTAACTCTCTACATTGTCCTCAACTGCCTCTACTCACTAACTCACTCACTGCCCAGGAGATCACCAATCACTTTAAAAATAGGATGATACAATTTGCAATTAGATCTCCACTGTACAGGGCAATGCCACTGGGGACAAGCTAGGTGAATGAATACATGGAAATAGGGGAATGATCAGCCACGACTCTACAATCTGCAGCCACAACATGAGATCCCATCTCTACAAAGTAGGGCAAACAAACAACACAGAGAATAGAGCTACACTAATACCTAGCTAAAACAACAAAAACATTTGCACGTGTACAAAACTTTTAAGCATGGGTCTCAAACTAGTGGCCCCCCCAACTTGTAGATTTGCAACAGCTGGAGGGCCGCCAGTTTGAGACCCAAAACATCACCTATGTAAAATTTTGAATATCACAGTGTGTCACCATTTCCCAGGCATGTGCAATTTTGGTGGCCTATTTAGTATCTATTTAGTAAGGATGAGGGGAACACCCCCCCCCCCCTGGTTCGGTTTGCAGCAGAACATGCAAACAGGCATAAAATGTATTCGAACACTCAAACACCATTAAAGTCTATGGGACATGAACATATAAAATCAAATGTGCTAATTTTAAAGGCTTATGCCGCGTACACACGATCACTTTTTGTGATGAAAAAAAATGACGTTTTATGTGACGAAACAAAACAACGTTTTTCAAACTTAATTTTCCAAAACGACGTTGCATACACACCATCGTTTTTCCAAAATGCTCTAGCAAAGCGTAGTGACGTACACCACGTTCGACGGCACTCTGTTCCAATGAAGCTCCGTCTCATAACTTGCTTCTGAGCATGCGCGGGTTTAAAAACGTCGTTTTCAACATCGTTTTGCCCACACACCATCACTTTTTATGACACAAAAAACGACGTTTTGAAAAACGACACAAAAAATTCAAGCATGTTCGAAAAAAATTTTGGTCGTTTTTTTGAAGACATAAAACGTTTTAAATGACGTTTTTGAAAACATTGTTTTTTTTTTCATCACAAAAAGTGATCGTGTGTATGCGGCATCATATGCATGGTATTGTTATAAAAAGTGTTTGGGGACCTGGGTCCTGCCCCAGGGGACATGTATAAATGCAAAAAAAAGTTTTAAACGTTTTTTCAGGAGCAGTGATTTTAATAATTTTTAAAGTGAAACAATAAAAGTTAAATATTCCTTTAAATTTCATACCTAGGGGGCGTCCCTGCAGCAAAATTACATTTCTAAAGGAAAAAAAGTAATTCAAAACTGATCGCGGCTGTAATGAACTGTCAGGTCCCGCCAACATGTTAATTTTAAAGGGTTATATGCAAGTTATTGTCATAAAAAGTGTTTGGGGACCTGGGTCCTGCCCCAGGGGACATGTATTAATGCAAAAAAAGTTTGAAAAGCAACAGTTTTTCTGGGAGCAGTGATTTTAATAATGCTTAAAGCGGATCTCCACCCTAAAGTGTAGTCGCGCTGATCGGAACCCCCCCCATCCGGTGTCACATTTGACAGGTATTTGCACCCACTTCCGGCCACAGCAGAGTCGGCAAAATACAGGTTTTCCTAGCTTCCCGTCGCCCCCCGTTGTGTGCTGGGAACTCTCGGCTCCCAGCACACAGCGGGAGCCAATCGGAGGATGCAGCGCGACTCGCGCATGCGCCGTAGGGAACCGGGCAGTAAAGCCGGAGCGCTTCACTTCCTGATTCCCTCACCATGGATGGAGGGGGGAGCAGCAGAGACAAGCGAACGCTCGTCTCTCTGCTGCAGACGGCGCTGGACTCCAGGACAGGTAAGTGTCCTAATATTAAAAGTCAGCAGCTGCAGTATTTGTAGCTGCTGGCTTTTAATATTTTTTTTAATGGGCCATCCGCTTTAAAGTGAAATAATAAAAGTGAAATATTCCTTTAAATTTCGTACCTAGGGGGTGTCTATAGTATGCCTGTAAAGTGGCGCATAATGAATTGTCGGGTCCCGCAATACAGATAAAAGTAATTGAAAAAAATGGCATGGGTTCCCCCCCAGTCTGTTACCAGGCCCTTTGGGTTTGGTATGAATATTAAGGGGAACCCCAAACCAAAATTAAAAAAAATTGCATGGGGGTCCCCCCAAATTCCATACCAGGCCCTTCAGGTCTGGTATGGATATTAAGGGGAACGCTGTGTCAATTTTTTTTTTAAATGGCGTAGGGGTCCCTGTCAAAATCCATACCAGACCCTTATCCGAGCACGCAACCTGGCAAGCCGCAGGAAAAGAGGGGGGGAATAGAAAGCGTACCAGGCCACATGCCCTCAACATGGGGGGGGGGGGTTCTTCGGAGTCACCTCCAAAGCACCTTGTTCCCATGTTGATGGGGACTAGGGCCAAATTCCCACAACCCTTGCTCTGTGGTTGTGGGGGTCTGCGGGCGGGGGGCTTATCGGAATAAGGAAGCCCCCTTTAGGTCCCGGCGGCCATCTTGGTACACCCAGCCATGGCCTGAAGAACTCCTCACCACCCACTCCAAGCAAGCCATCCTGGAAGGCTAGGGATATAACAGGCACTGCAAAACGACCAGCAACCTTCACAGGGGCCACTTCTCGGTGGCAGACTGCAGCACGAGTCTGCTCGCACTCCCAGGGCAAAAACTGGGGCTAGTAGTAATCGGCGCAGGCTTCCTAGGAGTAGGACGTGTGGCTCCTAGCTCCGGATAGGCAGGGTCTTCCCACCTCCAGCATCCAAGCCAGGACGGTGCACTCCTTCTTTTTTTCCTCCATCAGAACCATTAGGCAAGGTAAGACTGCTTCTCTTGATAATCTGCCCCCCCTCCCCCGGGACAGTTTGCAGCCGTCCATTTTTAGGATAAGCCGCGGCCAGTTCATCTCCCCCTCCACTCCCCCAACCGCGATTGGAGCATCCACCCGCCGCAAGGCAGGCCCCACAGCTTCCGTCATCCAAATACATCACCTCCGCCCGGACAATCTCGCCGCAATCTTGCGGCGATCACGTCTCAGGAAGGTCTGCGGTTTCAGCCGCGGCCTAGCGGCGCGCCACACTTTCTGCTGATCAGCCCCCCCTAAAAAACATTTAGTAGTTGATCCAGGGTTCGCCCGATTGAACCGGAGGGATCAGGAAGGAATTTTTTTTCCCCTGGCACTGCAGATTGGCATTGCACAACTAGGGTTTTGGTCCTCTGGATCAACGGATGGTTTAGCAAGTTAGGGACCCACCTGAAATCTTTCTTCTCCCACCGTCATTGAATACCTACCCGATCAATTGTTTTAAACCTCTATCACCATCCTCAGTGTTTTCTGCGATTATGGCTAAACTGACATACTCCGCAAAAACTATTTGGGGTCTAAAGCCATCCGCCTCATTATTACCAGCCATCACCACAAAAGCTCTAAGGAATGAGCAACTGTTAAGAATCGATCGACGATCAACAGTCAAAAATCACACGTGTACTTCCCAGCCAAAGCGCATATCTTGCTCCTTGGTCAACAGAAGTTCTGCAGTAAAACAGAGATAAGAAATCCACAATTTCATCCTTCAACACAATTTAGACTGCCTCTTCATCACAGAAAGCTGGCTAACAGCGGACTGTAACACCATTCTAGGAGAATTGGTACCAGAGAATTACCGCATTCTAACAGAAAACAGAGTGGGGCAAAGAGTAGGAGGCCTGGCGGTGATCCACATGAATCACCTCTCGATCGCTAAACCAGACCTTCAGAACACACTTCCATTCGTGGAAACCCTCACTCTGCAACTGCAAACTAGCCCCCAGGACACTGTCCACATATTACTCTGCTATAGACCTCCTGGTCCAAAAACGCATCTCCTCACGTCATTGACAGAATTCATTTCCACCTATACCCTAAATACCAAACACCTCCTGCTGCTCGGGGATTTCAACCTCTGGGCTAACTCCTCACAGGACCCCATCGCCGACGCCTGCATTGATCATTTGGAAGGTTTAGGTCTGCAGCAACTAGTATGTGGACCCACTTACACTTCAGGCCACATGCCCGATTTCATTTTCAGACAAGATCTGGAAATGAACATTCTGGAAAGTGAGCCTCTACCATGGACAGATCACCATGCAATTAAATTCTCAATTACTAAAAATGCCCCCACAAAAAAAACGACAAAACCGTTTGTAACGGAACTATGTATTCTGCCTGTACATCTATAATAATCATGCAGTGGTATATTATGAGGTGTGAACATCCTCTGTCTGTAAAGATGTAGATTAGAACTGAATCAGCCTGTCTCTGGAAACCTCTCTTTAGTATGCTAATTCACCTCTCTATTCCCAAAGGTTAATTGATCTATTGTGTGTGTGAAAGACCTGTGTTTATCCTTAAGAGATTGTATATTGTATTCCAAATTAGCAGTATCCGGCCAGTTGTATTGAAATAACATGTCACTTATGTTCAGAAGAACTGTCAGGCTTTGCGGAGCCGAAATGTTTAGCTACGGAGGGGATTATCTGTGATTGAATTGTATTTGAGAAAGGAATGTGGCTTCTTTAGCCTGGTGACAGTGTGTCTAACTTGAGGCCCCCCCTGTAGAGGGAGGGGGCGGAGAGTTCCATTGTTCCTTGATTATTCACAAGTTTGTAACTAAGATTTAAACCAAGAAATGTACCATTAAAGTTAGTCTACTGGACCCTTCAAACGTAGCCTGTCTCGTTTATGGAAGGGAATGCAATGGGATTTATTCTGTGCCTCTTACAACTGGACCTGACTCTCCCTCTGGATCTCGTGGATGGGCTTATACTGGACTTACTTATATAGCAACTTGCCAGGGAAAAGGACGTCGTCAGCGGCTGATACCCTCTCCCTACTTGGGTAGCCGTTACACCGTTGACAACACACTGGACTAGATCTCAGAAGAATCTCCACTTGGAACTCTTCAAAATCACATTAGGGAACAAAATAAAAACAATCCAACAACATCAAACAGCCACCGAATCTCTTTACACCATCAACAAGGCTCTACTACAGTCAGCAGACATAGTAGCACCAAAACGCAAAACGTGCATCCGAAAAAACAACTCCAGCTGGTTTAACGACTAGCTGTCGTTGTTGAAACAAGAGCGTAGAAGAGCGGAAGCAGCCTGGAAAAGAAGTGCTTCAGAGGAAAACCACACCATTTATAAGGTAATAACTAATAAATACCACAAAGAAATCTTTAAAGCCAAAAAAAAATGTCTCCAATATCATCACAAATGCCCTAAATCGGCCCCGCAAAGTCTTTAATTTAGTCACCCAGACCATGAACCCAGTCTGCCTAGAGGCCCCGAATTCTGATTCACAAGAATTTTACAACAAATTATCGGATTATTTCATTAACAAAATTGAAAAAATCCGGGAAAGTATTCAGAAAAATAGCACCTTCAATGACTAAATCACCAAGGAAATACCCACATAAATCTGCCGCAATCAACTAATTTCACTCTAAAACCCATTGCCATCGATGCCACTAAAATATCATCGGGACTCTGCGAAACAGCACAGCGCCCAATGATATCATCCCCACTACACTGCTGAAAGAATGTGCCAATATTATGGCACCAGCTATCACGCAGCTCATAAACCAGTCATTCAAGGAGGGCATGGTGCCAACCTTGCTGAAACAAGGCACAATCAAACCAATTCTAAAAAAACAAACACCCTTGACCCCAAAGACCCAAACCACCGTCGGCCCATAACAGCCCTAAATGTTTTCTCCAAGGTAATGGAGAAAGAAATTGTACAACAGCTACAACATCATTTAGACACCCACAAATTACTCGATCCGTTTCAATCGGGTTTCCACCCTGGTCATGGTACAGAAACAGCACTTCTCAAAATATGGGATGATGCTCTCGAGGCAGCAGACGAAGGAGAATCCTGTCTTCTGGTACTACTGGATCTAAGCGCAGAATTTGATACTGTAGACCAAAAATTATTACTGACTCGGCTAGCTGAAGTAGCCAGAGTCGCGTAAGGTGATTTATCCTGGTTCTCCTCCTTCTTGGAGAACAGATCACAAATAGTGAAACTTGGTCTTTTCACTTCTGGAAAATGCACAGTGTGAGTGAGTGAGTGAGTGAGTAAGTGAGTGAAAAACTTATAGAGCACAAGGCTTGCGAACTGAATCGCCTCTGGGCGCTGTTTGCATTCCTTGAATAAAGGAAGGCTTTGCCTCAGAAGAGATGAGTTTTAATCATTCTCCTGAAGGCCAAGTGGTCCGACTCCAGTTGGATGGTGGTTGGTAGTGCATTCCACAGTCGTGGTCCTTGGACAGCAAATCTCCGATCTCCTTTGGATTTGTATCTTGCCTTTGGTATGTGCAGGAGGTTTTGATTTGTGGATCGCAGAGTGCAATTGGGGTTGTGGGGTTTTATTTTTTCTCAAAGATATTGGGGAGCGTTTCCTTGAATACACTTGTGTGTAAGGCAGAGTGCCTTAAAAGTGATTCTTTCTTTCACTGGTAGCCAGTGAAGAGATCTCAGCGAAAGGGAGATTGACTCCCATGTTTTTTTACCAGTCACTAATCAAGCAGCCGTATTTTGAACAACTTGCAGACGAGCAATTTGGTATTTGGAAGACCTAAGTAGAGGGCGTTTGCATAGTCGAGTCTGGAATTGACGATTGATCCCACCACAACTGCAATGTCCTCTTTAGGAATAAAAGGGGTGAGTCGGCGTAACTGGCGCAGCAGATGGTGGGATCCGCTGACTACCGCCCCTATTTGCGCATCCATTGTCATGTAGGAGTCAAAAATGACTCCGAGACTTTTGACTTTGGCGCTCGGGCTGATGATTTTTCCTAGGATGGGTGGTGGGGTCCAAATTGAGGTGGGGTGACTTTTCCTGTTTGCGTGAAACAGGAGAAGCTCCGTTTTTGAACCATTGAGTTTAAGATAGCTGGATGTCATCTAGCTATCTATTAGGGTGAGGGTTCTCTCTAATCCTGGGGAGTGATACTTTCCATTACTGACACGGAGATACAGTTGAGTGTCGTCTGCGTAGGAATGGTAAAATAACTTCTGGTTGCTGATGATCTCAAAGAGGGGGCGGAGATAGATATTGAACAGTACCGGTGACAAGGGAGATCCCTGAGGGACTGATACCGTACGCATTTTTGACGTGAAAGATCCCAATTTCACTGTTTGTGATCTGTTTTCCAAGAAGGAAGAAAACCAGGGTAGATTCTCTTCTGCGACTTTGGCCACTTCAGCTAGCCTAGCGAGTAGTAGTCCGTGGTCTACCGTGTCAAAGGCCGCACTTAGGTCCAACAGGATCAGGAGAGAAGATTCTCCTTCATCTGCGGCCTCTAGGACGTCATCCCATATTTTTACCAGAGCAGTTTCAGTTCCGTGCCCGGGCCGGAAGCCTGATTGAAACGTATCAAGTAATTTTTGGGTTTCTAAATGCTGTTGTAATTGTTGTACAACTTCTTTCTCCATTTTTTTGGAGAAAACATTTAGACCCGTTATGGGCCTCCTATTGTTTGGGTCTTTCGGGTCAAGGGTGGGTTTTTTCAGGATAGGTTTTATGGTACCTTGTTTCAACAAGGTAGGCACCATGCCTTCCTTGAATGATTGGTTTATAAGCTGCGTGATAGCGGGTGCCAGTATATCGGCACTTTCTTTCAGCAGTTTAGTGGGAATGATGTCATTGGGTGCTGTGCTGCTGCGCTGAGTCCCTCAGGCATCCCCTTTGTCGCCTGTTCTGTTCAATATCTATCTTCGCCCTCTCTTTGAAATCATCAGTAACCAGAAGTTACTTTATCATTCTTATGCAGATGGCACACAATTATATTTTCGCATCTGCAACAACAAGGATCATTATCTCGGATTAGAGAAATGCCTTACTTTGATAGAAGAAATATATTGTCTGATGGCGCAAGGGGAGATGGATAATAGAACTACCTTGGCAAGCGATCTAAATATCAGAATAAATATTCGTGAAAAACAAAATATATAATGAGTTCATAAGTCCACAAGAAATCCAAGTTAGCACTTTAGCGGCAGCAATCCCAGAAGAGCAGAAGCATACTCTGTACAAAGGTAGACAAAAAGAAACAAGGATGCGCCCAATCTAAGTGCAATAACGCATTTAATCGATATAATGAGATACAAAAGGAGAACGGCCAAATGGCTACTCACACATTAAAAATGGATATTGGGCATGTATGAGACCATGGATGTAGTCATCATCCGGTGTATGAGGGGTGTCCGCTCCTGGTGGTGAGGTGCTATAGATGGGAACCAGCGAGTGGGACAGCCTGGAGGAACTTGTTGGGAGCGCTGTGTACGGCGGCGTGCGTCTCACGATGGAGCGCAAACACAAGCCAGTTCCATAGTATGGATCTGTAGAAGCAGCTGGACTGTGAAACGCGTCATCCTATTGGTTCCTTCGTTTGAGCCCGCCACGTCACGTCACGTCACTTCCGGTGAGACTGGCTTGTGTTTGCGCTCCATCGTGAGACGCACGCCGCCGTACACGGCGCTCCCAACAAGTTCCTCCAGGCTGTCCCACTCGCTGGTTCCCATCTACAGCACCTCACCTCACCACCAGGAGCGGACACCCCTCATACACCGGATGATGACTACATCCATGGTCTCATACATGCCCAATATCCATTTTTAATGTGTGAGTAGCCATTTGGCCGTTCTCCTTTTGTATCTCATTATATCGATTAAATGCGTTATTGCACTTAGATTGGGCGCATCCTTGTTTCTTTTTGTCTTACTTTGATAGAAAACTGGATGACAAAGAGTTATCTTAAACTCAACGGTTCAAAAACAGAACTTCTTCTGTTTCACGCCAAGCGAAAAAATCAACCCGCAACAACATGGACACCCCCGCCCATTCTGGGTAAAACTATCACCCCTAGCACCAACGTTAAAAGTCTTGGAGTCATTTTTGACACCTACAAGACAATGTATTGCACAAATAGGTTCAGTAGTCAGTGGATCCCATCATCTGCTGTGCCTTATATGCAGACTCATTCCCTTTATCCCAAAAGAAGACATAACAGTCGTAGACTGTCGGACTGCCCAAATACCAAATCTCTCGTCTGCAAGTCGGTCAGAATACGGCCGCTCGACTTGTGACTTGTAAAAAACCATGGGAATCAATCTCACCTTCACTGAGATCCCTTCATTGGTTGCCAGTAAAAGACAGAATTACTTTCAAGGCACTCTGTCTAACACATAAGTGTGTTTAAGGAAATGCCCCCCAATATCTATGTGAAAAACTAAATGCTCACAACCCCAATCGCGTTCTGCGATCCACCAACCAAAATCTACTCCAGATACCCAAAGTCAGATACAAGTCCAAAGGAGAGTGAGGATTTGCAGTCCAAGGACCCAGATTGTGGAACGCTCTACCAACCAGCATCCGGTTGGAGGTGAACCACCTGGCCTTCATCTCTTCCGAGGATTACCTAAGGAATGGATACCAAGCGCCCAGAGGCGATTCAGTTGGCATGTGTTGCGCTATATAAGTTTCTCACTTACTCACTCAGATCCCAGCCCACCGGATTGTGAATTGGTAATGGGGTATCGAGAAAAAAGGAAAAAAAAAAACAGTTCCGCCTTCATGGAAGGTGTCCGCCGAGTGATGCTAACCCCGCCGTGACAGCTGTTATATGGAGGCAGAACTGTTCCGTGTTTTTCTCTTTTTTCTCGATATCGTCCCCTTTTTCACGAGAATGGATTACATCACTGTAATTTTTTTTTTAATAAAGGACTTGTCCCAAGCTGGCTTTTTGGGTGAAATGGTAGGGGTACAATGTACCCCTTTACCAATTCACATAGGGGGTGAGATCTGGGGTTCCCCTTGTGAAAGGGGGCTTCCAGATTCCGATAAGCTCCCCATCCGCAGACCGCCACAACCACCGGGGCAAGCCACTGTGCCGATCAATTGCTGCCAGTTTGCCCACGTAAAATGCTGCCAGTTTGCCCCCTCAAATACCGCCAGTTTGCCCACGTGAAATGCCACCAGATTGCCCCATCAAATATCGCCAATTTGCCCCCCTGCCCCGGAACTTACCTTTCTTGGGTCAGCCATCCTCCTCCACACTCCCTTGATGTCTTCTTCCGCCCTCGATGTCGCTTCAGCCAATCAGGTGACCGGTAACCAGACCTGGTAAACCTGATTGGCTGAGACGCCGGGCAGTGTTAACCAGGGAACGCAGAGCCTGTGTGCCCTCTTGTTAACCTTTTGGAAGCCAATTAGAGCCCACAGGCTGTAATCGGGAATCCACTGGCTCTGATAGGCACTTCCAAAACACACCCACCGCTGTTCAGATGGGCGGCGCTCAACAGGGGGCCGGACACCTGAATAGTGGGCAGCAGCGGCAACAATACATAGATTCATGCATTGCATGAATCTATGTATTGTTAAATGACGGATGCAGGAGAGAGGGGGCGGCGCTCCTGCACCCACTATGGACGCACTGCTACTGATATGGAAATGGAAGATTTTAGGACCTTAATGTGAAGCTTTGTATCTGTGAAAATGATGAACCTCTTTGCGCCTAAGGATAAAACAAATCTAAATGCCTAAGCACAATTTTGCAGCTTTGACATGTGTTTGTAAAACCGTACATATCATCACAACTACTATGTGTATCCAAGTAGATTATACCTCGCTTTTTTCAGGACTAATTGGGCTTTCATCGGGTGGTAAATGGTAAAGATATTGCCTGATTTTTTTTTTATTATTATCAAAGGAATACTGGTCCAAGATAGTAGACAAAAATCTTTTATTGTATTTTATTTAGCTGTATATTTCTTAGTACTACCATAACTTACCACCAAAGAACAACCCAAATTAATGTCTCCTGCTCCTGACGATCGCAGTGATATCCCATATGTGTATGTTAGTTGTTGTACGTAACCGTAGTACAGCCTGAAAACAATGGTGCTGATTTTGCATTTTTTTTATTCTTCCTACTGTAAAACACACTGACATTAACTGGCACTGATACTAATAAAAAAAACGCTGTCCAAAGAAAATACTGACGTTGATCCAAAGCTAACTGTGGCACTGGCCTACATTAAAGGAACACTAAAGTCACAAATTTAAATAACAAACATGTTATACTTACCTCCACTGTGCAGCTCGTTTTGCACAGAGTGTCTCCGAATCCTGTCTTCTGGGGTCCCTCGGCGGCTGTCTCGGCTCCTCCTCGCAAAAGCTTTCTACATTCATGCGAGCAAGCTCGCATGGTGGAAAGCTTTTGCGAGCGCGCTCCCGTGATACAACGGCGGCCATAGCTCCGCCCCCCGGCACGCCGCGTCATCCGCTGTGATTGACAGCAGCGCCAGCCAATGATTGCGCTGCTATCAATCCGCCCAGCCTAGCCAATCAACGGCCAGGCTGGGAACCGAAAAGGATGACGTGGATGCGCCCGGAAATTTCGAACGGTCAGGTAAAAACGTTTACCTTTACAACCCCTTTAAACATTGATCTAGTTATTTTTATTATTTAATTTTTTTAATTATTATTATTATTATTTAAAGTGGTTGTAAAGTCAACATTTTTTTTTATCTTAATTCTATGCTTTAAAGCGTTTGTTAAATTTTGCCCCCTGTAACATCTGAAATACCTAGCTGATCCGGACAGTTTCTGCCCTCCCCTCCGTAAGCTCTCCTCCCTCTTCTCCCTCTTCTCCTTCCTGCTCCTGTGTCAGTGCCCACCCCCTCCGCTCTTTCTGCTCTTTCTGCTATTATAACTGCTTAACTCTTATGTAATCCTGCTGGTTGCTTAATAACAGGAGCCCATGTCTCTGTGTTTTATTAAAAAAAATGCCTCCTTTACCATATTTCAGACCGCCTCTCCTTCTCACGTCCCAGAGAGAGCTGGCAAGTCACGTGATCGCAGGGAACTGCTCTGAAATATGGTAAATAAGGCATTTTTTTTAAAATAAAACACAGAGACAGGAGTTCTGTCATTAGGAAACCAGGAGGATAATGCAAAGTTATATGAGTGTGTTAACAACTACTTTAAGATAAAAAGCCTTCTGTGTGTAGCAGCCCCCCTCAGCCCCCCTAATACTTACCTGAGCCCCATCTCTAACCAGCAATGTGCATGAGTACCACGGCCGTCCAGGATTGGCTGAAACACAGCAGTGGAGCCTTTAGCTCCTGCTGCTGTCAATCAAAGTCAGTTAGCCAATCAGGGAAGAGAGGGGGCGGGGTCAAACCGCGGCTCCATGTCTGAATGAACACACAAAGCTGTAGCTCAGCTCAGGTGCCCACATAGCAAGCTGCTCACAGTGGGGGCAGTCGAGAGGAGGGATGGGCAAGGAGCACTGGCGAAGAGGAGGATTGGGGCTGCTCTGTGCAAAACTACTGCACAGAGCCAGTAAGTATAACATGTTTGTTATTTTTTAAAGAAAAAAAGCGAGACTTTAGTATCACTTTAATTTCTTTTACACATACTATAATTCTCTGCAAGGAGAGAGAGAGAGATACAGTGAGAGGCTGAGATGCCTATCAGTCCAGGCACCTGTCAGATCCAGACTCCCAGTGTTGGGATGACGCGGTGCCTGGACTGATCTTGGTGACGTCAGCAGGGAGCGGACGTCACACCTCTCTCTGCTGAAAACAGGTCACAGAAGTGCAGAATGAATTGCACTCCTGTGGTCCATAGGCTAAGCCCAGCCGAATAAACTCAGGCTGGACTTCTCCTTTATGGAAGAGTAAGTTGGGATACTGAAGGATTTTCTCCCCTTTTATCTTTTATATCTTTTACTTCTTTTTTGGTTTTGTACTTTTTCTCCATCAATTAAAATGTAATAAAAATAAATAGAACAAAAGGGAAAAGAAAGAAAGAAAGAAAGAAAGAAAGAAAAAAAGAAAGAAAGAAAGAAAGAAAGAAAGAAAGAAAGAAAGAAAGAAAGAAAGAAAGAAAGAAAGAGCCTTTTGTGGGAAACACTAATAAACAACCAACAGCAGTGATGTGCTGAACCCATGCACCAAACTCAACATGGCCTAAAACTAACTTTCATTAGACAACTATATAGGACATTATAGATCTAGTACAGAGGCATGATATAATGGTCATAGAAGATGCATGCAATTACCTCTATCTTGAGGGAGATAAACAAAACTTATCAACAAAAAGCAGACATGTTTTTGCTGTTGTTGAGGATTCCATTTGTCTGCACGGATATGTGTATAGGTAGTGTCAGTATTCTGACCACAACCCACTACCTACAGACATTGACTAGTGCTAGGGATCACTGGGGCTACTGAGAAGCTTGACTGCCTCCCTAAAGCCAAACAAGCCATAGTGCACATTCCAACCTGGTAGAAATACTCTCCTGATAATTCAAACATACCAGATTGACAGCACTCAGGACCTGTACATGTAGTTGTATATAAAACAGTTCCACAAAGAGTGACTAGCAAGATGCCAGTGCCAATGTAGATAGTGTATAGTCATTTATTCAGGTTCATAAGCATATTCAGGTTCATAAGTAATGGAAGTCTAAGGCCACGTACACACGATCAGACCAAACCGATGACACTGGTCCGACAGACCGTTTTCATCGGACCACCGCTGAAGTGGTCTGATGGTCTGATGTGCGTACACACCATCAGTCCAAAATCCCATCGGGCCAGAACGCGGTGAGGTGGAACACAATGACGTGCTGAAAAAACGAAGTTCAATGCTTGCGTCGACTTGATTCTGAGCATGCGCGGGTTTTTGGCGTACTAACCATCGTTTTGGTCTGACGGACAGGTGTCCATCGGACAGATTTTAAAGCAAATTTTAAAACTTTGGTCCGATGGACAACGGTCCGATGGGCCGTACACACGATCAATTTGGTCCGATGAAACTGGTCTTCAGGCCAGTTTCATCGGACCAGTCTGACCGTGTGTACGCGGCCTCAAAAGTAATAAAATCATAATGACAAAATCCAGCTGCTTCAATAACCATACCTAGTGGCAATGATGGAAAATCAACAGCTCTGCATTTGGTGTGGTTAACCACTTCGGGTCCGCGCTATTGACAGAATACGTCAGCAGCGCGGACCTGAGGCGCCGGGGTCACGTCTGTGGACGCGGCGGGGAAAAACAGTCCCGACGCATCACCGAGGATTCGATGCGTGTACCCGGCAGCCACGATGTCCGTCAGGTACACGCGATCGTCGGTGACAGAGCAGGGACGTGGAGCTCTGTGTGTAAACACAGCACTCCACGTCCTGTCAGGGAGAGGTGACAGATGCTGTGTCCCTTGTACATAGGGAGACAGCATCGATCACCTCCCCCAGTCACCCCCCTCCCCCCACACAGTTAGAACACACCCAGGCAATACATTTAACCCCTTCCTCACCCCCTAGTGTTAACCCCTTCAATGCCAGTCACATTTATTCAGTAATTAGTGCATATTTATAGCACTGGTCGCTGTATAAATGTGAATGGCGCCAAAAATGTGTCAAAAGTGTCCGATGTGTCCACCGCAATATCGCAGTCAAAATAAAAATCGCAGATCGCCGCCATTACTAGTAAAAAAAAAATATTAAAAAAAAAATCATAATTCTGTCCCCTATTTTGTAGGTGCTATAACTTTTGCGCAAAGCAGTCACTTATTGTGATTTTTTTTTTTTTTTACAAAAATACGTAGAAGAATACGTATCGGCCTTAACTGAGAAAAAAATATATATTTTTTTTTTAAAAAAATTGGTATATTTATTATAGCAACAAGAAAAAAAAAAAATATATTTTTAAATTGTCACTCTTTTTTTGTTTATAACGCAAAAAATAAAAACCGCACGGACGATCAAATACCACCAAAAGAAAGCTCTATTTGTAGGAAAAAAAAGGACGCCAATTTTGTTTGGGTGCCACGTCACACGACCGCGCAATTGTCAGTTAAAGCGACGCAGTGCTGCAAGCTGAAATTTCGTCTGGGCACGAAGGGGGTTTATGTGCCCAGTAAGCAAGTGGTTAAAAGAGCCAGGGAGCCCTAGATGGAATCCTGATGGAACCAAGCATTTGGTGACATGACTCTGATGAAAGAAAAACTATCAGCCTGAAGCAAACGGTCCTAGTAATAAGCTTGGGCCAGAAGTGACATCAGCTGCGGGCCGGATGAAGAAACGGGAAGCAGAGATAGAGTGCAAGCTTGTGCCAGTTGCCGTGACAATGCGTTTCAAGAGCATGCGCTTTATTACATTACGACAGAGACAACCAGGTTATTTATAGTGAACTAAAGGTAAAAAACGAAAAAGTAAAAATCGAAACTGGAATAGCAGGACTGAGTGCTAAAAACTGGACTGGATAACCAAACCCATTCATGCTCAGATCCAGGGGGGATATTCTAAAAATTATCTATTTAGTTATATATTATAGGAAAACTGAAAAAGTAATGAACAAAAAAAAAATATATATATAAAAATGAAATGTTACATCAAAAAATGCAAAAAGAAAAGGAATAAATAAAAAATAATAAAAAATATGAGGATTACTGTTGGTTTTCCACCACTGTCTTCCATAAAAAATCTCTTTGTTTGAATCAAAAATAAAATGCCACCTATCACTGAAACTTGCAGAATAACCTATGGCTGGAGTGAGTATATATACACACAAGATAATAAATACATTTACTGATATATTAGAACTAATATCAGTACATGTAATAGATTTGAATGCATAAAAGATTACACAATAAATACAAGTAAAACACAACTTACCAGGCCTTTATATATATATGAGAGAAATTATTTATAACTATTGCTTCAGATGGAAAACAAGTTGGTTGAACGATGAGTATCTGAAAAAAAATAATCAACATCATAAGTGGTCTGAAAAACAGGAACAGGAAACTATAAATAATAATAAGGATTGCTGTTAGTTTTCCACATTGTCTTACATAAAAAAAAATAATGTCTTTGTTTGAGCCAAAAATGTAATTCTATTTATCGTTGAAACGTGCAGAATAACTTATGGCTGGAGAGAATATATGTACACACAAGATATTACAAATGATTATATACTAAAATCATTATCAGTAGATGTAATAAATGTCAATGCATAACGATTACAAAATAAAAACAAGTGAAAAACAACTCACCACTCCTTTATATACCGGTAAATGAGATCAATTTCTTATAACTATTGCTTCAGATGGAAAACAACTTGGTCAAATGACGAGTAACTAAAAAATAATAGCCAAAAACATCATAAGTGGTCTGGAAAACCAGTACAGGAAATATGTTTCATCTATAAATAACACCAAAATAAGATAAAAAAGAGAAAAGAGAAACTATACAAACCAATGTCACTCTATATTATGTACCTTTAAAAGCAAGGAGCACATGTGTGCTAACTAAACCCCTGTATTTAATGCAAACTGTTTCAGGATAGTTAAGATAATTGTATTTGGTTTTGTTTTGCATGCATTGCCCTTCCATGTGCTCTTTGCTGTGAAGGCCAGTTATAGATGGGCGATGGCCAGTTGTTTGTTACTGATGTAATATTGGTAAGGGGACACACTGAACACCTTTGCTGCTATTGTGCTATGTGCTGGGTGTCCAGTGTGCCCCTGTGCCTTAAGGCCGGGTTCACACCTATACGAATTGAGTGCGGCTTAAACCACATCCAATACGCAGAACATCTCTAAATACATTGTTTTCAATGAGGCTGGTTCACATATGTGCGATGCATTTGCACTGCGCATTGCAGAAAAAACGTGTGCGTCTTTTAGGCCCTGCGGTGCGGCTCAGGTGTGAATTCAGGCCCATTATCTTCTATGGGTACACAGCTGATTCGCAGAAGTGTTCATTTCTCTTCAGGATTCCTCTCATTCAGCTCAATACACTTCCCCCCTCCCCTCTCCCAGGTCTCCAAATTCGTAGCCAATCTGCAGCTAAAACACAGTGGATGTGCTGAACACTTCTCTTATCTCTCTGCAGAGATAAGAGAGCTGAAATTTGCACGCACAAGTGTGAAGCTGGCCTTAAGGAGGACTGGGCTACCTGCAGGCTTATCTGCCCTCATATCTATCTGTAGCGCCCCCTTTACTTTAAGTGTGGGCACTAGTCTAAATTTAGCAAGAATTGGAGAGTTACCTTGCTCCCATTCACACAATTTTAAGATGGTGACCCCTGTTATTTCAGAAGTGTTCTCTGGGCCATTCTGCACTCTAGGGATATGTCGTCATCCCTGGTCGACAGTTGTAGACAGAGGGGGTTTTGACAGAGCAAGCTTTCCCCAGCAGCCAATTGGAGGAGTTTTCATGCTGGGGAGGAATATATATGTGTCAGGTGTATGTGCTCAAGGCAGTTCTGCGGTGTCCCGGTTCCAGGTGCGGCATCCACCTTCAGGGTGCACGCATCCATGGACCCTGTCAGCGTGGCCCACCTGGCCAAACTCACAGGCTATTCTGGACCTCAACCGGAGGTCAGAGGGGACCCCAGTACTCTACTGGGTTCCCAGTTGTTTTGAGGAGATCCCAGGCTGGGTACCGTACGATTGGGGTATCGGCTTGAGGGGAACCCGGAGGCAGGTTGTCCAACGGGGCTTGAACAAACCAATCTGGGATCTGGTGACCGGGATGCCGACAGGTACACTTTGCTGTCACCCGGTGACCCATGCTAAAGGAAATTTACTGGGAGGATTCGCTCCGTTCACCCATCAAACTTATTGAAAAAATTAGCCGGGTTGAGATAGAGAGGCCTGTTCCTCCCAGTGATCCGAAGTGACACCTCGGCTGCCAGGTTAGTGTGGGGAACCTGCCCGTGGACACTTTACACACTCCACTCGGGAGTGGAGACGAGTTTAACTATTGCTATTGTCAAGGGCAGGCCTGCCCTGTTCACATCCAGGCCTGATACCACAAGGTTCTCTTATCCTTTTTTCATCAACTTTCCTTTCCTTAAACTGAAGATGATATTTGCCTTGTTGGCTGCAAAATAAAAAAAAGGCATTGAAGGAAACATTATTGACTGTCTGGACATTCACACTGGCATTTCACCCCTAGACATCACCAGGGTAACTTGGTGTGCCAATCCCAGTAATTAACCACCGGCTCCTTCGGGGATAGCGCTACATATCCATTAGAATGCATGTGCTACCACTGTGGAAACTTTCATAAATTTACAGGAGTTAAGACTGCAGAAATATTGGGGTGACTTAGAGTGACCCTGCAGCTTATGAATGAGAATACGGAACATAATACCCCTACCCATTCACAAAAAGAAGTGCCTAAAAGAGAAAAAAACACACATTTTTTGGACAATTCATTTATTACAAATTAAAAAACAATGTCTCCCGATGTAGATCCATTGTCAATTACATGCCTCCACCACTGCCGGACCCGAAAATAGAAAAAAAAAACTGCAACAAAGGCTAACTGCCTACTGCAGGCTCCGCCATTTGACAGTTCTTATATAGGTAAGGGGTGGAAAAACCTGGTGACACAAAGGAGTGTTGCCACCAGGTGAAGTCCCTGGGTGTCTCTGCTCCTTACCTATATAATAACTGTCAAATGGTGGACAGGGTTGTTGGGAAGAGGCCCTTGTTCCCATCAACATGTTGAGAACATGGTGGGAGCTGTGGTGGCTCAACGTGATTGGCACTCCCCTGACAAGCCATTCACCTCTGCAGCCAAGGGTTCTGATCCCGGTCTCGGCTACATGTGAATTGAGTTTGGTGGTCTCAGCCCAGCTCCCGGTGGGTGTGCTATGCAAGGTACGCCTGTGCTTAGTATGCCCACCCCCCCCAAAAAACCACCACACTTGCACGCACACATAATTAGTTTAACACACACGCACTTTGGCCATGAGGTCTCCTAAAATAAAGAGAGGCAAAGGACCTACGGGGGTCCTTTGGGTGAGCTAGACTCCCTCATAGGGGGAGTCCCTCTGCCCTGTTGGGGTCCTGTTGGGCCCCAGTCGGGCTCCCAAGTGGAGCAGGCAGGGTGAGTGGGAGGCCACCATTGCCACCGGGGGCATGGAGAAGGATGGCGATTGCCTCGGGGGGGGGGAGGGTCTGCCTACTCCCAACTCCTGCACTGCAGCTCCTCTCTCTCGAGTTCACGCACAAAATACACTTAAAAAAACGTGGCTTGGTACGGTTCAGGGGAGGGGAGGCGCTTGCTCGCTCTAAGGGTCTGGTATGGGTTTTCTCATTTACATTTTGACATGGAGTTCCCCTTAAATTCAACATCAGACCTGTATGGTATTTCTGGCAATGGACTGTGTAGGTATAGTATTGCCTGAAATTTAAATGTAATTTTTTTATTTATAACTGTACAGGCAGACTAAGGTGAAAAATGTATAGGAATTTATCAATTTTTAATTTTTATTGTTTTACTTTAAGCATCATTAACCACTTCAGCCCCGGACCATTTTGCTGGTCAATGACGGGGCCACTTTTTGCGATTCGGCACTGCGTCGCTTTAACTAACAATTGCGTGGTCGTGCGACGTGGCTCCCAAACAAAATTATTGTAATAAATATCCCCCAAAAATATATATAAAAAAAAAGATTTTTTCCTCAGTTTAGGCCGATACGTATTCTTCTACATATTTTTCGCAATACGTGTTTATTAATTGGCTTGCGCAAAAGTTATAGCGTCTACAAAATAGGGGATAGTTTTATGGCTTTTTTATTAATATTTTTTTTACTAGTAATGGCGGCGATCTTTGATTTTTATTGGTACTGTGACCTTATGGCGGGCACATTGAACACTTTTGACACATTTTTGGGACCATTGGCATTTTTATAGCGATCAGTGCTATAAAAATGCATTGATTACTGTGTTGTTTTTTTTTTGCATTGATAGTATCACAAATAAAAACATAGTAAAACATAATAAAAGTGGCAGGTGGGGTTGGGAGGAGGCAGAGTAGAGGGAGAGTGGGAGGTGAGCCGAGTCGCTGCACCATGCGCCTCTGGATTGTACTTGCACTCTGGACCAAAAGTTGACAGTCAGCTCCTGACAAGAGTGTCCCCTATGCCCTCCCACCAGTTCTCCCACAGAGCACCAGTGCCCCCTTGTCCCCCCACTAAGCACAAGTACCCCCCTTAGTCCCCCACAAAGCATCAGAGCCCCCTTGGTGCTCTATAGAGCACCAGTGCCCTCTTGTCCCCCCACTGAACACTAGTGTACCACTTTGTTTTCTTATTGAGCACCAATGCTTTCTTTGTCCCCACTGAGCACCAGTACCCCATCTCCCCCTTGAGCTCTTGTCCCCCTACTGAGCACCAATGCTCTCGTTGTCCCCCCCCCCCCCACTGAGCACCAGTAATCCCATCTCCCCTAGTAAACACCAGTGTCCTCATATCCACCCTCCACTGAGCACCAATTTCCCCTTGCCCCCTCACTGAACTCCAGTGCCCCCTTTCCCCCCCACTGAGAACCAGTGCCACCTTTGCCCCCCACTGCGCACCAGTGGGCCCCTTGCCCCCCCCCACTGAGCACCAATGCCACCCTTGTCCCTGCACTAAGCACCAGTGCTCCTTGTCCCCCACTGAACACCAGTGCCCCCTTTTGACGCCCCACTGAGCACCAGTGCCCCCTTACTCTCCACTAAGCACCAGTGCCCCCTTACTCTTCACTAAGCACCAGTTCACCCCTTGTCCCCCACTAAGCACCAGTGCTCTTTGTCCTCCTACTGAGCACCAGTTTCCCCCTCTTTCCACTTAATACCCCTGCAGCTTCAAGCAGAACAGTCAGTGTAAAATGATGTTTCTAAATTGCTTGTGCCAAATGCATTTGCAGTGTAATTTGTGTTAATCGCGGTATTCTCTGCAAGAGTTGTTGGGCTGCTGCACTTTAAAAGGCCTATATCATTTATACATTTAGTCTACCATTTAACCACTTCCATACTGGGCACCTAAACACCCTCCTGACCAGACCAATTTTCAGCTTTCAGCGCTCTTACAGTTTGAATGACAATTACTCAGTCATGCAACACTGTACCCAAATGATTTTTTTGTCCTTTTTTTCCCCACAAATAGAGCTTTCTTTTGGTGGTATTTAATCACCTCTGCGGTTTTTATTTTTTGCGCTATTAATAAAAAAAGACCAAAAATTTGGAAAAAAAAAGATTTTTTCTTAGTTTCTGTGATAAAATTTTGCAAATTATTAATTTTTCTTCATAAATTTTGGCCACAATTTATACTGCTAAATGTCTTTGATAAAAATAACCCAACGTTTTTGGAAATTATTTGAACTGTGTGAAAGTTTTAGAGTCTACAAGCTATAGTGCAAATCACAAAAAATGATGATCACATCTGATCACTGATCTGATCACACCTGATGTACTGAAGGCCTCTCTTATTTCTTGAGACCCTAACAAGCCAGGAAAGTAAAAATGCCCACAGATGGCACAGGTGGGCACTGATGAGGTGGCACAGGTGGGCACTGATTGCAGATGTGCACTAAGTGCAGGTGGGCACGGTGGCACAGGTGGGCATGGTGGCACAGGTGGGCACGGTGGCACAGGTGGGCACGGTGGCACAAGTGGGCACAGGTGGTACTGGTAGGCACAGGTGGGCACGGTGGTACTGGTGGGCACAGTGGTACTGGTGGGCACAGGTGGGCACACGGTGGTACTGGTGGGCACACAGTGGTACTGGTTGGCACATGTGGTACTGGTTGGCACACGGTGGTACTGGGGGGCACTGTGGTACTGGGGGGCACTGTGGTACTGTGGGGGGCACTGCGGTACTGTGGGGGGCACTGTGGGGGGCACTGTAGTACTGTGGGGGGCACTGTGGTGGGCACTGTGGTACTGTGGTGGGCACTGTGGTACTGTGGGGGGCACTGTGGTACTGTGGGGAGCACTAAAGTACTGGGGGGCACTGTGGTACTGTGGTGGGTACTGTGGGGGGCACTGTAGTACGAGGGGGGCACTGTAGTAATGGGGGCACAGGTTGGTGACTTTTTTTTTTCAGCGCTGGTCACTTACAGTTCTCTCTCCCTCCTCACACGCGCTGTCTGTGTGAGGAGGGAGAGTCGGCAATGAGAGATGATCTCATATGTTTACATATAAGATCATCTCTCATTGGCCGCACAGATCGCGCTGTAAATAGCCATGATCTGTGTTAGGGGACACGGCCAGCACAGTAGTTCCCCGCTGCGCGCTCGGGAGCGTGCGTGGGGAACGAGGAAAGGGGCGGCCGTAAAAACACGGCCAGTCAGGGATTCAGGACTGCGCTGCGGCCGTACAAAGCCGTACGGCCGTCAGCAAGTGGTTAAATAAAAACATTTTAATAATGAACACTCCCCTTTGGTTGTATTTCTGTCCCTATGATACATTTTCTGTGTTTACAGTATTTTAAAATTGTACAATAAGTTAACAATATTCTATTTGAAATAAATGCTCTTCCCCAATTAAATTCTCTGCCTACAGTTGCTTTGTCGATCCACAGCAAAACGTGTCCCTGGAATAATAATAAAAAAAAAAAAGTTGGCAACTATGTTCTGTCTTGCTGGTGCTCGGGGGCCAGGATGGGGGTGGGATAGACTTATGCCGCGTACACACGATCACTTTTTGCGATGAAAAAAAAACCGACGTTTTGAATCATGAAAAAAAACGAAGTTTTTCAAACTTCATTTTCCAAAACGACGTTGCGTACACACCATCGTTTTTCTACAAAGCTCTAGCAAAGCGTGGTGACGTACACCACGTTCGACGGCACGCTTTTCCATTGAAGCTCCGTCTCATAACTTGCTTCTGAGCATGCGTGGGTTTAAAAACGTTGTTTTCTACATCGTTTTGCCCACACACCATCACTTTTTATGACACAAAAAACGACGTTTTGAAAAACGACACAAAAAATTCAAGCAGGTTGGAATTTTTTTTCCGTCGTTTTTTTGAAGACATAAAACAACGTTTTGCCCACACACGGTGATTTTAAATGACGTTTTTGAAAACGTCGTTTTTTTCATCGCAAAAAGTGATCGTGTGTACACGGCATTAGGCTGCATTCACACCTGACCGACAAATCGCCATTCATGTCTATAGAGATGGTTCACATCTCTGAAACGCCGAACGCCTGTCGCCTGAAAAAAAGTCCCGGACCCTTTTTTTCAGGCGACATTGGCATTCGGCCATAGACATCAATGGGGATGATTTGTAAAAAAAAAAAAAAATGAATCGAATCGTGGCAAGTAATGCCGCTACTACTGTTACTTGTCGCTCAGGTGTGAATGCAGCCTTAGGCACTGGCTCTTTGCTGCAGAGATGATGCTGCCTCACACTTCTCTGCTAATATTATTGTAAAACATTATATATTTTTTTCTTGTCAAATTTGTTTTTTAAATTTTCAAAATTACAAGCATATATTGTCAATAAACATAGTCACTATAAATAGTAGCACTTAGATATTTATATCAAGCTCCAGTGTTTTTTTTAGAAGGCAACAACAACAAAAGAAAAAAAAACAGTAATTGAGTTTAACCAATGTTGACCATTGTCTGGAGACTTGCTAAAATATATGCTTAGTGTTGAATTTAGTAATTACAAACCAGATATAGTAATAAATAATATATAACAGTGTAAGGTAATATAAAGAAAAAAAATAAGGGTCATAATTTCTAGACCTTGTATAACGTTGGGGTAATATATAATGAAGATCAACAGGGATTTATTATATAGACATTTCAATGGAGCTCTAAAGCTGAAATATACTCATAAATATATACATAAAAAAAAAAAATGCTACTACCATTTTTGCATATAATAACAATATATGCTAGGAAAGAAAAAAGGACAAAAAAGAACTATAAAGATAGAATAAAGGGAAGGGTAAGAAGAAGAAGAGAGAAAAAATTAAAGATAGTAGGTAGATAAGATAGAAAAGGTTGAAAAGGTCCCCGGGGTATCTTATTATGTTTTTCTTATGTTATTAGCATAAAAATTATATATTTTTTAAATAATTGACAAAAAATACTACTGACTATTGACACATCCATTGCCCTACAGAGACCAACCTCTGTTGTACTGACAGAATCCCCCTGGGGCAGGGGGAGCTACAGTGGTCAAACATGAGTAGCAACTATTCTATATTAAAATGTAACTCACCTGTGGATTCAATATGCTTTGTGTCTTTTCTGCAGACAGAATGCTCCTTTATATATACCTGTGTTACAACATCTGGTATGGCAACATTTCCCCAGCTCATTTAAAAAGTTCATGTAACAAATACAGGAGAGAGAGAGAGAGAGAGAGAGAGAGAGAGAGAGAGAGAGAGAGAGAGAGAGAGAGAGAGAGAGAGAGAGAGAGAGAGAGAGAGAGAGAGAGAGAGAGAGAGAGAGAGAGAGAGAGAGAGAGAGAGAGAGAGAGAGAGAGAGAGAGAGAGATGCTACAATAATAGGCATTTGTAACAAATGTAAAGCATATGTTATCATAATTTGGCTGCAAAAGTGTTGTTGTTTTTTTTAGTGTCCGTATGCATGTTTATGAGCATTTGTACACATTATTTTTAAAGCGTTTTTGAGCTTTGGCATTTTTTTAAATTAGCTAATAGCCGCTAGGTGGCTTTTACGTCGTTTTCTCATTTGCCTATGCAAATGAGCCTGATAGACCGATTCCCAAACGTTTTTGCGCCGCCTCGTCGTCGTTTACGTCGTTTCCGTAAGCATAAACTTACCCCTGCTATATGAGGGGTAAGTTTACGAAGGTCCGTCGTATGCCATGTTAAGTATGGCGTCGGGACAGCGTCGTCTTTTTCCGTCGTTTACGTTTAAGTCGTTCGCGAATAGGGCTTTACGTTAATGACGCTCACGTCGGCTTCAGTGACGTTTTCCGACGTGAGCTGGAGCATGCGCACTGGGCTTTTTTCCCGGCCGGCGCATGCGCAGTTCGATCGACGCGGGGGCGCACTTAATTTAAATACAAGCCGCCCCCTTTCATTTACGCGGGGATACGCCAGGCCATTTGAGAATACGGCACTGGCTCATTTAAGTTGCGGCGGCGTAGTGTAAATGGCATACGGTACGCCGACGCGGCCGGTACGTGAATCTGGCCCTATGACTGTATTCATTGTTTTGTATAGAACCCAAGGAGATGTTGGCACTGTATACATTAATATTTACAGTAATATGATATCATTCATGATACAATATTATATCAATAATTTGAATAATAATAAAGCTTTCTGTCTAATACAGGGGTCAATAACCTTTTTTAGGGGGGGTTGGGGTGGAGGTGGGATAACGTGCAAAGAGGAAGTGTGGCAAATCTTGATGTACTCTAACTAGTGATCATAAATGACAATCTCAAAAAATATCAGTGGTATTAGCAACAAAATGAAGGTGCTACAGTGCAGCCAAGGCTGGCTGCCAAAACAATAACAGTGCAAAATAACATATAAAGTGGTAATAAATGCTGATACACAATAAAGTGCACAGAGTGCCAAATACAACACACAGCGGTGTTTAGGGTTAAAACGTCACCTCCAGTACCTCTTTGGTGGCTCTAAGTTAACCACATACGCGCATTCGTCACTTCACGTGACTTCTTCAGGAGTCACTAAATAATACTTATTTTGAAGATAACACTTGAAATTTCTCATCACGTCACTTTGGCTTTTACACCAGCAATTTTTCACTTTGAACTAATATTTTTTGCATTTACCTGTGGATACCTGCTGTATGAACTTTTAACCCTAAACACCGCTGTGTGTTGTATTTGGCACTCTGTGCACTTTATTGTGTATCAGCATTTATTACCACTTTATATGTTATTTTGCACTGTTATTGTTTTTGCAGGCGAGTGATTTGGTATTTGGGAAGTCCTAAATAGAGGGCATTTGCATAGTCGAGTCTGGAATTAATGATTGTTCCCACCACGACTGCAATGTCCTTTTTAGGGATAAAGGGGGTAAGTCGGCGTAGTAGGCGCAGCAGATGATGGGATCCGCTGACTACAGACCCTATTTGTGCATCCATTGTCATGTAGGAGTCGAAAATGACTCTGAGACTTTTGACTTTGGTGCTAGGGGTGATAATTTTACCCAGAATGGGCGGTGGGGTCCAAGTTGTGGTGGAGTGACTTTTCCGGTTTGCGTGAAACAGGAGAAGCTCTGTTTTTGAACCATTGAGTTTAAGATAACTGGATGTCATCCAGGCATCTATTAGGGTGAGGGATCTCTCTAATCCAAGAGAGTGATCCTTTTCATTACTGACGCGGAGATACAGTTGAGTGTCGTCTGCGTAGGAATGGTAAAGTAGCTTCTGGTTGCTGATGATTTCAAAGAGGGGACGGAGATAGATATTGAACAGTACCGGTGACAAGGGAGATCCCTGAAGGACTCCACATGATACCGTATGCTTTCCTGACACGAAAGATCCCAATTTCACTGTTTGTGATCGGTTTTCTAAGAAGGAGGAGAACCATGGTAGATCTGCTTCCGCGACTTTGGCCACTTCAGCTAGCCTAGTGAGTAGCAGTCTGTGGTCTACTGTGTCAAAGGCCGCACTTAGGTCCAACAGGATAAGGAGAGAGGATGCTCCTTCACCTGCGGCCTCTAGAACGTCATCCCATATTTTTACCAGAGCAGTTTCAGTTCCGTGACCTGGACGGAAGCCTGATTGAAACGTATCGAGTAATTTTTGGGTTTCTAAATGCAGTTGTAACTGTTGTACAACTTCTTTCTCCATTATCTTGGAGAAAACATTTAGACCTGTTATAGGCCTCCTATTGTTTGGATCTTTCGGGTCAAGGGTGTTTTTTTTTAGGATCGGTTTTATTGTACCTTGTTTCAACAAAGAGGGCACCATGCTCTCCTTCAATGATTGATTTATAAGCTGCGTGATAGCTGGTGCCAATATATCGGCACTTTCTTTCAGCAGTTTAGTGGGAATGATGTCATTGGGTGCTGTTGCGCAGAAACCGAATGATATTTTTAGTGGTCACGATGGAGATGGGTTTTAAGGTGAATTCTGGTGCTTGAGGCGGGTATGTAATGGTAATTGGGTTGGGATTAGGGGCGGGATTCATGCAGATTCCATTTTGCTTAATGCTTGCACGGATTCTTTCAATTTTATTAATGAAATAATCGGATAGTTTGTTGCAAAATTCTTGTGAATCAGCATTGGGGGGCTCTAAGCAGGCTGGATTTATCGACTGTGAAATCAGCTTGAAGAGTTCGCGATTTAGGGCCTTGGTGATGATGTTGGCGAAATGATTTTTCTTGCCATAAAGATTTCTTTATGATATTTCTTTGTTATTGTCTTATAAATGATATGGTTTGGTTTCTATCTGAAGAGCTCCTTTTCCACGCAGCTTCTGCTCTTCTACGCTCTTGCTTTAGCAACGTCAGCTGGTCGTTAAACCAGCCGGCGCTGTTTTTCCGAATGCAAGTTTTGCGTTTTGGTGCCACCCAGTCGGCGGACTGAAGTAGCGCCTTGTTGATGGCATCAAGTGTTTCTACGGCTGTTTGTTTATGTTGTATTGTGTTTTATTTCCTAGGGTCATTTTGAAGAGTTCTGAATGGAGCTTCTTCTGAGATCTAGTCACCGGTTTTCTTGTTTTATTTGGGCTGAGGTGGTTCGCGATAATACATTTAATGGCATGGTGATCGGTCCATGGTAGTGGCTCATTTTCCCCGACCTCAATTTCCAAATCCTGTTTAAAAATGAGATTGAGGGTATGGCCTGAGGCATGAGTGGGGCCTCGTATTAATTGCTGCAGACCTAGTCCTTCCAGATGGTCGATGCAGGCGTCAGCGACGGGGTCCAACGAGGAGTTGGCCCAGAGGGTGAAATCCCCAAGCACCAAAAGGTGTTTGATGCTTAGGGTGTAGGAGGAGATGAATTCTGTTAATGATGTGAGAAGGTGCCTGGTGGTCTATCTATAGCAAAGTAGAATATGGACCATGTCTTGGGGGTTTGTTTGCAGCTGAAGAGTGAGGGTTTCCATGAATGGAAGCGAGTTTAGAGGGACTGGTTTGGTGATCGAGAGGTGAATCTTGTGGATCACTGCCAGACCTCCCCCTCTTTGCCCCACTCTGTTCTGCATTTGAATGCGATAATTTTCTGGCACTAATTCTTCCAGAATGGTGTTGCAATCGGCTGTTAGCCAGCTTTCTGTGATAAAGAGGCAATCTAGATCATGTTGAAGGATGAAATCATGGATTTCTTGCTGGTGTTTTACTGCCGATCTTGTGTTGACCAAAACGCAGGATATGCGTCTCGGCTGGGGTACCTGGATGCGTTTTTTTACTGTTAATCGTTGATTGATTCTTTTTGGATTTAAACCTTTTTTTATTTTAAAACAGAAATTATAATACATTAAACAATTGTAGCAGTGTTACAGTTATAATACATAATACAGATGGGTCTACATGCAGATGCATACCATTGTGTATCCCCTCTTAACTTAAAATACCCTCCGGAACACTACTACATAAAGAGGAGAGGGACAAAAAAAAACACACTCTGTTGTTCCAATCTTCCTCGTGTCATCTATATTATTAGTCTTTACCCTCCTCGCCCCTCTGCCCTGGAGTCTAAAAAGGAATTCCAGGAGGTCCAAGTTCTTAAGTATGTTTCCTGTTGGTGTTGTGCTATCAATACTAATTCTTCTAGTTTACAGATTTCCTTTACTTTACTTATCCACATCTCTATGGTTGGGGGGGGTGGTGACTTCCACTTCTTTGTCATGCATGCCTTTGCTGCATCTAATAGATGACATATTCTTGTCTCCCTATACGCTTTCTCTTGAATTTGGTTCACGTGTAGAAGATAAAATTCTGGTTCTTCCGGTATCTCGTAATCTGAACAAATCTGGAGGACCCTTTTAATCTCCTGCCAATAACTCCTTAACCCCTTCCCTACCAGCCCATAGGGGAATCACGTCATGGTGATCCCCTCGCCGATGAGACAGGACGTTGCACAACGTCCTGTCTTCACGGCGTTCTAGGGCGCGCGCGCGCGCGCGCCGGCGGAGCGCTCGCGCGCCCGCGGCACCACCCGCGATCCAGCGGGCGTGCCCGACGGCCGTGATTGCCGCCGGGCACCCGCGATTTCCGGCAATCACGGCAGGAGTGTGGATCTGTGTGTGTAAACACACAGATCCACCTCCTGTCAGCGGTGAGGAGACTGATGTGTGTTCCCAGTACAGAGGAACACACATCGATCTCCTCCCCCTGCGAGTCCCCCTCCCCCTACAGTTAGAACATACTTTAGGACACATTTTAACCCCTTCAGCGCCCCCTAGTGTTAACCCCTTCCCTGCCAGTCACATTTACACAGTAATTAGTGCAGTTTTATAGCACTAATCGCTGTGTAAATGTGAACGGTCCCAAAAACGTGTCAAAAGTGTCCGATATGTCCGCCGCAACGTCACGGTCACACAAAAAAAAACGCAGATCCCCGCCATTACTAGTAAAAAAAATAAAATAAAATACCATAAATCTATCACCTATTTTGTAGACGCTATAACTTTTGCGCAAACCAATCAATATACGATTATTGCGTTTTTTTTTTTACCAAAAATACGTAGAATACGTATCGGTCTAAACTGAGGGGAAAAAAGTTTTTTTTTTTAAAAATATTGTGAGATGTATTAAATAAAAAGGAAAAAATATTGTGTTTTTTTTTAAATTGTCGCTCTTCTTTTGTTTATAGCGCAAAAAATAAAAAACGCAGAGATGATCAAATACCACCAAACGAAAGCTTTATTTGTGTGGGGAAAAAAACATAATGATTTAATTTGGGTACAGTGTTGCACGACCGCGCAATTGTCATTCAAAGTGCAACAGCGCTGAAAACTAAAAATTGGTCTGGGCAGGAAGGGGGTGAAAATGCCCTGTATGGAAGGGGTTAACAAAGGACAATCCCAAAATATATGTAACATCGTCCCTTTACTTCCCTGGCACCTCCAACATTTATCTGACACCTCTGGGAAGATTATATTTAATCTCTCCGGTGTCCTATACCATCTCGCAAAGATCTTATAATTTGTCTCCTGTGTCCTTGTACAAATCGATGTTTCGTGCGTTCGTCTGTATATACATTTTCGCTGTTCCATGCTAAATACCTTTTTTAATTCCTGTTCCCAATCTTGGACACACTTCAAAGGATGGCTCCCTGACTGTACTAGTAATTCATAACTTATGGAGAGAGTATGTGTTAATGTTCCCCTTTCACTACACATTCTCTCTAGTCTCGTGAGTGGTCTCTCAAAGGCCCCTGGGTTTGGTAGTGTGTTCAGGAATTGAACCATCTGGAGTGCATTTTAAAATTTTAAACGGAATACATTCTCTTGTTCCATCAGTTCGGCTATTGTAAGCCATCTTCCCATTCGGATATAGTTCACTACCTGTCTACTCCCCTCCTCCCTTAGATGTCGAAAAGCTCCGTCTTCACATCCCAGGGGGAACAGGGGGTTGCCTATCACTGGATATAATGGGGAGGTCTTAGGGTCGATGCCCATTATAGAAAATGCTGTTGCGCATATTTTCACTGTGTTTCCCAGAATCAGGTTCTTGTTCATTTCTTTGGGCAATGGGGCAGACCACCATGGTGCCCTTTCTAATGGTATTTTAGATTGGGAATGTTCAATTTGCACCCATAATTTGGTGTCTAAATGCCTGTTCCAATCTATTAACCTATTCAGGTGTACAGCATAGTAATATTTCCTTATGTCTGGCACCCCAAGTCCTCCCTGTTGTTTAGTATACATTAGTTGTTTCCTTTGTATTCTGGGGTTTTTGTGTGCCCATATAAACTCAAAAATAGTTCTCTGACATTGTTTAAAATAATGTACAGGGATGTGTATTGGTAATGTTTGAAATAGATAAAGCATTTTTGGGAGTATGTTCATCTTAATGATATTACATCGGCCTAGCCAGGTATGAAAACTCTGGTTCCACTTATTCAGTAAAATCTTCACCTTTTGCAGTAGCGGTGGGAAATTGAATTCAAAGATCTTATCTACTTTCCCTGGTAGTTGTATGCCTAAGTATGTCAGTGCTCTATCTGTCCACTTAAACTTAAATTTTTGTTTTAGACATGTTATTGATGCTTGTGGCACATTAACCCCCCTGCCGGTAAACCCGAGCGCGACTCGGGTTGGATTTTTCAGGTAAATAGCGATATCCACGAGTCGCGCTCGGGGTCAATATGCAGAGCCTGCAGTGCGCGCTGGCTTACCTTGGATCCAGGCGGGGTACTGTACTTACCTTGTCCCTGGATCCAGCGATGCATCCCCGCTGTGTGAGCGAGTGGCGTCCTCCATTCGACTCACACAGTGCCCGCGCGCCGCCGATCTCCGTTCCCTGCGATGTAACGGCGCACGGGGGCGGAGACCGGCGGCAAATTCAAAAAAGTAAACAAACACGTTACATACAGAATACTGTAATCTTATAGATTACAGTACTGTATGTAAAAAGTACACACCCCCCCTGTCCCTAGTGGTCTGCCCAGTGCCCTGCATGTTCTTTTACATAATAAAAACATTTTTTTTGTGCCTGCAAACTGTAGATTGTCCATAGCAACCAAAAGTGTCCCTTTATGTCAAAAGTGATTTTAGAGCAGCTAGAAAACAGCGATAATAAATGATAATCACTTGCAGAATTGAGCGATAGCGATTTGTGGGAAAATTCGTCATAAAAAAATAAAAGTAATGACAGCGACAATTCTGCAACTCAGCAAATTTCAGTGATTTTGATTTGATTACATTAGTGAATAATTCGAGATTTTCCTAGCTTGTGACGGAAAATATTGATTATATGAAGACAGGAGGCGAGTATCTTATGCATTAATCTTTCTTTATTAATGCTCACAGCAGAAACAAAACTGATCAGTATTCAAGCTTTTCTAAAACTAACATGAAACAGAAAAGTTGAAACTTGAAAACTAGAAAGAAACTACGTTTCCCAGCAGTCCTTGGGTCTGTGACCCCTCCCTCTGGCCTCTGCATATAAGGACTGCTCCTCCCCTTCCTATTCCTCTTTCTTCATGCGAACTTCCAAATGAATTGAAAATGATTCACCAGTCTCTGGGACCCCCAACTCCGGGGACTTCGGCCGGCCGGCCTTTTCTGAATCCCAGACGTTCCGTTGTACGCGGGGGTAACATTCGTCCCAACGGGGACCAACCGACAGCTTCTACGGCCAACCGGGCCTTTGGAAACGAAACCATGTTAGAAGGAACGTGTCTTCGACCTTCCTGAACGCAGTCGAACGTGTTCAGTATCCTGTAAGAGAGTAGAAGGAACCATAATAGGGTAGGGAGGGAAGATACTCGCCTCCTGTCTTCATATAATCAATATTTTCCGTCACAAGCTAGGAAAATCTCGAATTATACCTCAGACAGGAGGCTCATATCTTATGCAAGTTCAAAGCTAGCATTTCTTACAGAAAATGAAGACAATATACATCAGATTACCCCAAAGCGGCCATAGACACATGTGTTTCCGGTCTGAAGTAAAAGGAGCGGAAAACGGTCTCCAAGGACCAGTCCGCCGCCAGTAGAAGATCTGACAGAGATCCCCCGGCCGAGACCACCTTAGTAGCCATTGCACTTCTAGTGGAGTGTGCGCCGAATTGAGTGGTATCTATACCCGCCATGTCCATAGTCGACCTGACCCAGCGCGCTAGAGTGGCAGAAGTCACCGGGCGATGAGGTTGGACGTAGGAAACCAATAATTGGGGCGAAGATGGAGAACGAAGTTCGGCGGTACGCGTTTCATAGGCCTGCAGGCACTTGACGACACATAAGCGCGGACGATCCGAAAAGAAAGGATAGAATACCGACTGAATGCCGGTCTTGGTCCTACGCACGACCGAGAACCTAACTCCTAGGGGCGAAAATTGTCGCCTGGAAATATCCAGTGCTCTAACATCTGAAACCCTTTTGACCGAGATAAGACAGAGGAGGATCGTAAGTTTGTACGTGAGATGTTTGAGAGACAAGTCCTCATTGTCATCCCACGTGGATAGCATGTCTAGGACCCTGGATACGTCCCAGGTTGATAGGTATTTGGGACGAGGAGGTCGTTTAAACTTGATACCTCTCATTAGTTTGCAAATGAGAGGGTGTCTACCCACCGGCAAGGCATCCACAGGGTGATGGTAAGCCGAAATAGCTGATCGATACACGTTAATGGAGCTGTACGCTCTACCGAAAGCCTCCGCCAGGAAGTTCACTATAAGTGCTACAGGGGTATGTATCGGACCTATACGCCGATCGAGTCCCGGGGGCCCAGGCCAGGGCGAGAAGCTCTCTAGCTGACTGTGAAAGGCCTCCGTCAGCGTCTGGCATCCTGAGACCAGGCAGGCTAGGAGGGTCAGAGAGCCGTCTGAAATTAGCGGGTGTATGTCTTTGGACGGGTGTGAAAGGAGGACTGGAAACGAGGGCAAGACCCTGGGAAGGTCGATGACCATTTCCAACAGAAGAGGAAACCACGGTTGTGTTGGCCACAAAGGCACAATCAACACCACCTTGGCTCCCTGGGTAGCGATCTGCAATAAGGTCCGGCATATCAGCTGGAATGGTGGAAACGCGTAATGCGTCCCCCCCGTCCAGGATTGGCGGAAAGCATCCACCGCTGTTGCCGTTGGGTCCGGCCTCCAACTGAAGAATTGGGGCAACTGATGGTTGAGTCTGGAGGCGAACAAGTCTATGGACAGTGGTCCCCAGAGATGGATGATACTGATGAAGGTCGAGCGGTCTAGCCGCCACTCGCCGGAATCGGTAATGTATCTGGAGTTCCAGTCCGCCACGATATTGGAGGATCCCGGAATGTACTCCGCCATGGGGACGATATTCCTGGCCAGGCAGAAGTGCCATAAAGCCTTGGCGATATCCGCCAAAATTTTGGACCTGGTGCCCCCCAAACGGTTGACGTATTGTACCGCTGAAATGTTGTCCATGCGTAGCAATACGCAACAGTTTGATCTCTTTGAGAGAAAACTCTGAACCGCGAAGAGGGCAGCTAGTAGCTCTAGGGCATTGATGTGTAGGAAGGATTCCCTGACTGACCAGATCCCTCCTGTTGAAATCTCTCCGAATCGAGCGCCCCAGCCCCTCCGACTTGCGTCGGATTCTAAGACGACGTCCGGATAGGAATTGAAGATTGTCTTGCCGTTCCAATCGACGGCATGACCGAGCCACCACTTCAGTTCCGTCCTGGCCTCTGCGGAGAGTGGAATCTCGTCTGCATAACGGAGACCTTGTCTCAGGTGAAGGATTTTGAGGCGTTGAAGGGCTCTGTAATGGAGAGGGGCCGGGAAGACGGCCTGTATGGATGCGGCCAAGAGGCCCACTATTCTGGCTAATACCCGTAAAGATAGGGATTGCTTGCGCAGTACTGCCCTGATCTCTTTGCGGATCAGAGCAAGTTTTGCCTTGGGTAAACGCAAGACCGCCTGGTTGGTATCTACCAGGAAACCGAGAAACTCCATGCTCTGGGATGGTGCTAGAATAGACTTCTCCATGTTGATGAGGAAGCCTAGGTCCTGCAGGAGACGTACGGTCCAGCCTACGTGGGTCTGAGCCTGAGATTTTGAGTTTGCAATGATAAGGATATCGTCTAGGTAAATAATCAGACGAACGCCCCTGCTCCGCAACGCGGCTACCATGGGCTTGAGTAATTTGGTGAAGCACCATGGGGCCGATGACAGCCCGAACGGTAGGCATGTAAACTGCCACGTGCGATCCCACCATTTGAATCGGAGTAGGTGTTGTGACTCCGGATGTACGGGGACTGTGAGATATGCATCTTTTAAGTCCACCTTTGCCAGCCAATCCCCCGGGTGGAGGAGGTCTCGGAGGCAATGGATACCCTCCATCTTGAAGTGACGGTATGTGACGTTTTGATTCAGGGCCCGGAGATTTATCACGGGGCGGTAACCTCCCCCCTTCTTTTTGACTATAAAAAGACTGCTTATGAACCCCAGGGAGAGAGGGTCTATGAGTGCAATGTTCTGAGCAGTGAAACGAATGGGGGGAGGAATAATGCCCAGTTGAGGGCAGGACAACAGTTCTATCTGGAACCCTGTGACTGTGTTTATCACCCATGCGTCTGCCGTAATCGAAGACCAGGCGTGGATAAAAAACCGTAGTCTTCCCCCTACAGGGGTGGAAAAACTTGGAGTCAGAAGAGGACTTACCGGAGTATGGACGGGATCTGGGGTCACCTCTGCTCCCACGTCCTCTCCATGGTCTGCCACGTGGTGAAAAGAACGGTGCGGGTAGTGCCACCGTGGTATAGGAGGCAGGAGTCTGAGCGTAATGTTGCTGGGCAGGAGCCCTATTAAATGGTCTGGAGTAACCAGCTCGGCCGGCAGAGCGGCCCCTACCTCTGCCGGCCCTAGCAAAAACCTTTTGGTTGCCTGCCCTTTTGAGGAACGATTGAGCTTTGTCGAGACTATTGAATAGTCCCACGAAATTTGTTAATGTCCCTAACAAGGGAGTCCCCAAATAGTAGGCCTTCAGCAGAAGGTCCCGGTTCGGTCTCCGCCAGGTGGGCCAGTTGTGGATCCAGGCGCATGAGGATGGAGCGTCTGCGCTCCGTGGAGCATGCCGTGTTGGCGTTACCTAAAAGGCATATGGCCCTCTGGGCCCACCCCCGAAGTTGTTGCACATCAGCAATGTAGCGGAGTACAATATTAAACTCCACGATCTCCGCTGGTAACTAGGGTAAATCCACAGTCAGCATTGACAAGTAAGGCAATGTCCCAAATCTCCCCAGTAACCGGACAACACACAGCTCTGAGAGTCAACTGACTTTTTATTCACAGGCTTCCATATTTATAGAATTCCCCATGCAAGGGGTTTCCAAACAGCCAAATAGATTTAACAGGGGTAATACAGGGAGGACCAGATGGGGAACTTAACAGTTTGGATAATTCTCCCATCAGGCATTGCTGCATGAGGGAAAAGTCGGTTGAGAGCTGGGGTCTGGGGTTATGTGTTGTGGGAGTTTGGTTTAAAACTGCCGAACACCGATTGGGCAACATAAAACTAAGTACTTGAATGCTAGTGGCTTACGGCTGCCAGCATACCAATTACTATGCCCACATAAGACCCAGCAGAATACAGACAACCTTTTGACATGTAACGTCCAGCGTTCCAGAAGTGGCTAGGTTTGCCACAATGCTCCCCCAGAACCAAGCCGGCATACACAGTCTGATCCCAACGGATCGGCTTGGGGATGTCCGGGGGTGTAATTTCACAGATCACTTTTCAAGTTCAGTTTGTCTAGATAACCCGTCGGCGTTACCGTTTTGCTTCCCTGGTCGGTAGTGGATTGTAAAGTCAAACGGCTGCAGCGCCAAACTCCAGCGCAGCAGCCGGGCATTGTCTCCCGCCACACGGTTTAGCCACACCAACGGGTTGTGATCTGTGAGTAGCGAAAAAGGTTGTCCATACAAATACGGCTGCAACTTTTTGAGGGCCCACACCAAGGCCAGGCATTCCTTCTCAATGGCGGCGAAGCTTACTTCTCGTGGCAATAACTTTCGGCTCAGGTAAGCTACGGGGTGTTCTCCTCCATCGGCTCCCACTTGGCTCAGCACTGCTCCCAATCCAAACATTGAAGCGTCTGTGTGGACAAGAAATCTTTTAGTTGGATCAGGAGCAGCAAGTACAGGGGCATTAGTTAGAGCAGTCTTTAGTTGTTGGAATGCCTGATCACACTCTGGGGCCCAAACAACCTGTCGGGGCAGGTTCTTGCGTGTCAAGTCAGTCAAGGGTTTGGCCAGGGCACTATAATTGGGTACGAATTTTCTATAGTACCCCGCAGTACCTAGAAACGCTAGCACTTGGGTTTTCGTCCTGGGGGTGGGCCATTTAGCTATGGCTTCAACTTTAGCTGGTTCGGGTCTCTGTCGCCCGCTCCCCACCCGGTGGCCCAAGTACTGCACTTCGGCCATCCCTATATGACACTTGCTGGGTTTCAGTGTTAACCCTGCCTCTCCAATACGATCTAGAATGGCCCCTATGTGTTGTAGGTGCTCTGCCCAGGTCTGGCTAAATATGGCGATGTCGTCTAAATAGGCACATGCGTATTCCTGGAATCCGTCCAATAACCGATCGACCATCCGCTGAAAAGTTGCCGGAGCGTTCTTCATCCCGAATGGCATGACCCGAAATTGATACAGGCCAAACGGGGTGACAAACGCCGACTTGGGGATGGCCTCCTCGGCCAGTGGAATCTGCCAGTATCCCTTACATAAGTCTATGGTAGTGAGATACTGGCCCCGTGCCATCTTATCCAGCAGCTCGTCTATCCGGGGCATCGGATAGGCATCAGACACCGTTTTGTCATTTAGCCTCCGGTAGTCGACACAGAAACGTGTCGTGCCATCCTTCTTTGGTACCAGCACTACTGGCGATGCCCAGGGGCTATCGGAAGGTTCGATAACCCCCAGCTGCAACATCTCGTCAATCTCAGTCTTCATATGCGTCCTGACTGCTTCAGGGACACGATATGGGGTTTGCCACATAGGTAGCTGTCCCGGGGTCTCGACTCGGTGAGTGGCCAGCGGAGTGTACCCAGGTAAATTGGAGAAGGTAGCCCCTTTAGCTACAATCAGCTCTTGTACCTGGGCACGCTCCTGAGGGCTTAGCCGCTCCCCCAGCTGAACCCCCTTGGAGGGCTCCGTCTGTCCCTCCTGTTCTAAGAGGTCAGGTAGTGGCAGATTCTCCTGATCCTCCGAGGCGGAAGCGCATATGGCGGCCACATCCTCTATCCTCTCATGGTATGGTTTGAGCATATTCACGTGGAACATGCGTCTCTCCCCTACCCCTGAGCAGGGGCCAATCACATAGGTGGTGTCACATCTCTGTTCCACCACCTGGTATGGGCCTTGCCAGATGGCCTGCAGCTTGTCTGTGCGGACCGGTTTTAAAATCAAAACCTTTTGTCCCACCTGAAAGCTGCGGTCTCTGGCTCCCCTATCGTACCAGCGGCGCTGACGTTGTTGGGCCGCCCGGAGGTTGGTGCGCACAGCCTGGGTTAGCGCCTCCAGACGGTCCCTGAACTCCAGTACGTAGGATACAATAGGGGTTCCGTCTGGGCTACTCTCCCCCTCCCAATGCTCTCTAATTAGGTCTAGTGGCCCTCGCACCCTTCTCCCAAACAGTAATTCAAAAGGGGAAAACCCTGTTGACTCTTGGGGTACCTCTCTTTAAGCGAAGAGCAGATGGGGTAGAAAGCGCTCCCAGTCTTTATGAGCCTCTCCAAATGTACGGAGCATCTGCTTCAGCGTACCATTAAACCTTTCGCATAGACCATTGGACTGGGGGTGGTACGCCGAATTTACTATTGGCTTAATGCCACATATCTTCCATAGTTGTTGGGTTACCTCGGCGGTGAACTGGGTGCCTCTATCGGATATGATTTCTTGGGGAAACCCCACCCTGGAAAATATTTTCATTAAGGCCTCTGCCACAGTTTCGGCATGAATGTTGGTGAGGGCTATAGCCTCGGGGTACCGGGTGGCATAGTCCACTACAGTTAAAATATATCTTTTCCCGGAGGGACTGGGTTTTGGTAAGGGCCCCACTATATCTACGGCCACCCTACTGAAGGGTTCTTCAATAATGGGAAGAGGACATAACTTGGCTTTGTGGCGGTCACCTCGCTTGCCTACTCGCTGGCAAATGTCACAGGAGGTGCAGTATTGCCTCACATCCTTGGAGATCCCTGGCCAGAAGAAAGCGTGGGTCAACCTGTATCGGGTACGTGTCATCCCCAGATGCCCAGACAGGGGAATGTCGTGGGCAATCCGAAGCAGTTCTTGCCTATACTTCTGGGGAACCACTAACTGTTTAGTCGTTACTGTGGCCGACCCTCCCACTCCTCTTTCAGCAATGCGGTAAAGTAGCCCTTTCTCCCAGGTGTACCGCTCCCCCTCTAGCCCAGCCTGGTCAGCGTGTACCCTGTCCCTGTATACCTGTAGCGTGGGGTCTGACCTCACCTCGGCCTCAAACTTAGTCGGGGTATCCCAGGACATACGTGTCGTGTGGGGGTCATGGTCTCTTACCGGAGCTTCAGAGTGTGTCGGTGGAACCGTGGTGCGAGCCTGTTGTCGTGTGGTCACTGGATGGGCTTCCTGGTATGGGGCCTGGGGTACAAAAGCAGAGGTCATCTGGCCCAAGTCATTTCCCAGCATAACATCTGCTGGTAAATTTTGCATGAGGCCCACTTCTACCGTCCCCCCTCCCACACCCCAATCCAAATGTACTTTGGCAATGGGTAGTCGGTACACTGCTCCCCCTGCCACTCGTACTGCCACTGATCCGCCAGTGTGTGCCGAGTCAGGGACCAAATGGGGTGCTATCAAGGTTAAAGTAGCTCCTGAATCCCGAAGTCCCTGGACTTCTTTCCCCTCCAAGGTCACTGGCTGTCGATGATGCTGCCGGTTATCCGTGGCTCGGACTGTCATCACCTCATGCAAGATTCCCAGGGGTTCTTCCGTTGGAATGCTCAACATCTCTTGAGTGGCCGGCTCCCGTTGATAATGATGGGCAGCAGCCCTTGGTGCCGGGTTCGGTCGGCCTTGGTTCCAGGCGGGTCTGCCCCGGTTTTGGGTGCACTCGCGTGCCATATGTCCCCACTGTTTGCAGGTGTGGCATTGGATGTTGGCACGTCCGTTATATCTGGAGGGTGGTGGTAAAGTCCCTTGGGATTGATGAAAAGGGGAGGCTGTGAGACCGGGGGGTGGTAGAGTACTGGGTGGTCCCGCGGGTCGAGGATAACTCTTGGTTAGGGGCCCATGATGTCTCCTTGCATCAAAATGCTGATCCGCTAATCGAGCCGCTTCGGTTAGGGTGAGAGGTTTCCTGTCTCGCACCCATTCTTGTGCCTCTGGGGACAAACCGTTGAAGAATTGCTCCAACAGCATTAACTGTCTCAATTCCTCCATAGTAGTGGCTTGGCTGGCTTGTATCCACCCTTGGGAAGCTTGGTCCAGCTTGTGTGCCCATTCAGCATGTGAATCCTTCTCTGGTTTGCGTAGGTTTCTAAACTTGCGCCGGTATGCCTCTGGAGTAATGGCATATCTCTCTAATATCGCTCGCTTCACTTTATCATAATCCTTGCTGTCCTCACTGGGTACAGCGCGATATGCTTCTGATGCCCGACCTGCCAGCTTGCCTGCTAGCAATGGGACCCATACAGTCCGTTCCAAGTCATGTAAATCACACAGTCTCTCAAAATCCTGTAAATACCCATCAATCTCATCCTTCTCCTCGCAAAACATTTTAAAGGCATGATAGGGAATTTTGGGTTTTACCTGGTTGTAGAGTGACCCAGTAGTGGATTCTGCTCGAGATTGTGTATACTGCGGACTGTGTGCCATCACGTACTCCTGCACATTCGCCATTACCATGTGCAGCATGGCATCTGATATAGGCTGTGGCAAAAATTCCAGCCTGGTCCTCATTTCTCTCTGGTAGAGGGTTTCTTCCATGGCTGCTGGTGGTGTAGCACTGCGGGCTCTGTCTCCCTCCATCAGCTCGGCAGTTAGTACAGCTTTGGATTTGTTGCTGGCTACCTTACCCCTGGCTTCTAGCAGTTCCTTTAATGTCTGCCGCTTTAGCCTAGAATAATCCGTCTCCATTTACATCGGTAGTTCACATTGCACGAATTGCGCTTATTGGCTGTAAGGTTGGATCCCGTCGCTTGCCACCAAATGTAGCGGAGTACAATATTAAACTCCACGATCTCCGCTGGTAACTAGGGTAAATCCACAGTCAGCATTGACAAGTAAGGCAATGTCCCAAATCTCCCCAGTAACCGGACAACACACAGCTCTGAGAGTCAACTGACTTTTTATTCACAGGCTTCCATATTTATAGAATTCCCCATGCAAGGGGTTTCCAAACAGCCAAATAGATTTAACAGGGGTAATACAGGGAGGACCAGATGGGGAACTTAACAGTTTGGATAATTCTCCCATCAGGCATTGCTGCATGAGGGAAAAGTCGGTTGAGAGCTGGGGTCTGGGGTTATGTGTTGTGGGAGTTTGGTTTAAAACTGCCGAACACCGATTGGGCAACATAAAACTAAGTACTTGAATGCTAGTGGCTTACGGCTGCCAGCATACCAATTACTATGCCCACATAAGACCCAGCAGAATACAGACAACCTTTTGACATGTAACGTCCAGCGTTCCAGAAGTGGCTAGGTTTGCCACAAGCCTCTTGTGCTGAGGCAGCTGTTTGCTCAGACAAGTTAAGGATTTTTGTCAGTGGGCCCAACATGTCGAGGACCCGGTCCTGGATGCTCCTGAATGAGCGATCTATCCCCTTCTTGGGGAATTTCCCTGATTTGGCCAGGTACTTAGATAAGACGGGATCAATGTCTGGTGTACATGCCACCTTACTGGGTAGGCAAGGGCGTGGGCATTCCGCCCGCAATTTATTTCGGTTAGCTCTATCCAGCGATCTGCGGGTCCAGAGCTCCACGAATTGGGACACGTGGGGCAGGGGAGCCCAATCTCCCGACCGCGGGTGAGATATGGCATCTGGATGGAAGAGAGGTTCTCCCAGAGCGTCTGTGATTGTATTGCCCTAAATATCAGGTTTGGCGTCGTGTGGGATCGCCATTGACCCAGCACCCATATCATCATTGTCATCGTACTCGGACCCCGAGAATCCGGCTTCTGAGGACTCGTCAGACGAAATATCGTCTGAGTCGAGTACGTAGGAGTCCGGTTTGTTCCGCCTGGCGGATGTACGCCTCATGCATGACTCCCTGAGGCTCAGGGGTTAAAAGGGGTCCGGTGGGTGCGTGGGGTGGCAATCCGGGTGAGGGAGAGCCTTGTGCACATTGTTTGCTTCCCCTGCCGGGGAGTCCTCGATATGAGCCAAATGCTTCCTCTTTTGGGAGGATTTCCCTCTTTTTACTAGAGGTTCTTCAATTACGGTGGGGGCAACCCTGGGGGTTTGTTGTGAACCCGAGGGTAAGGCCACGGCTGCCATGGCAGCTTGCACAGACCTGGCTACCAGGTCCTGAATCTGTGCAGCGTTAAGCATGCATGATGGCTCCAGAGGCACTTCAGGTCCCTTCAAGGGGACAGAGCGGTCCTCAGACATTGCCTTCTGGCAGTGCAGTTACAGAATGCTAAGTAACTGGGTGATGATAAATCACCACCTCAGATCCTGACCTATGGGAGGGAGGGGGCCTGCCAGGGAGAGGTGTACTACACCTGTTAGATGTTAAGTATTATTAGTAGCCCAGCAACCGCTCCTGTCACCCTCCTCAGCTCCGTCCGCACTGCCGTGCGGTGCGCGGGAAGAAAAACCGTCTCCTGGGCGAAATCTCACGAGATTACACCGCAGGGACGAGAGGAGACCAGGCTGCGAGCTTATTGGTCATCGTGGACCAATCGCGCGTGCGGGAGGAACGTGATCCCGCCCCTCCTCACCGAGCAGAGGGGAGGGACGTGAAATGGGCGCCGAGCGCAGTGTGACCAACGGCTGCGACAAGGCGAACGAGCGGTGTATAAATGAACAATGTTCAGTAATAAGCACTAAGTTATAATAATAAGTTATAATAAGGTTACACAGGTTTTGTACAAGTAAAACACCTCACAGATAACTAGCAGCAGTGCAATACTTATCTCTCCTGTGAGCAGAAAGAAAGAGGAATAGGAAGGGGAGGAGCAGTCCTTATATGCAGAGGCCAGAGGGAGGGGTCACAGACCCAAGGACTGCTGGGAAACGTAGTTTCTTTCTAGTTTTCAAGTTTCAACTTTTCTGTTTCATGTTAGTTTTAGAAAAGCTTGAATACTGATCAGTTTTGTTTCTGCTGTGAGCATTAATAAAGAAAGATTAATGCATAAGATATGAGCCTCCTGTCTGAGGTATAATTTTTATTATAATTACATTATTATTTGTTATAATTATTTATAGTTATTTATTATATTATAATTTTATGATTTTGTGTTTCAAACTTTATCATACCCGGGATGTCTACTAGACTCTGGTTTGGACAAATTTAAGCAAGTTATTCCTAAAAATTGCAGGCCTACAGTATAAAACGCAGAATTTCCATGCAAAATAATTGTACCGCTTTTGGTACGTAATTCCAGACAGAATCATACCGCCAGGGAGGTTAACTCCCATTGCTTCTGACTTATTAAAATTTATACTTAAGTTCGAGAGAGAGCCATATTTCTCAAATTCCCTCATTAAATTCGGGATTGAGGTCAATGGATTGGTAAGGGTAAACAACATGTCGTCTGCGAAGGCTGTGATTTTACAGTGGTTCTCCCCTATGTGTACTCCTGTAATGTTCCCATTTAAACGCAGAGTACACAGGAAGGGTTCTAAAGACAGGGCGAAGAGGAGTGGGCATAGGGGACACCCCTGCCTTGTCCCGTTCGATATCTGAAAGGGCTCTGATAATATTCCGTTGGCCCGTACTTGGGTCGCTAGGCCTGAGTACATCGAAAATATCCATTTTATTATTTTATCTCCAAAGCCTCCATGTTGTAGTACTGCATGCATAAAGCTACAGTTCACCCTGTCAAAGGCCTTCTCTGCGTCTGTGTTCAGGAATACACATTGGGCCAGATTCAGGAACACTTGCGCTGGAGTATTTCGATATGCGCCGCGTAACTGTGATGATGCGCCGTCGTTTCTATGTGCCCGTACCCACCAAACTAGATGCGCCCAATAACGGGTCATTTGCGACCGGCGGAACGTTCCGACGCCAGAGTATCGTCAGCGCTTAATTTCGCTGGGCGCATCAGTCGCGCCTATTGATTTCCCCTGCAAATATGCAAATGAGGGATTTTTCACAATTCACGAACGGATTAGCACCATACGCTGGCTACATGCGCCGCGCGTATCTCGTCCGTCCGGCGCAAAGTTATTTCTACAAAAGGCTGCTTTATCTTTACTCCAGATGGCCACAGGTCAGCAGGAGAGCAGCTACAGCAGCGTTACCGACGATAAGAGCTAGCTGAGCACCCCCACTTGCAGGACAACACCTCTGTCCATGCTTGTCTGTCAAATTTTACAGCCATGGAGGAAGACATCATAGGTCTCCATAGCCGAGATGATGGCTGACAGCTCCTGGCCATTAAAGTTCAGCTTTCTCCTGTGTGTTTGCGGGGAACGGGAGCAGCCATCTCAAAACAAAAGTAACATCACTGCGGGGAGGGGGAGCAGGATATACTTTAGTGCCGAAATGGCGCTTCTACGGGCGCATTTAAACGCCCAACGGAAGGCATTGCGCTGACGTTTCCCGTGAAGTGGTGCCGACGGAAGTTGTGAGCATGCGCACAAAGGGGGCGAGTGGAGCCTCACTCACTGCGCATGCTCCGTGGTTGATGCGCTGAACGTAAGCCTCTGCGCTGGGCTCCGCCCATCATTTACATATGATCACACCCACTTCCACTTGCGTCGGGTTACGCCAGCGCATTATCGTTACTCTGGCGCAAGTTTACGCGCAACTGCTATGTGAATTACAGGACTTGCGCTGAAAGGGTCTTCAGAGTAACGTAAATGAGAAGCGTTACTCCAGAGGAAAGATACTCTCATCTACCTGAATCTGGCCCTTTGTGTCTTTTTTGTATTTGCTATCTGCACCAGGTTGATGGCTTTAATGGTGTTATCACACGCTTCCCGAGCGGGGACGAATCCCACTTGGTCCAAGTGTATTAGATCTGGGATATGCTGTTGTATCCTGTTTGCCAGAACCTTGGCGAAAATCTTTACGTCCAAGTTTAGCAAAGAGATCGGCCGATAACTTCCGCATAGGCCCAAATCTTTCCCCTCTTTTGGTATCACCGAAATATAGGCTAATACCGTTTCTTTCGTTAGACTAGCCGATGTCCCCGTTGAATAATTTAATCATTAATGTCAGGGCATTAGAACTGCCCGTTCGCGGCCGTTTACCGCGGGCGCGCGCATGCGCGGCTCGGGCGCGCGCGTGCATGTATTAGGCGCGCGTGTGCGCGGTATAGGCGCGCGGTGCGGGCGCGCGCACGGGCGCGCACGGACACACTCCCCATCCGGCCAATCAGTGGCTTAGGCGGGCTATTTAAGCCAGCCTCTTCCTCCTGTCTGGTTGCTGGCTTGTCACAGCTTCTAAGTGAACCTGATACCTACTACCTCTTGATCCTGATCCTTTGAACTTTGACTATTGTTACCGGACTGCTGCTTTCTCCTGCTCCTTGACCTTTTGCTTGAACTATCGAACTTCCTGATTTCTCCAACCCCCCTGACCACGGCCTGTTTCCCGGATTAATCTTCTGCTTGCTCCCAGCTCCAGCTATCTGGACTTCCGGACTATCTCTGTGTGCTTCCTCAGCTGACCTCAGTGACCTGCTTCCGGATCAGTCTCTGCTCCACGGATCCAGTCTACGTCCACATGTCGGTACCGGTGCCTCCCGGTGCGTCCGTCCCCCTGTACCCACTCCAGGGGGCGGATCGCGCTAGGTCGCAAAGGGAGCCGCCCTCAGCATCTTGGCCTTGGTGAGTTTATCTTTAACTACCGTGATAGTACAAGCCAGCCAGATGTCCGAGGCCGACAGGGCGCGCTCTCCCTTCGAGACCCTGTGCCTACAAGTCTCAGCACTAACCGACGCAGTACAGAAGTTGCAGGACGGATACGTACAAATGGATGGTCGCCTCCAACAAATGGCTGTCACGCCTGGACCCACGGCCCCTCCCGCGGCTCCAGCTATGGGAGCATCCACCTCCCAGTCTTCTCCAGGACCAGCAGTGGTTGTCTCTCACCCAGAACCTCGCGTCCCAACACCTGAGCGATTCTCTGGCGACCGCAAGAAATTCCGGGCATTCAAAAATGCATGCTCACTGTACCTGGCCCTGCAACCTAGAACTTTCTGTTCGGAAGCCGTGAAAGTAGGCTTTGTGATTTCTTTACTCACGGACGAGCCACAGGCTTGGGCCCACAGCCTACTGGAACAGAAGAGCCCAATACTGGACACTTTAGACACCTTTTTTAAAAACATGTCTGAACTATATGATGACCCCCTCCGTTCAGCTACGGCCGAAGCTACTCTCCACCAGCTGAATCAAGGGAGGAGACCAGTGGAGGACTTTATTGCAGAATTCCGAAAGTGGTCTGCTGACACAGGATGGAATGAGGCCGCCCTAAAATATCAATTCCGCCAAGGTCTCTCGGAGTCCCTCAAGGACGAATTGGCTAGAATTGATCCACCTGCTACTTTGGAAGCTTTGATTCAATCAGCTACCCAACTTGACAGACGCCTACGTGAGCGACGTTCAGAACGCTGTCAAACCAATCGTCCCAGCTGGACCCCACCAAGGTTCCCTCCAGCTCCTCCGCCTCTCCCGGTTCCGCCCGCTTTCCCGCTTCAAGATCCTGAGCCCATGCAACTCGGGATGATCCGGGCTCCCCTCACGCCTGAAGAGAGGCAGCGTAGACGCCAGTCAAATTTGTGCCTGTATTGCGGTGGAGCAGGCCACTTCCTCCGCACTTGTCCCATTAGACCCAGTAAGTCTAGATCATCATCCACCTTCAATTACCACATTACCAACTTACCTCAGACTTATGTTATCCTCTTTCTCTCCCTACAGCTCCCGGAGGGGGCGACCCGGCTACCGGCCATCGTTGACTCTGGGGCCTGCAGCTGCTTCATGGACTCCGCCCTGGCCCAGAAGCTGCAGATCCCTTGTCGTCCTAAGGACCTCCCCTTACCGATCCATCTGGCAGACGGCTCACTTCCCCGCTCAGGACTTGTGACCCACGAAACTCTACCTATTCCTGCCGTCTCGGATACCGGACACCAAGAGTACCTATGCCTAGACCTTATCCCGTCTCCTTTAGCCCCCATCATCTTGGGGCTTCCATGGCTGCAAGTGCACCAACCCAGTATAGACTGGTGCGAAAAGGAGATCAAATTCCCCTCAGTCTATTGTGCCCAACACTGCCTCACACCTACTAAACCCGCTTGTGCTACCTTGATGACAGCGTCAGAAGACCTCCAACATGTTCCCGCGGTCTACTCAGAATATAGAGACGTGTTTGACAAACAACAGGCAGACCGCCTTCCTCCGCACCGGTCATACGACTGCCCCATTGACCTGTTGCCTGGTTCTAAGATCCCTTTCGGAAGAATTTTTCCTTTATCAGAGACTGAATTAGTAGCCCTTAAAGCTTACATCGACGAAAACTTAGAAAAGAAATTCATTCGTCCTTCCTCTTCCCCAGCTGGGGCAGGAATCTTCTTCGTCGAGAAAAAAGATGGCTCCCTCAGGCCTTGCATCGATTATCGGGAATTGAATAAAATAACCATCAAGAACCGGTATCCCTTACCCCTGATCCCGGAACTATTCCAGCGATTCCGTTCAGCCCGGGTTTTCTCCAAACTCGACCTCCGGGGTGCATACAACCTCATCCGAATCCGGCCCGGAGACGAGTGGAAGACAGCTTTCAGGTCAAGGTTTGGCCACTTTGAATATCTGGTGATGCCTTTCGGGCTCTGTAATGCCCCTGCCACTTTCCAGCACCTGGTAAATGACATCTTCCGCCAATTCCTGGATGACTTCCTGGTCGTCTATCTAGATGACATCCTCATCTTCTCAGTATCCCTTGAAGTGCACCGGGTCCACGTTAAACAAGTCCTGGCCATCCTCAGGCAACATAAATTATATCTTAAAGCTGAGAAATGCGAATTTGAAAAGACCACCGTTCAGTTCTTGGGCTTTATCATCTCGACCAATGGGATATCCATGGATCCGCAGAAAGTTAAGGCAGTCCAGGACTGGCCAGCTCCGACCGACAAAAAGGGAGTACAGCGGTTTATTGGCTTCGCCAACTTTTACCGAAGATTCATTGCCGGCTTTTCATCCATTGTGTCCCCTATTACCAAACTAACCCAGCAGGGATGTCGTTTCCACTGGTCCCAGGAAGCACAGGAGGCATTCACAAAGCTCAAGACCTTGTTTTCTTCCGCGCCTGTTCTAAAACACCCAGACCCAACCTTGCCCTTTATCTTGGAGGTGGACGCCTCGGAAATAGCCATCGGAGCAATCCTATCGCAGAGACAGGGACCTAAATCTCTGCTACATCCTGTAGCTTATGCTTCACGGAAACTAAGCTCTCCGGAAAGAAACTATGACGTCGGTGACCGGGAATTACTGGCCATTAAGTTTGCCTTGGAGGAATGGAGGTATCTCCTGGAAGGTGCCCTTCACCCCATTCTGATTTTTACGGACCATAAAAACCTAGAGTACTTGCGATCCGCCAAACGTCTGAGACCAATACAAGCTCGCTGGGCCTTATTCTTCACTCGTTTTCAGTTCCACATCACCTTCAGACCGGGGTCTAAGAATGGGAAAGCAGACGCCCTTTCCAGAATGTTCACCGAAACACCTGATCCGCTGGAGCCTAGTACCATCCTAACCCCTAAGAACTTTTTATTAATTTCTCCAATTGACCTACTGACCTCTCTTAAAAGGGCCTCGGACCAATGCACCGACGAACTGGCACTCTCTCTGGAGAAACAAGACGGTCTACTGTGGTCACGGGGCAAAGTCTTTGTACCTACAGAAACAAGGCAATTGGTGTTAAGCACATTCCACGATCACAAGCTGGCAGGCCACTTCGGAACACGGAAGACCGCGGAGTTGATCGGACGCTCTTTCTGGTGGCCAAAATGGAAATTAGACTGTAAGACCTACGTATCTTCTTGCACCCGCTGCCAACGTTGTAAGGGTCCGAACATCAAGTCCTGGGGCCTTCTCAAACCCCTTCCAGTTCCGGAACGCCCCTGGACAGATGTGTCAATGGATTTCATTGTAGATCTGCCTCCCTCCGAAGGCTTTACTACGATTCTAGTGGTAATTGACCGACTGTCTAAATTAGCACACTTCCTGCCTATGATTGGTACACCCTCCGCGTCTGAGACAGCCAACATTTTTTTTAAGGAAATCATAAGACTCCATGGGGCACCCAAGAGCATCGTGTCAGATAGGGGTGTGCAATTTACTTCTAAATTCTGGAGGGAGCTCTGTAAATCGCTTGAAATTAAGATCTGCCTCTCGTCTGCCTACCACCCGCAGTCCAATGGCCAGACAGAGAGGACCAACCAAACGTTGGAGCAATACCTCCGTTGTTTCTGTTCATCATCTCAAGACGACTGGGCATCTTTGCTACCAGCGGCAGAGTTTGCCTACAACAATTCGGTTCACTCATCTACTAACCAGACCCCGTTTTGGGCCAACCTCGGATACCATCCTACCTTCCTTCCGGACTCCATTCCTGAAATTTCGGTCCCAGCTGTCCAGGAACGTATAGTTGCCATGCAACAAAACTTCCAGAAACTCCAGGAGACCATGCACCAAGCCCAAAAGAGCTACAAGAAGTTTTTCGACAGGGGGAGGAAGGACTGCCCGAATTTCGAAGCTGGCGAAAAGGTCTGGTTATCGGCCACAAACATCAAACTACCAATCCCTTCCCGGAAACTTGGCCCTAGGTTCATCGGCCCATTTAAGATTGAGCGGAAGATCAACCCTGTGGCTTTCGAACTAGAATTACCGGACTCTTATAGGATCCATCCTGTCTTTCACGCATCCCTGCTCAAGCCTGTCATACCAGACACCTTCCCTGGAAGAGAAGAACTCCCACCGCCTCCGGTGGTGATCGAAGGTGAAAAGGAGTTCGAGGTGGAATCCATTCTGAGCTGTCGAAAGAGGGGGAGGCAACTTCAGTACTTAATCAAGTGGAAAGGTTATCCTCCTGAGGACAATTCCTGGGAGCCCTCCAGAAATTTACATGCCCCTCGGCTGATCCGAACGTTCCATCGGGACCATCCGGAGTTGATGAACAGTTTGGGCGTCCGGAGCCCGCCCCTTGGGGGGGGGCACTGTCAGGGCATTAGAACTGCCCGTTCGCGGCCGTTTACCGCGGGCGCGCGCATGCGCGGCTCGGGCGCACGCGTGCATGTATTAGGCGCGTGTGCGCGGTATAGGCGCGCGGTGCGGGCGCGCGCACGGGCGCGCACGGACACACTCCCCATCCGGCCAATCAGTGGCTTAGGCGGGCTATTTAAGCCAGCCTCTTCCTCCTGTCTGGTTGCTGGCTTGTCACAGCTTCTAAGTGAACCTGATACCTACTACCTCTTGATCCTGATCCTTTGACCTTTGGCTATTGTTACCGGACTGCTGCTTTCTCCTGCTCCTTGACCTTTGGCTTGAACTATCGGACTTCCTGATTTCTCCAACCCCCTGACCACGGCCTGTTTCCCGGATTAATCTTCTGCTTGCTCCCAGCTCCAGCTATCTGGACTTCCGGACTATCTCTGTGTGCTTCCTCAGCTGACCTCAGTGACCTGCTTCCGGATCAGTCTCTGCTCCACGGATCCAGTCTACGTCCACCTGTCGGTACCGGTGCCTCCCGGTGCGTCCGTCCCCCTGTACCCACTCCAGGGGGCGGATCGCGCTAGGTCGCAAAGGGAGCCGCCCTCAGCATCTTGGCCTTGGTGAGTTTATCTTTAACTACCGTGATAATTAATTTGGATAGTGAGGGAAACTAAATTTTATAATATTGACCCGTGTAGCCATCGGGTCCTGGGGCTTTCCCCAATTTCATTGAATTTACTGCCACTTTAAGTTCCTTTTCAGTTATAGGGTCGTCTAGCCTCTCTCGTTGATTGATTCTTAACAGTTGCTCGCTCATTAGAGCTTTTTCGTTGACAGTTGGAAGTGTAGAGGCAAATGGTTTTAGTTCCCAAATGGTTTCTGCAGAGTATTTCAGATAACCCATAGTTGCAGAAAGACGTAGGGAAGTGACGATGATTATGGGGATTTAGGCGGCGCTGGGAGGAAGAATATCCCAGTGAAACTGTCACTAGTTTAACTCTTCCCTCCCTGAAATTTGGTCCAGAGGAAGGCGAAAAACCCCAGGCGTGCTGTGCCAATCTGCAGTGACTGGGAAAAAATGCCTTCCTGATCCCTACTGGCAATTGGTTAAAAAACCCTGGATCAATTGCTTTATGGATAGGGGCGTAGGGGATGCGTACACCTGAGTTAACTAAAGGGACCAGGTATCAGGCTGAAACAGCCTGTGAGAGGGGAAAAGATGAGGGTGAGTAAGGGTGGTGTTTTTATTGTGGAAATTGGGAGTACCAAGATGGCCGCAGACCGGGACTAGGCCCTTGCCGGGGGCTGGGGTACTGGGGCAGCGCGGGTGGGAGAAGTAAACCTACTAGGGCACCACGGGGAGGCTCCTGGGGGGGCCTGAGTGGTCTTATGCAATCAGGGAGGGGTCTCAGCACCAGAGTTCGGGAAGTCCTGCTAGGCCGCAGCTGAAGCCGCGGACTTTCCTGGATGCGGCGACCGCGATCCCCGATGGAAGAGGATGGAAGCGAGGGTAACAGGGAGCTGGCGGGAGATGGCGGGAGAAGGCGGTATGGTATTAGGGATGCGGGGGGGGTGTCGGTCGTCCGATTCTCGGGACTGAAACCGCGGCTTATCCTGACAAGGACGGCGGCATTCAGAGCAAAGGGGACAGACCAGCCAGAAGGTGCAAATCTTACCTTCGCAAGGAGCTGCAGAGGAGGGTAGGAGGAATGCTGAATCCTGGCTGCAATGAGGCTGGGCTGGGCTGGGCTGAAGACTGGTGAACCTGCCTGCCTGCCTGCCTGCCTGGAGCTAAAACATGCATACCCTACTCTTAGGAAGCGTGTGCCGTAGTGGGCTCCTGTTGCTAATACTAATAACAGTACAAGTTTACCTCACTTCAGGGCCGCCATCAGGAATTATGGGGCCCCTTACACAGCTTACAAAACTTCAGCAGGCATGGGCCCCCTGGAGCAGAGAACCAGGGGAGGGGGTGCTGCCGTGAATTGAGAAGCGCGGGGGGGGGGGGGGGGTGCTAATTGAGAAAATTGAGGGGTGGTGTCTTTACAAAAAAAAGAAATGAAGAGAAATATATATTAAACAAAAGGGGGGGAGGGGTAGCCATCCAGTGTCCTGGGGAATTCTGGGCCCTTTAATAAAATAAAAATAAAAACAAAAAATATATATATAAAAAAAAAAAATCATTTTTTACAAAAAATATTACAACACAAATAGGGGTTGCCATCTGGGACCCTGGGGAACTCTAGGCCCTTTAAAAAAAAAAAAAAATTATACTGTATATATAAAAAAATTAGGGCTGTTACTGATCAAAATTTTTGTGTTCGATTAATCGTTTTTTTTTTTAATCGATTAATCGACTAATTTCGATTAATTATAACGCACATACAGATCCAACTACTTTTAGCTGATCTCCTTGCAGGCTGATTCCCAGTGCAGCTACCAACCACTGGAAAAATGGATAGCAGGATACAAAAAACACACAAAGGCAACGCTCGATGGGAATAGCATTAAAACTTTTATAGTCTTCAAGTAGGTACAGTAACTAAATACATATAGCACTGGAGATAAAATCTATATAGCTACATAAACTGTAAAAATGGTGCGAGTAATACCAAACGGTAGCAAAAGCAGTCATAAAAACATGTAGCTAAGTATGATACTGGTATACAAATGTGTACAATGATACCACTGCTGAATCCTGATGAGGAAAGGTTAACATCAGTCTGTCGGCATGTAGATGTCCCATGAAGGGAACTATCGCAACTCCCAGTGGATGGCTGTAGAATCCCAGGGTGATAGAGGGAAGTGTAACAGCCCCTGCATGTGGCAGATAGTAAGGTCCCGCTGGCATGCAGATATTAAGGCACAGCAAAGGAGCCCTTCAGATGGACACGGAAACCCCCGCCCATGTCCGTGATGTTACCGAATCTCCGACGGAACTCCTTGAAGGCCCAGAAGCCCACGGAGAGGTGAGTACCAATCAAAAGAATTTTAATCGATCAAAAAGATTTTGATCGATCAAAAAAATTAAAGATTAATCGATCAATTAAAAGTTAATTTGCACAGCCCTAAAAAAAATGTAAATAAAAATGTATATATAAAAAAAATTAAAGTAGGTAGGTTGCCACATGAGCCCCTGGGGACCCCGGGATCCCTGGGGACCTCTGGTCTATTTAAAAAAAAAAAAAAAAAAAAAATATATACATTTAAAAAAAAAATTATAAAAAAAAGAGGGGTTGCCATCCAGAGCCCTAGGGACCTCTGGGCCCCTGGAGACCTCTAGGCCCTTTGAAAAAAAATAAAAATAAAATATATATATATATATATATATATATATTATATATATATATATATATATATATATATTATATATATATATATATATAAAATATTATTTCTTATAAAAAAAAGGGGGGGTTGCCACCCGGGGCCCTGGTGACCTCCGGGCCCCTGGGGACCTCCGGACCCCTTAAAAAAAAGGGGGTTGCCACCTGGGCCCCTTACAGGTGTACTGCCTGTACCTCCCTGATGGCGGCACTGCCTCATTTTACTAATACAAAGCTTTACATTATACAGCCCCCTGTACATAACACAGCCCCTTCACCTCTGTCCCCCTTTACATTACACAGCCCCCGTACCTCTGGCCCCCTTTACATTGCACAGCCCCCCTAGCTCTGACCCCTACATGTTACACCGCTGCCCACTGGAACTCTGGAACCCTGCATGTTACACAGCCCCCCTAAAGCTTTGGACCACAGCACATTTCAAAGCCCCTCGGAGCTCTGGACCCCAGCATGTTACACAGCCCCCCAGCTCTGGACCCCTGCATGTTACACAGCTCTGAACTCCTGAATATTACACAGGCCCCCTGGAGCTCTGGACCCCTGCATGTTACACAGCCCCCCCAGCTCTGGACCCCTGCATGTTACACATCCCCCAGCTCTGGTCCCCTGCATGTTACACAGCCCCAGCTTTCCCCCTTTCTACCTTACTCATGCAGAGGGGAGACACATCAGTGCTGAACAACCCATGTTGAGGACAAGGGCCTTTTCCCGACAACCCTAGCCAGTGGTTGTCTGGGTTTGCAGGCAGGGGGCTTATCGGAATCTGGAAGCCTCCTTTAACAAGGTGACCCCCAGATCCTGCCCCCCCAATGCTCAGATAAGGGCCTGGTATGGACCTTGGGGGAACCCCACGCCGTATTGTTTTTAATTTTTTTTTGCTGGCAATTTTCTTTTTTACATTCGGCTATCAGCGGGGAACATCACTGACAGCTGATGACTTTTTGGTTGCTAAGCACACAGCTGCTGGCTTCTCGACCCCCTGCTTAGCAAGGGAATTGCACATCACTGCCGCTCTTACAGTAAAGAATCCTCTACGCAGTTTAAAGTTGTATCCCTATTGTGAAGTCACCTCACCAGTATGGTATTTGTAAATTAAAATCATATCCCCTCTCAAGCGTCTCTTCTCCAGAAAGAGTAAGTTCAGTGCTCGCAACTTTTCTTCATAACTAATGTCCTCCAGTCCCTTTATTAGTTTGTTGCCCTTCTCTGTACTTGCTCAATTTCCAGCACATCCTTCCTGAGGACTGGTGCCCAGACCTGGACAGCATACTCTAGGTGCGGCCAGACCAGAGTCTTGTAGAGTGGGAGAATTATCGCTTTATCTCTGGAGTTAATCCCCTTTTTAATGCATGACAATATTCTGTTTGCTTTGTCAGCAACAGCTTGGCATTGCATGCCATTGCTGAGCTTATCATCTACTAGGACCCCCAGGTCCTTTTCTATTTTTGATTCCCCGAGAGGTTCTCCCCCTAGTGAGTAGATCGCATTCATATTTTTGCCACCCAAATGCATTATTTTACATTTTTCCACATTAAACCTCATTTACCACTCAATAATATACTGTATGTATATCACTACATATTGAATAAAACAAAATAATTACTTTCTCCCTGTGGAAGATAATAATAAAATAACCATACATAACAAACTATCAGACAACAGTCTGCTTTTTAAAAAGTCAAGAAACAGTTATTCCCCTGCAGAAGGAATTAGCATTAAACTATGTAAAATGATACACTTTTATGGTGCAAAAACAGAAAACATATTAAAAATTTACAGCCAGTAAGAAATGGGCACTTTCCTCCTGCCAGTAAATGTCAGTAAAAGGAAAAGGTTGCCAGTAGGGATGAGCTTCGAGTTCGAGTAGAACTCATGTTTGACTCAAACATAGCCTGTTCGCCGAACAGCGAACTATTTGGGGTGTTCGCGGCAAGTTCATGTGAACATTAGAACCCTGTTAAAGTCTATGGGACTCGAACGTTTGAAATCTAAAGTGCTAATTTTAAAGGCTAATATGCAAGTTATTGTCCTAAAAAGTGTTTGGGCACCCGGGTCCTGCCCCAGGGGACATGTATCAATGCAAAAAAAAGTTCTAAAAACTGCATTTTTTTGGGCAGCAGTGATTTTAATAATTCCTTTAAGTGAAACAATAAAAGTGTGGGGAGGGGGGGGGGGGTTGTATGCCTGAAAAGTAGTGCTTTTTTCCTATGCTTAGAACTGTCCCTGCACAAAGTGTCATTTCTGAAGGAAAAAAAGTAATTTAAAATCACTCGCGGCTATAATGAATTGTCGGCTCCCGGCAATACAGAGAAAAGTCATTCATAAAAAAAAAATGTGTGGGTGTCCACCTGAAGGGTCTGGAATGGATATTTGGGGGGAACCGGTGATGCAGGGTTCCCCTTAATACCCATACCAGACTTTTCTCTGTATTGCCGGTATCCGACAATTCATTATAGCAACGAGTGATTTTAAATGACTTTTTTCCTTCAGAAATTACATTTTGTGCAGGAACAGTTCTAAGCACAGGAAACAAGCGCTACTACAGGCATACTATACACCCCCTTAGGTACGAAATTTAAAGGAATATTTAAATGTTATTGTTTCACTTTAAGCAGTATTAAAATCACTGCTCCTAAAAAAACTTATGTTTTAAAAAAAAAAAAATTGCATTGATACATGTCCCCTGGGGCCGGTCCCAGGTCCCCAAACACTCCCCTGGGGCAAGACCCGGGTCCCCAAACACTTTTTAGGACAATAACTTGCATATTAGCCTTTAAAATTAGTAGTTTAGATTTCAAACATTCGAGTCCCATAGACTTTAACAGGGTTCTAAAGTTCACACGAACTTTAGGTCTGTTCGCAGGTTCTGGTGCGAACCGAACCCAGGGGTGTTCGACTCATCCCTAGTTGCCAGTAAAAAATATGGCTGTGACGCACGACTTGGAACTACACATGTGCATTTAGGTTCAGTTGCTGGCTGAGACCATCTGAGTGCCTACTACAGTGTGTTCAGGCTGTGCCAACAGGGGAGGAGCCTGGCAGAGTTGCTGCCTGAGCATGTCGTGTTATGTCATGGTGCAAGGGAGTGCAGCAGAGTGTGCGGGTCTGCAGGACAGGAGCAAGACTGTCAGTTCTGTTTGGACTAAAGGGACCACCTGGCATGGAGAGAGACTGTCACTGTGACTCAGGAGGGAACGTGTGGTGTCCATGACATGTCATCATTATCTGTGCTGCTGCACACTGATGTCAGTGTCACTGTGAGAGTCAGTTTCACCTGTGTTTGCTGCCCATTCTAATTTCTTGTCCTCCTGAGTCCTGTCCCTCAGCTACTTACTTACTATATTGAATATATAAAAATAAAATAAAAATGTTGCCACAATATCTACCCTAAATCACATTTTAATAGCATATTATACTTGTTTGTGGCCTAAATAGACTTGATGTAGCCCAAATACAAAAATTTGCACTTAAAACTGTCATTTTGTAACTTTTGGAAACGCCAGTAAAAACTTGACTGTGCCAGTACATTTCGTGTGTTGTGTCGGTAAATTTCAGTCTGGTAGGTTTGCAACACTGGCTGGATCCTCCATATGAAAGCCCAAGACAGCCGGGACTTGGCCCTTTCCCGCAACGTTGTAGACATGCTAGGTCTAGATCGGTGTCCTCCGGTCCTACTTCTCCGGAGGACTTCTCCAGAGGACTCCCTTTGAGAACACTGACTAAATCTGATACTCCACTCCATTTACATCATCAAGAGGCTCTAATGGTTATTTCAAACTCCTGTCATGTTTGCTTTGCATCATGTTCATGTTTTATTATCATTGTGACTAGTGCCCACCAGCACATTCGGACAGGTACTGTCTGACTGACAGATTTTCGACAATATGGTTCTGTTCCTGCTCTTTGCTAGTACAGTCGCCTAGCTGGGGCTGAATAGGGTTAAGTCCTAGAGACATGCTTGGCCAGTCAATCACCTTTATATATATTGGATGACTGATCATCGTATCTGTGTATTTATACCCCAAATGGTAAGCATCAAGTTGGGAAGAGGAGCTCTGTGTTACACTCACTGGCACTGTCACTGATCATCTGTTCCCTGATACAGGGAAAGGCGATAAGTGACGTCACATGTCCAGCCCCGCCCCCTACAGTTAGAAACACATATGATGTCACACATAACCGCTACAGCACCCCTAGTGGTTAAATTCTAAACTGCAATTGTCATTTTCACAGTAAACAATGCATTTTTATAGCAATTTTTGCTGTGAAAATGACAATGGTCCCAAAAATGTGTCAAAATTGTCCGATGTGTGCGCCATAATGCCACAGTCACGAAAAAAAATTGCTGATTGCTTCCATTAGTAGTGAAAAAAAAGAATTAATAAAAATGCCATAAAACTATCCCCTATTTTGTAAACGCTATACATTTTGCGCAAACCAATCGTTAAACGCTTATTACGATTTTTTTACCAAAAATATGTACAAGAATACGTATCGGCTTAAAATGAGAAAAAAAATGTTTTTTTTTATATCTTTTTTTGGGGTATTTTTTTTTTTTTTAATTGTCTATTTTTATTTATAGGGAAAAAGAGGTGATCAAATACAGGTACCACCAAAAGAAAATTATATTTGTGGGAAAAAAAGGACGCCAATTTTGTTTGGGAGCCACAACGCACGACTGCGTAATTGTCAGTTAAAGCGACGCAGTGACGAATCGCAAAAACTGGGCAGGTCCTTTACCTGCGTAATGGTCCGGTTATAAGTGGTTAACACAATCACCTTGATGTTCAATATAGATATTTTTCAATCTCTTTGTACATCTATACACTTTGTTTATCAGGATTTTAGTTTTTTATGTTTTATGCACCATGAATTTTGGTTGTTTTATTAATATTCATGTATTACCTTCTGTGTGTATATTGAAATTAGCACATTAGTGCAGTCTAATGGTTCAATTCATATAGACAGCACGCTCTTATTCACCTATTTACACATTTTTTGATCACACCAAATCATAATTTTCAGCGCCACACTTTACTATTTCCACTTTGCCTATATACAGTATACCTGTTGTGCAGGCAGCTATTTTATATATATATATATATATATATATATATATATATATATATACACCACTTGACAGCGCAGTTTTCCATGTGATCACAAACACAGTATTCAAAAAATAATACAACATAATCCCCTGGAAATTGCGTTATATAAAGAGATATAAGATGACAGGAGACAAATGTAGGAATAATAAAAAAACAATAATAGAAACAAAGTCACAGGAACATTTCCCTATGGTAATTGTAGGTAGTGCCAACATATAGATATTTGCAAATGTATCACACTACCCAATAGAGAGAGTTTCAAATCTAAACATTAGGTTAATTGCGGCTGTTATAATGTTGGCAACACTAAATTGGAGTTTTTGTTGGCCATTATACTCATTATACTGTTTTTGTAGGATACAGGGGCACGTCTCCGGTATTTACCTTACTAACTCCTATGAGCAGGGCTTTTTTTCTGGGGGAACTTGGGGGAACTCAGTTCCACCACTTTTGGCTCAGACCCTTTGGTGCCTGCTCACCACAATCACTTGTAAACACAGAAGTCTGGTTTCTGTGTTTGCAAGTGACAGCTTTGTAACCCCCTGAACTCTGCACTCTGTATGTAATGCAATTCTGGTATTTAATGCCCCTTTAAAACCCTTCTACTGTTTGTGAAATCTGAACGAGTCGTGGTTGAGTTCCTGTACCTATTTTCTGAGAAAAAATGTTGGCAACACTAAAATTGAGTTTTTGTTGGCCATTATACTCATTATACTGTTTTTGTAGGATACAGGGGCACGTCTCCGGTATTTACCTTACTAACACCTATGAGCCATACTAAAAGGAACCTTTTGTACATACAATATTATTTTTAGTAAGCATAATTGTCCCTTTCAGGGCAAAAGAAAGGAATGATGGAGTACTTCTTTAACATTGCTTTGTATAACTTGTTTATCAGTTTGCATAGCTTGTGTTTCACTGCTTACCACAATCATGAGGACAGCATGTGGTTTACACCTTGCCTTAACGTCTTGTCCGTTTTTGCAACAAGTAATAAAACTTAACTTCACTATTTTGTGATTTCTGTTCAACATATAACCATCATGTGTCTTTCCTCATTTTGTTTGTATGAAATAATGAGTTGTTTTCTTGTGATTGGATATATTCCAGTTGCCGACACTTTTTACATAATGTATAGTCTTCTGTCATCCATTAAAACTCTGAATATCAATGCATACCCATTGTGTTGTCGACATGAGCGTTGTCATTAAATTTGTTTCGTTACGTTTCGTATTAGCCGTTAATTCGTATTTTGTGTCTGAGGTCCAATTTGGATTCGTACGAAATACGAATTTTCGTTAGATTCGTAAAATTTTTGCAAAATGACAAACATTTGTTATTATGAATTTAAAAAGCAAACCCAGGGAGTCAGCAGCTCTGCTGACTTCCTGGATTTGCTTTTTAAATTCACCATAACGAATGTTCGTAATTGTTATGAGAACCTAACGAAAATGAGCAAAGCACAGGGATGGTGGGAGCCCCTCATAATGAGAAAAGCACAGGGATGGTGGGAGCCCCTCATAATGAGCACAGCACAGGGATGGTGAAAGCCCCTCATAATGAGCATAATGAGTCAACGACTGCCCTTATTGAGAAAGGTAATGTGTCCCAGACTGTTAGTTCGTATTTCGTAATTCATGTCCGAAATTCAATTTGGTTTGAACACGGATTTTCGTTAGGTTCGTTAACTTTTCGTAACAATTACGAACAATCGTTATGATGCATAATGATTGGTTTGCGCAAAAGTTATAGCGCCTACAAAATAGAGGATAGATTTATGGCTTTTTTTTTATAGAAATGGTGGCGATCTGCGATTTTTATCATGACTGTGATATTGCAGTGGACAAATATCTGACACTTTGACACTATTTTGGGATTATTCACATTTATCCAGCAATCAGTGCTATAAAAATGCCTTGATTACTGTATAAATGTCACTGGCAGGGAAGGGGTTAACACTAGGGGGTGATCAAGGGGTTAAATGTGTTACCTAGGGAGTGATTCTAATTGTGGGGGGAGGGGATTCACAAGGGGAGGAGACTGATTGGTGTTCCTCTGTACTGGGAACATACCATCGGTCTCCTATAACCTGACAGGATGTGTGTGTTCACACACACATCCACGTCTCTGGTTCTGTTACTGGAAATCGCGGGTGCTCATCAGACATCACAGCCACCGGGCAATGCACTGGTTCCCGAGTAACGTGGTGGGCGGGCGCCAAGGACATCATATGACGCCTGCTCAGGATGAGAAATTCCTCCTGTGGACGTCATACATTGGTTGGGAAGTGGTTAATGGCCCAATGTTGGTTATTATATCTAGTGACAAACAGAGTACCATGATGTTCCTTATCATATGTTGGACTATTCCTATTGGTAATACCCTCTCTATATCGATCAGCTACCTTCTGGATATGTTGAAGATCCTACCCTTTTTCTTGAAATTTTTTAGTTAGTATGACAGCTTGATCATCATAGTTCCTTGTGTTGGTACAATTTCTGCACAATTGGCAAAACTGGCTACAGGGTATATTTTCCTTCCATTTTGGATGATGGCAACTGTAACGGGAGTGCCCGTGGGACCCAGAGGCTCTTGCAGGGTGTGGGGTACTCCTGTTTCAGCTTCACCAATGACTCTTGTGTCTAAAGTAATCCTATGTCCACTGGGGCATAGGATGACTGAGAAATTATATCTTGGACTACATGAAATGGGGCAGTAATGTAATCCACAATATATTCAAGAATGTCTGGAAGAACTAATTACAGGTTGTTGATTCTGAACCCAACAGATCAATAGAAGAGTGACTCATTCATGTGGGAACAAAAATAATACAACATAATCTACTGGAAATTATGTTATATAAAGAGATATATGATGACAGGAGACAAATGTAGGAATAATAAAAAACAATAATAGAAACAAAGTCACAGGAACATTTCCCTATGGTAATTGTAGGTAGTGCCAACATATAGATATTTGCAAATGTATCACACTACCCAATAGAGAGAGTTTCAAATCTAAACATTAGGTTACTTGCGGCTGTTATAATGTTGGCAACACTAAATTGGAGTTTTTGTTGGCCATTATACTCATTATACTGTTTTTGTAGGATACAGGGGCACGTCTCCGGTATTTACCTTACTAACTCCTATGAGCCATACTAAAAGGTACCTTTTGGACATAGAATATTATTTTTAGTAAGCATAATTGTCCCTTTCAGGGCAAAAGAAAGGAATGATGGAGTACTTCTTTAACATTGCTTTGTATAACTTGTTTATCAGTTTGCATAGCTTGTGTTTCACTGCTTAGCTAACCACAATTAGCTGGCTCGGCTTGACGCACAGGCGCAGTACATGTTCCACGCACCTGTGCAGTGCGGGGAGACTGACCAGCTGACGTCATGGCACCGCCGATCCGGCGGCGTCATTGGCGTCTCCGGGTTGGGGTAGCTCATTTAAGGGCCTCCGAGCCCCGGGATGAGCTGCGTGGTCCTTGCCATCCGTGGTTTCCTGAGTCCAGGCAGCGCTGAGTTAGGATCTATTGGCGGCTCCTTGGGGATCTTCAAGGGAGGCAGTGCAGTCTCTACTACCCCCTGTCCATGCACTACCGTGCATTTTGTCACCGTTTGGCTACCTCCTCGGATGACTCAATACTGGTATCCACCAGCAACTTTGGACCCTAGTCTAACACTGCACTATCCCCGACCCCTCCCTACTGCTGCCACCTTATCCTGTCCACCTGCCTGCTCACATCAGGATGCTCCAGCTTCCACCATGGCCTGGCTTTTAGTTTCCACAGACAGTATTGCTGTGGTAAGTACCTGGTTACCCCATATCACCACACATCAACCCAATTCCCCCCACCCATCCCCTCCCAATTACCCCCCCTCCCCTCTTTTCACTCCCCACCCCCCCCTTCCTCTTCCCCTCCCCCTCTCCCATTCCTACACTTCCCTCCTCTTCCTTCTTTTTTTCTACCCTCCACTATTCTCTCCCCCCCCTTTTCCCTCCCCCTTCCACTCTTCCTCCATCACCTTCCTTTCCCCCCTGCCCCCCCTTCTCTCTTTTCCTCCTACCCCCTCCAATTCCCCCCCTTTTCTTTTCTTCTTCTCCTCCTTCCATTTTTCCTTCTTTCCACCCCTCCCTCCTCCCCTCCCTCTCTCTCTATCCCTCAATTCCTTCCCCCCACCAAGTTCTTTGGGTCACATATACCCATATATATGCATGTGATTGCATATCTGTAACTATAATTATATACATATATACCCATTACCCTACTTTCCAGATTTTCACGACTACACCCCCATGTCCGCCACGGGGGAACACATTTAGGCTGTCCAGCTCTGTGCTGTATCTATTCGCTCATAGCGTAAGTCATCAATTTAAATGTTTTCTGTATTTTATTGTATCCCATATACGCTAATGCTGAACCATATTATATGTTTTGTATTCTGTATTTTTCATTTGTGTGTTCTACAGATTGGTTTGTCCTGACGAAGCGGTGAATTCCGTGAAACTTGTTGACGTTGACCAATCAATGAATTGTATACATTTTTGTCCTGTGACTTTTAATTAATAAACTTGTGTTTTATAATTTTGTTTATATTATTTTAATAGTACCGATATCGTCCCTCTATCCAACCTTGTGGTTAGCCCCGTGGTCTGGCCTCAGCAACCTTTCCACTGCTCCCACTTTCCCATTTTTGTAGGTAGTGCCAACACTCGCAAATGTATCACACTACCCAATAGAGAGAGTTTCAAATCTAAACATTAGGTTAATTGCGGCTGTTATAATGTTGGCAACACTAAAATTGAGTTTTTGTTGGCCATTATACTCATTATACTGTTTTTGTAGGATACAGGGGCACGTCTCCGGTATTTACCTTACTAACACCTATGAGCCATACTAAAAGGAACCTTTTGTACATACAATATTATTTTTAGTAAGCATAATTGTCCCTTTCAGGGCAAAAGAAAGGAATGATGGAGTACTTCTTTAACATTGCTTTGTATAACTTGTTTATCAGTTTGCATAGCTTGTGTTTCACTGCTTACCACAATCATGAGGACAGCATGTGGTTTACACCTTGCCTTAACGTCTTGTCCGTTTTTGCAACAAGTAATAAAACTTAACTTCACTATTTTGTGATTTCTGTTCAACATATAACCATCATGTGTCTTTCCTCATTTTGTTTGTATGAAATAATGAGTTGTTTTCTTGTGATTGGATATATTCCAGTTACCGACACTTTTTACATAATGTATAGTCTTCTGTCATCCATTAAAACTCTAAATTTCAATCCATACCCATTGTGTTGTCGACATGAGCGCCGTCAATAAATTTGTTTTGTTCCGTTCCGTATTAGCCGTATTTGTCGTTAGATTCGTAAAATTTTTGCAAAATGACAAACATTCGTTATTATGGATTTAAAAAGCAAACCCAGGAAGTCAGCAGCTCTGCTGACTTCCTGGATTTTCTTTTTAAATTCATCATAACGAATGTTTGTCATTGTTACGAAAAGTTAACGAACCTAACGAAAATTCATATTCAATCCAAATTGAATTTCAGACACGAATTCCGAAATTACTGAACCCCTCATAATGAGCAAAGCACAGGGATGGTGGGAGCCCTTCATAATGAGCACAGCACAGGGATGGTGAAAGCCCCTCATAATGAGCACAGCACAGGGATAGTGGAAGCCCCTCATAATGAGCATAATGAGTCAATGACTGCCATTATTGAGAAAGGTAATGTGCCCCAGACTGTTAGTTCGTATTTCGTAATTCGTGTCCGAAATTCAATTTGGTTTGAACACGGATTTTCGTTACAATTTCTGCACAACTGGCAATACTGGCTACAGGGTATATTTTTGATGATGGCAACTGTAACGGGAGTGCCCGTGGGACCCAGAGACTCTTGCAGGGTGTGGGGTACTCCTGTTTCAGCTTCACCAATAACTCTTGTGTCTAAAGTAATCCTATGTCCACTAGGGGCATAGGATGACTGAGAAATGATATCTTGGACTACATGAAATGGGGCAGTAATGTAATCCACAATATATTCAAGAATGTCTGGAAGAACTAATTACAGGTTGTTGATTCTGAACCCAACAGATCAATAGAAGAGTGACTCATTCATGTGGGAACATGTGGGAACACAGACAGTTAAGGGGGTAATTAAGTCTGCTACGGTCATGTAAACTAGCCTTAGTTTGGCTTCTAAAGACCTTTTCATTGTGTGATGCTAATTAACACGGTATTGTGTTAAGTTCTATTGATGATAATGTGTGTTGTGAGTTAGCACAATCTAAAGGTCAGATGTCTGACTTATGTTTACTAAAGGAATGTGTATTGTATAACAGGTGAGATAAGCTGGAGTCATAATGTCTGACTTTTTTTTTTTTTTGTCAGCTGTAGTAATTAGCTCATGTTAATTATGTCAGACCTGGAGTCAGAAAGTCTGACTAAAAGATGTGTATTGGGCTCATTGTATGATGTTGTGGGTGGAGTTAAGCCATTGTTTCTTGTGGTTCCTAAACTGTATATAAGAAGCATGATTTCCCCATTAAAAGTCTATTCATTTTGAACCAGAGAACAGAGCTGTGTGTGTCTCGTTTCTGGGGAATTCTTTTGGGTCCTGTTTGCCAGATTGTGGAGTGTCGATAAGCTGTCGTGGGTTGGTGGAATGGATAAACGTAAACGGCGTTAACCCCTGACTGTTACAATTGTTGACTAGCAGTGTGATGATTCCATCGCCAGAATAACAGCTACAAAAGGATACAGGACAATGGAGACACAGTATGAACGGCTGAAGCTCTCTTCCCTCAAGGACTTACTGGAGAGCCGGGGCAGACCGGCCAACAACCGTAAGAAAAGGCACATTATCGCAGAACTTCGTTACAGCCTCTCTCTCAATGGAGATAAGAATTGCCAGCTGTCTTCTTAAAATGGGTTTTGGATGTGATGTTATCATCTACATCACTAGCAAGTCCAAGGTCTAAGAAGACCAAAGATTTGACATCCACTACATGGGTGAACTGGAGGTCAAATTGGTTGGAATTACAATAAGAAAAAAATTGACCAACAGCTTCAAGGGTACCATCCCAAATAATGAGGACATTGTCGATGTACCACCGGTAAATATATCAAATGTCTAGCAAAAAAGTTCTGGCATCAGATTTAGAACTTCTCCCAGAACCCTGTGAACTGATTGACATAGCAGGATGCAAAATGTGCACCTATGCCAGTGCCTGATATCTGTCTGTAAAACACGCCATGGAAAGATGGGTAATTCCTCTCCAGGGAAAAAAGAGTATACCGGAAAATGAACTATGATTGTGTTGGGTGAATGTGATCTGCCTCGGACAGGAAGTTTTCAACTGCCCATAGTCCACCATCATAAGGGGTCGATGTTTATAATGAGCTCACATCCAGAGAGAGCCACAAGTAACTTGATTCCCACTTGTAATATTGTAATATGTCCAGTACATGGACAGAGTCCTTTATGTAAGCAGGCAGGGAAATAACCAAAGGTTGGAGAAATGCGTCTACATACTGAGATACTCAACTGGTAATTTCATCCATACTGGCCACTACAGGTCTACCTGGTGGGCATACAGGGTTCTTGTGGATTTTTGAAATGTGATAAAAGTACGGTGTCTTGAAATAGTCGGTGAAAAATATATGTTTTTGTGGCTGGGCGTGTGATGTCACTGATCATTGTTCCCTATGACAGGGAACAGACGATCAGTGTCAGTCTCACTAGAAAGCATGGAGAGAGGTTTGTTTACACTTACCTTTCCTGTTCTGAAAAGCTGAAAAACGGCATAGGCAGGAAGCGGGTGAAAGTGCCCAGTATTTAAAGCGGTTGTAAACCGCAACAAAAATTTTTTTTTTTTTTTAGACCTGCAAGGGAAAAGCCATAATGAGCTAATATGCACCGCATATTAGCTCATTATGAAATACTTACCTCGGAACGAGGTGTAGGGAGCTTACCTGGTGCACGCCGAGCGAGATCTCATCTTGACTCGGCGTGTCTTCCGGGTATCGCCGCTCCAGCGCTGTGATTGGCTGGAGCGGCGATGACGTCACTCCCGCGCGTGCGCGCGGGAGATTTAAGTCCGGCCAGGGTCGCGGATGCCGGTCGCTTGGCCGGAGGATTCCCCCTGCGCATGCGCCGCTGCGCATTGCGGGGGTAATATCTCCTAAACCGTACAGGTTTAGGAGATATTCTTTATACCTACAGGTAAGCCTCTGTATAGGCTTACCTGTAGGTAAAAGTCAAAAAAGTGGGTTTACAACCACTTTAAGTAGTTAAGCACTAAAATGAATTGTATACTGCTACTCTATTAATTAATTGTATTTATTGATATATGAAATGTGTTCATTTATTTATTTTCTCTTTGGACTTCTGGTGATTTGGACTCACCACCCAGTAGAGTCACTTTAGAAATCATGTATTTTTATTTTATTGCTGTATGAAATTACTCCATTTATTTAATTTGCTTATTTGCACATTTGCTGAGTTCTTTGTGGCACTGGTGATTTGGATTCATCACCCAGACGAGTTTTCTTACATTTTTATTTCATTAAATTGATGATTCATACATTTTGTTATATTCATATTATTTTACCCTTTGTAGCACTGGTAATTTGGGATTTTTTCACCCAACAGGGTAATTTGGAAAATGTATTCATTGACTCTGGAGATTTTTTATTAATATTTGTTTGTTTAGTTTTTTGCACATTTACCCAAAGGTATGCAACACAAGTAATTGTTAATTCATCTAATTGATGGAAATTTGACACATTAAGACACAATCACATTTTACGTTTATTGAATATAATATACAACATACAAGCAATATTATATAAGGATTGGTGATTTAATGTAACATATTAATGCATATAATTATATGTTTATTCATTACGATTAAGTACTAATTATATTAAAGCAAAACGCTACATCACAATTACATCTTTCTTTGTATATGTGGGGACACATTGAACACTGTGAGCAGCTGCTTTTAATTCCTATCACTCGATTATTATCTAACAACTTGTTGAAATTAGTAGTATATATATGTCTTAAACACACACAACTTCAAAACATTAAACAATATTGGCACTTACTGAGTTCAGATTCCTCAGTGAGTCCATTTGTTTGACAGACCTAGACTTACATATCGACATACTAGATCTGTCGGCAACAAATAAGTCCAAAATTAATTGAGTACATATTCAATAATTGAATTCTGTATAACGAATCCTGTTTATTCTGAATTGTATTATGACATTTGTGTATTTAATGTTCAGGTTCTATGTATGTCTTGCTATTTTGAGTTGTTTATGTACCCTTTCTTTAGCCATTAGGTTGTTAATACTCACAATATTTCTCTATACTCTTGTGTTATATTGTGATAGCTGGGTGCTGTTCCTGTAGGGTGCACTGGGGGGTGCCCTTCTTTGGGCCTGGTGTGGTTGGCTGCCACCTGATGTATGGGGCTGCCCATCTATTAACTTGTTATGGTGGGTAGCTTCTTTAGGCATATGACGTGGAATGGATGATTTCACTAGGGATGAGCCGAACATACCCGCGTTCGGTTCGCACCAGAACCGTCGAACAGACCCACCGTTCGCGCGAACATTTAGAACCCCATTGAAGTCTATGGGACTCGAACGTTAGGCCCTTGACATGTGATGTCATCCTGCCTCCCGCGGATGGGGTGGGGTGCCGCCGCACGCCTGGGACTCGGAGGGCCAACACTATTTAATGGTGGAACTTAAGAAGCTCACATTACCATTGCTCCTTGCTACTCATGTGTGGGGGAACGAGATCTGGCGTAACACGTGGATACTGTGCTATTCTGGCCATTTACAAGACCCTGCAGGCTTATTTACAACTACTTTCAATCACTATAGGTAAGAGTTTTACTTTAAAGGGGTTGTAAAGGTTTGTTTTTTTTATTTTCAAAATAGGTAACTTTAAGCTAGTGCATTGTTGGTTCACTTACCTTTTCCTTCAATTTCCTTCAATTTCCCTTCTAAATTTGTTTTTCTTTGTCTGAATTTCTTACTTCCAGTTTCTCCTCAGTAAGCTTGCTCCCATCATCCGAGTCGTTCTGGCTGGGGGTTAGTCAGCATGCTCCCCGCAGGGATGTAGTCCCAAGGGAGGGGGTGAACACGTTGACTAACCCCCAGCCAGAACGGCTCGGATGATGGGGGCAAGCTTACTGAGGAGGAACATGAAGTGAGAAATCCAGACAAAGAAAAAAACATTTAGAAGGGAAATATAAGGAAAAGTTAAGTGAACCAACAATGCACTAGCTTTTTAGAAAATAAAAAACAAACCTTTACAACCCCTTTAATATATCAGCCTGCTCTCCTCACCCCTACATTTGCTACCACCGGTTGGTTTATAAACACAGAGCTATGCCAGTGTTAAAGTGGAAGTAAATATCCATGCATGATTTTTACCTACAGGTAAGCTTATGATAAGGCTTACCTATACTGTAGGTACTGTAACTATCTCCTAAACCTGCACCGTTTAGGAGATATTGCTTTAGATGCAGCCGGTGATATTTCACCCGCACATATGCTCTGAAGGAACGGCATACTTATGCTATTCCTAAAGTGTCCTGTGCTGTAAATGTAGGTTCCCGCATGCATGTGTGGGAGTGATGTCATAATGGCTCCATCCAAAGTTGAAGTTTGTGAACTGCGACTCTGTGACTGGGCAGAGCCGCCATGATGTCACTCCTGTGCATGCACGCGACAGCCACAGTTTAGCATTAGGGGCTGTTCCTTCAAAGCGCATGGGCCAGTGATGTCACTTTTTTTGTATTTTTTAGAATTCAAATCCTGACTAAGGCCCTCTGTTACAGAAGTAGCCATTTTTTTGACCCCGGTTATTATTATTGGGTGTTATTTTCTATACTCAGTGATGTCACTGGCTGCATGTACAGTAAATATCTCCTAAACGATGCACATTTAGGAGATATTTACACTACCTATAGATATTGATTATAGGCTTACCTATAGGTAAAATTTAGTGATGGAAGTATACTTCCAATTTATGGTAAAATATCTTTTAACCACTTAAGGACCGGACCAATATGCTGCTAAATGACCCAAGGGTTTTTTACAATTCGGCACTGCGTCCCTTTAACAGACAATTGCGCGGTCGTGCGACGTGGGTCCCAAACAAAATGTGCGTCCTTTTCTTCCCACAAATAGAGCTTTCTTTTGGTGGTATTTGATCACCTCTGTGATTTAGATTTTTTGCGCTATATACAAAAATACAGCGACATTTTTGAAAAAAAATCAATATTTTTTACACACGTACGAGAACCTCGACGGGCCAAACACATCGTTCCACCCGTCGAGGTTCTCGCCCGGCCGTGGAAATCGTCGACCAAGCCGTCGGAAAAGGCGTCGAGTCATGGTTCTCGATGGGCCATCGAGCAAATAGAGAACCTGCTCTCTATTTTGGCTCGATGGCTTTCTCGACGGGACGCTCGGCGAAAACGTACACACGACCGAGTATCTCGGCAGAATATGGATCCCAGCGAGCTTCTCGCTGGATTCTGCCGAGGTTCTCGGTCGTGTGTACGCGGCCTGACACTAAATGCAGTGATCAGTACATATATGATCAGTGCATTCAGTGACACTGTGACAGGGGGTGGGGGGGGGGGTGATCGCAAGGTGCCGATGTGCGTGTTTGGTGGCCTCGATGTCCGCCAGGTACCCGCGATCGGCCGCTACACAGGAACACACACAGATCCACATCCTGTCAGGGAGAAGAGACCGATGCTGTGTCCCTTGTACATAGGGACACAGATCGGTCACCTCCCCAGTCAGTCCCCTCCCCCCCACAGTTAGAATCACTAGTGGGGAACACAATTAACCCCTTACTCGCCCCCTAGTGTTAACCCCTTCCCTGCCAGTCACATTTATACAGTAATCAGTGCATATTTATAGCACTGATTGCTGTGTAAATGTGAATGGTCCCATAAATGTGTCAAAAGTGTCCGATGTGTCCGTCATAATGTCGCAGTCCCAATAATAATTGCAGATCGCCGCCATTACTAGTAAAAAAAATAATAATAAAAAAAATGTCATTCTGTCCCCTATTTTGTAGGCACTATAACTTTTGCGCAAACCATATGCTTATTGCAATTTTTTTTACCAAAAATATGTAGAAGTATACGTATCAGCCTAAACTGAGAAAAAAAATAGAAACATTTAAAAAAAATGGGATATTTATTAGAGCAAAAAGTAAAAAATATTGTGTTTTTTTTCAAAATTGTCACTCTTTTTGTTTATAGCGCAAAAAATAAAAACCACAGAGATGATCAAATAAGATCACCAAAAGAAAGCTCTATTTGTGGGAAAAAATGGACATCAATTTTGTTTGGGAGCCACGTCGCACGACCGCGCAATTGTAAGTTAAAGGGACGCAGTGCCAAAAGCTGAAATTTCGTCTGGGCAGGAAGGGGGTATATGTGCCCAATAAGCAAGTGTTTAAGTTTTAAACTATTTGAACTTCTGCTGCTGTGTGTAATACAGAGTATTTAGCTTTGATTGCAATATTTCAGGAAATGAAAGAAAGATTATTGTCAATTAATATAAAATGATTTCATAGGTAAGGTTTTTTGTTGCCTTAGATTTGGCCTCTGCTTAGAAATAATGGGGCGGATTTACTAAAGGCAAATAGACTTTGAACTTTGGAAGTGCAGTTGCACTCATTTTCCCCAGAACTTGGTGAATGTGCTGAAACTTCACTTTGCAAAGAATACCCAATCAGGTGCAAGACAAATAAAACAAATGCATTTTTGCTTTCACGTGATTGGATGATGGAAATCAGCAGAGCTTCACCACATTCACTAAGCTCTGGGGAAAATTATTGTACCTGCACTTCCAAAGCACACAGTCTGTTTGTCTTTAGTAAATCCACTCCAATATGTTTTCTTGGTGATACTTATCACATCCCTGTTAAACTTATTCCTGGCACTTCCCGACACTGACAAAATGTACCGGAACTTTTTGCTGACATGTTATACAAAAGAAATCAGTTAGTTTCTTTAATTTATACTTGCAAGGCCTGGATTTTTCAATGCATTCAAAGAGAGGAAACTTTGTACTACTTGACACATTTGTGGCGTCTATTTTTCCTCTACAGAGGTTTTCCACTCCACGAGGACTTGAATAGATAAATGTGTTCCTGGCCTTGCAGTGGAACAAGTTTCTTGACATGATTTTATCACAGTTAATATCCTGAGTGCTTGTCAGGTGCTTGTTCTGAAACTCTTGCCAGTTTTGACAAAAGGACTTATGGGTGAGACTCAAAACAACTGCAAATATCAGGAGAAAGGAGAATTTTGGAAACATTTTGGAAGTCGTGATCTGAAAAAGAAGAGCAAAGAAAATAATTAGGGAGGGCTGTTACTGATTAAAATTAGTTTGTTCAATTAATCGTTTTTTTTTTTTAAATCGATTAATCGACATATTTTGATTAATTATAACGCACATACAGATCCAACTACTTGTAGCTGATTTCCTTGCAGGCCGATTCCCAGTGCAGCTACCAACCACTGGAAAAATGGATAGGAGGATACAAAAAACACACAAAGGCAGCGCTCGATGGGAATAGCATTACAACTTTTATAGTCTTCAAGTAGGTAACCAAATAAATATTACACTGGACATAAAATTGATGTAGCTACATAAACTGTAAAAATGGTGTGAGTAATACCAAACGGTAGCAAAAGCAGTCATAAAAACATGTAGCTAAGTATGAAACTGGTATAAAAATGTGTACAACGATACCACTGCTAAATCCAGATAAGGAGGGGTTAACATCAGTCCGTCGGCATTTAGATGTCCCACAAAGGGAACTATCACAACTCCCAGTGGATGGTTGTAGAATCCCAGGTTGATAGAGGGAAGTGATAGAGGGAAGTGTAACAGCCCTTGCATGTGGCAGTTGGTAAGGTCCCTCTGGCATACAGATATGAAGGCACAGCAAAGGAGCCCTTCAGATGGTCACGGCAAGCCCCGCCGGTGTCCGTGACGTCACTGGATCTCCGACAGAACTCCATGAAGGTCCGGAAGCCAGCAGAGAGGTGAGTACCAATCAAAAGAATTTTAATCGATAAAAAAAAAAAATTAACCACTTGCCAACTGCCCACTGGAAATATACGTCCTGTTTTTAACCCTTTCATGCCTAAGCCTATTTATGACATTTGGTGTTTACAAGTTAAAATCCGTATTCTTTGCTAGACAATTACCTAGAACCCCCAAACATTAGATATATTTTTTTAGCAGAGAATCTAGAGAATAAAATGGAGATTGTTGCAATATTTTTTGTCACACGGTATTCGTGCGGCGGTGTTTTAAACGCAACTTTTTGGGAAAAATTAACTTTAATGAATTTAAAAAAAATGAAAAAGTAAAGTTAGCCCAATTTTTTTGCATAATGTGAAAGATAAAGTTTCCCCCGAGTAAATAGATACCAAGCATGTCATGCTTTATAATTGCACACACTCGTGGAATGGCGTCAAGCTACGGTACCTAAAAATCACCATAGGTGACGCTTTAAACTTGTTTTTACAGTTACCAGGTTAGGGGTACAGACAAGGTCTAGTACTAGAATTATTGCTCTTGCTCTCACGATCGCGGCGATACCTCACATGTGTGATTTGAACACTGTTTTCATATGCGGGCGCGACTTCCGTATGCGTTTTCTTTGTTGCGCAAGCTCGCGGGGAGGGGGCGCTGCAAACATTTTTTTTCTTATTTATTTTATTTATTTTTATTGAGTTTTTTTTCCATTTTGATTACTTTTATTGCTGTCACAAGGAATGTAAACATCCCTTGTGACAGTAATAGGTGGTGACAGGTACTCTTTATGGAGGGATCGGCGATTCTGAATACTGTTTACTTTTTTAAATCCGGTGCAATTGGCAGCCGAGAAACCCGGAAGTAACGTCATGACGTCGCTTCCGCGTTTACACATTGCAGGCTGAATCAAAGCCGCGTACGGCTTTCATTCAGTCTGCGCCCGCACACAGGACGCGTCGGATTGAGGATCGGGTCTCCCGGTGGGACAGGAGGCCCGGTCAGAGCGGCGAGAGGCGGCGGGAGGGGGGATGTCCCCTCCCGTTCCTTCGACATACCAAACGAGCGGCCTTTCGCCGCGAGATCGCCGTTATCGGTGGCGGGAGAGGAGCCCCCGCTGCTTACCGGAGCCGTCGGTAGCGGCAGAGGCGATCGGGTCCTTCGGCTGTCTGTGTGGGGATGTGAGTGAGGGCAAAATGGCCCCCACCCGTCCCCATAGCTCTGCTGGCCGGAAGTGATGTCAAAACGTCAGTCCCGCCCATGCGTCTTAAAGAAACATTTTTTTTGCATTTAAGTCTAAATATGAGATCTGAGGTCTTTTTGACCCCAGATCTCATATTTAAGAGGACCTGTCATGCTTTTTTCTATTACAAGGGATGTTTACATTCCTTGTAATAGGAATAAAAGTGATAATTTTTTTTTTATTTTAGTGTAAAAAATGCTAAAATAAATAAAAATAAATAAGAAAACAAAAACATTTTTTTTTAAAGCGCCCCGTCCCGACAAGCTCGCTCGCAGAAGCGAATGCATACGCGAGTAGCAACTGGATATGAAAACAGTGTTCAAACCACACAAGTGAGGTATCGCCGCGATCGTTAGAGCGAGAGCAATAATTCTAGCCCTAGACCTCCTCTGTAACTCAAAAAATGCAACCTATAGAATTTTTTAAACGTCGCCTATCTAGATTTTTAAGGGTAAAAATTTGACACCATGCTACGAGCGGGTGCAATTTTTAAGCGTGACATGTTGGGTATCATTTTACTTGGCGTAACATTATTTTTCACAATATATAAAAAAATTGGGCCAAATTTATTATTGTCTTATTTTTTAATTAAAAAAAGTGCAAATACGGTGTGACAAATGACCCATGAATAAGTCACGTGACGAGTGACGCAACGCGTGGGGGAGGAGCCTACAGTGACGGGACTTTCGATCTCTTATCGAATGAGGAGTCCAGAGTACTGAGCGGCAATATACACTTTATAGCCCCAGAGGATTTGTGAGTGCACGCATGCAATTGCTGTCCTTAGCCCCTGTCTTACAGTATTGTGCTATGTCTGTTTTCTTCTTTTTTTGGATCACACACCGGGAAACATCTGAGCGTTGGTTTAAATCTGCTTGGTGACTTGATTAATGCCTGACCTTACGCTTAGACTCTGAGTGGTGCAAGTGAAGCATTCCTTGTGGGAAACATCAGAGCGTTACTGGAGCGTCCCTTTTTAACCCTGTGATCACATTTGCTGAGCGGTGTTTTGTATAGCAGTGTTGTTACTGTGGATTATATATATACAACATTGGGACTTGATTTCATGCATTCGCTGATATACTGTATTGGTAGTACACAATTAGTTGATTATTAGCGCAATTATATATTTAATTTTTTATTCACAATTGGATTAGTTCACCTCACTATTTTTGCAGCTTTTTTCATTTGGTGATTATTTGTGTGGTTTGTTTTTATTAATTAGTAGTAGCGCTGTAGTACACATTCTTTACAATATATTTGTAACACAGAATACACATATGGCTGTGACAGCACCCAGGCATTCCATGCATTACTGGTATAGTAAGATGAAATAAAATCAGAGCTAACATTGTGAATGAATCATTTATTTACTATCTGGATTTTTATATGAGACAATGAAACTTTCCATTCACATCTACTTATATTATTATACTGAAGGACAGAGCTCCTCAGACGTGGTCAGAGCTTTGCTCCCCCATAAATGGTGTATTACCTAGTACCCCTACAGCAATAATGTTTCCTTCATTGTAAATAGAGTATTGCTACCCCCTTACATTTGTATTGCTATCTGGGGCTGTATTACAGGCTGTATTCATGCAGCTGCACAAATATACAAGCATTTGGCCACGTTGTTTTTGCGCAGGGCCGCTGATAGGCCAGTACAACTGGCCCTGTTGTACTGGGCCCAGCCAGCAGGGGGGCCCGGGCAAACTCCACAGTGTACTAATTAATGTAGAAAAAAACCTGTACAGCCATGACCGAACATCGTTGTTTGCCACAACCCCCCCACTCCACCAGCAATGCAGGCGACCCCCCCCCCCCCTCGTAGTTTTTGAGACCACAATACCTGCAGTGTTCGGTTCGTGCAGAAAGGGACTATTTTTTCTATTTTAGGCGTGGAAGAATGTCTCTTTTCTCCCCTGCCCGCTCCTCATGCTGACTCAAGTTCCAGCCAATGTGTCCTTCCCTTGCTCCGCGGAGTGGCCCATAATGTATGTGCTGCCTGCAGAGACAGTGCCGCCAATGCCGTAATGTGCTGCAGACAGTGCCACCCATGACGCTAATGCCATAACACATGTGCTGCATGCAGAGACAGTGCCACCCATGCTGCCATAAGCATTATGCCATTGGCAGCATGGGTGGTACTGTCTGCAGCACACTATGGCATTGGTGGCATAGGTGCCACTGTCTTCCGGTAGCACATGCGTTATGGTCCATAACACATGTGCTGCCTGCAGAGACAGTGCCACACATGCCGCCAATCCCGTAATGTGCTGCAGAGACAGTTTCAAGGCGGGGCCAGGGGTGGGGCTAAAGGAGGGACCAGGGGCGGAGCTGAAGGGGGCACCATCAGGTAGGCTGTACAGGGCCCCATGATTTCTATCAGTGCCCCTGTTGATGCGTCCTGGAATGGAGAGGTGTTCCATGCAGTTACCTGTTGAAATTAATCCTAGGCTGACAGGTTCATCACATGCTGTACAGTGCCATACAGAGCTATTACATGCTGTACAGAGTCATCACATGCCGTACAGTGCCATATAGAGCTACAGTATCACATGCCGTACAGAGTTATCACATGCTGTACAGTGCCATACAGTGTCATCCCATGCCCTACAGAGTCATCACATGCTGTATTGTGTCATCACATGTCGTATTGTGTCATCACATGCCGTACAGTGCCATACAGAGCCATCACATGCCACACAGAGTCATCATATGCCACACAGAGTCATCACATGCCACACAGAATCATCACATGCCGTACAGTGCCATACAGAACCATCACATGCCGTACAGAGTCATCACATGCCATACAGTGCCGTACAGAGCCATCACATGCCGTACAGAGTCATCACATGTCGTATTGTGTCATCACATGCCGTACAGTGCCATACAGAGCCATCACATGCCACACAGAGTCATCATATGCCACACAGAGTCATCACATGCCACACAGAATCATCACATGCCGTACAGTGCCATACAGAGCCATCACATGCCGTACAGAGTCATCACATGCCATACAGTGCCGTACAGAGCCATCACATGCCGTACAGAGTCATCACATGCCGTACAGTGCCGTACAGAGCCATCACATATCGTACAGTGTCATCACATGCCGTACAGTGTCATCACATGCCGTACAGTGTCATCACATGCTGTACAGTGCCGTATAGAGCCATCACATGCCATACAGAGCCATCACATGCCATACAGAGTTATCACATGCCATACAGTGCCATACAGAGCCATCACATGCCATAAAGAGCCATTACATGCCATACAGAGCAATCACATGCCACACAGTGTCATACAGAGACATCACATGTCATAAAGAACCATCACATGCCAGACAGTGCCATACAGAGCTATCACATGCCTTACAGAGTCATCACAATGCCGCAACGTGTCATACAGAGCCATCACATGCCATACAGAGTCATCACATGCCAGACAGTGCTATACAGAGCTATCACATGCCGTACAGTGCAAAATCTCCATTTTCCTAAATTGGGTATGGAACTGTGTGACAAAGCTCACTGGTTGCGTACTGTCCTCTACTTTAGCTTCTCTGTCCCTCTTTAGATCTGTGTGGAGATAGTGTTGAAAGGCATCATCAACAATATCATCAGGCTAGCCTTTCTCTTTTATATTTGTCTTAAGTAACTGATCATGCGCTGAGCGCTGGGCACCACCACTGCGGCCGGATACCGGACAGCCATACCAGCTATTCCAGCCAGCAACACTAGGCACCAGACAGCCTCCGGGACAGCGCAGATGACACCATTACTAATGCTGCTTTACACTGCTTGTTTGTGAATGTTTCCATCGCTTTTAAATGGAATAAATGTCCTAATTGCTACACTTAGAAGGCACGGCTTATGTTTCTGTCTTTTCCATGTTCCAGAGTTTCTTCTAGCTCTAGGCTGGCAGCCTTTTTGAGATAAGCACACTTAATATCCTTACATGGACATTTTGTTACGGACTTGATTAATTACCCTCTTTATTGTACCCACTTATGTTCCCAGTTTCTATAGCCTTATCCAGAGTGTGCCAAATTAACCAATTGTTTTCATGTTATCACTTTCATGAACACCCTCTCATTAGGGTTGCCACCTGTCCGGGATTCACCCGGACAATTTAAGTTTTGAAACATGTGTTCCGGTTTCAGACACAATATTCAGACAGGAATGTGGCTCACAACAGGGCCCCATAGGAGGGTGAGGGGGCACTATGCATGAATCCTGCTCGTATTGCGAGACAACATTCGCAAACCGAATCAGGATTAAAAAAAACGTGGCTCTGTACCGTGTGCCTGAACCTTCCCCTACTCTTCTCTTTCCTTCTACTTTCTCTTCTTCAAGTTACCCTGCAGTAAAAATAAAACCAAATTGTTGAAGGTTTTACATCTGTCTGGACTTTGCATTTACTATGGACTTTTCCCAAGAGGTAACGTGCAAACCCAAAATGTAACCTCCGCTCCTGCTGCTCTCATTACTGTTAATCTCTTATGTAATCATGCTGGCTGCTTAATAACAGGAGCTCATGTCTCTGTGTTTTATTAAAAAAATGCCTCCTTTACTGTATTTTAGACCGTCTCTCGGCTCGCGTCACGGAGAGAGCCGGCAAGTCACGTGATCGTGGATAACTGCTCTGAAATATAGAAAATAAGGATTTTTTTTTTTTTTAATAAAACACATGTTTAAAAGAGAAGTATGGGATTTTGATTTTATCCCATAATCATAATTACCTAGGTGGATGCTGCGTCTGTCCGATGCTGCATCGGTCCCCCATCGCCTCTTCACTGAGAACCGATCGATCGAACACCGAGATTGCTCGGTTCTCTCCCCTCCCCGAGCAGAGAGCTGCTGCCTGTCAGTCAGCAGCTCTCCTGCTCTGCTCCTCCACGCTCATTGAAGTGCTGAGCTGTAGAGGGGCGGGGAGCGGCTATCTCAGCCTCTCAGTCCAGGCACCTGGCTGATCAAACTCCCCAGAGTTGTTGCCTGAACTAATCTTGGTGACGTCAGCAGAGAGTAGACTTCAGACCGCTCTCCGCTGAAAACGGGTCACAGGAGTGGAAAATGAATTGCACTCCTGTGATCCATAGGAGAAGCCCAGCCGAATGAGCTCAGGCTGGACTTCTCGTTTAGGACCCTTTCACACTGGGGAATTTGGGCGTTATTCAAGCGTTTTTGAGCATTATTACAGCGTTATTCGAGTGTTATTAGAGTGAAGCCTCATCTGCAATCCCAATGTGCTGGTAAAGCACCACTAAGACCCTAAAGTTTTAGGGCGTTTTTGCAGTGCCTCGGTGTGAAAGGGTAAGATGTTTTTACAACGCTTTTCAATTCATTTTAACCACTTAAGACCCGGACCAATACGCTGGTAAATGACCCAAGGTGTTTTTGCGATTCGGCACTGCGTCGCTTTAACAGACAATTGCGCGATCGTGCGACGTGGCTCCCAAACAAAATTTGCGTCCTTTTCTTCCCACAAATAGAGCTTTCTTTTGGTGGTATTTGATCACCTCTGCGATTTTTATTTTTTGCGCTATATACAAAAATAGAGCGACATTTTTGAAAAAAAAACACTATTTTTTACTTTTTGTTAAAAAAAAATCAAATGAACTAAATTTTAGTCAAACATTTAGGCCAAAATTTATTTAGCCACATGTCTTTAGTAAAAAAAAATCGCAATAAAAAAAAATAGCTACCTAGCGGGAACAGCGACACTAATACAGCGATCAGAAAAATGATCGCTTAGTGACGCTGGCAATAGGGAGTGAAAGGGTTAACTAGGGCGGTGATCAGGGGGTTAAAACTTTATTAGGGGGGGTGGGGGGGCTATCCTGAACCTAACACTATATGATTTTACACTGCCTGTCACACTGACACTAAATGCAGTGATTAGATCACTGCATTCAGTGACACTGTGACAGGGGGGGTGGGGGGGCAGATCGCAAGGGGTTAAGTATGCCTATGTGAGTGTGTGTCAGTGTTGTGTTGGTGCACACTTACTGTTAGGTGTTTCTCCCATCGCAGCGGTTGGAAATACCGCTGGGATGGGAGATTACATCACTTCCCCCTTCCTGTGTTTACACAGGAGGAGGAAGTGACAGGAGACTGGGACCTCGGGCATTGGCTGGGAGCGATCGCGGGGGGGCGGGTAAACGCCGACATCCGCCCGCTCGTCCCGGATCGCTCCCGAAGCCAGGGGGACCCCCGCACGTTGCGGAGGGGGTCCCGATGGGACCCCCGAACCGCACTTAGGCGGGGACGTAAATTTACGCCCTTGTGCCTGTACGAGCCATTCTGTGGCCGTATATGTGCGTGCGGGGGTCCTTAAGTGCTTAATGGAGAGGGGTGTTTTTGGAGCGTTTTTTTCAGCGCTCAAAAGCTGCTCCAAAGATGCTGCTTGCAGGACTTTTCTCAACGCCCCCCCAATTCAACGCCTCAGTGTGAAAGGGTCGTTTTTTGGAGTGTTTCTGAGCATTATAAGAGCGCTATTTTTAACACTACAACGCTGTGAAAATGCTTCAGTGTGAAAGGGGTCTAATAAACAACCAACAGCATGGATGTGCTGAACCTATACACCAAAACCTATACAACATGGCCTAAAACTTAGCCTTTTTTAGACAACTATATAAAAAACATAATATAGGGAGTACAAAGAAATCACAGAGAACTGCCCTTTTTTTAGGGCAATATAGATCTAGTACAGAGGCATGATATAATAGTTATAGAGGATATATACAATTACCTTTATCTTGAGGGAGATAAACAAAACATATTAACAGAAAGCAGACATGTTTTTTGCTGTTATTGAGGATTCCATCTGTCTGCACGGATATGTGTATAGGTAGGGTCAGCATTCTGACCACAACCCACTACCTACAGGCATTGGCTGGTGCTAAGGGTCACCGGGGCTACTGAGAGGCTTGACTGCCTTCCTAAAGCCAAACAAGCCATAGTGCACATTCCAACCTGGTAGAAATACTCTCCTGACAATTCAAACATACCAGATTGACAGCACTCAGGACCTGTACATGTAGCTGTATATAAAACAGTTCCACAAAGAGTGAATAGCAATATGCCACTGTAGATAGTATATAGTCATTTATTCAGGTTTATAAGCATAAAAGTCATGAAAGTCTTAAAAGCAATAAAATCATAATGACAAAATCCAGCTGCTCCAATAACCATACCCAGTGGCAATGATGGAAAATCAACTGCTCTGCGTTTGGTGTGGTCCAAAGAGCCAGGGAGCCCTAGATGGAATCCTGATGGAACCAAGTCTCCGATGAAAGAAATACTATCAGCGTGAAGCAGACTTTCCCAGTAATAGCTTGGGGCGGGAGTGACATCAGCTTCACCGGATGGAGAAACGGGAAGCAGAGATAGAGTGCAAGCTTGTGCTGGCTGCTGTGACAATGCGTTTCACAAACATGGGCTTTGTCGACAGAGACAACCAGGTTATTTATAGTGAACTAAAGGTAAAAAGTAAAAATCAAAACTGGATTAGCAGGACTGAGTACTAAAAACTGGTTAACCAAACCCATTTATGCTCAGATCCAGGGGTGATATTCTAAAAATTATCCATTTAGTTATATATTATATGAAAACTGAAAAAGTAAAGAACAAAAATAAAAAAAATTATAAAAAATTCCCCCAAAAATATATAAAAAATCAAAATCGAACATTACATCAAAAAATGCGAAAAAATAAAAATAAAAATAAAAAATAATAACAAATATGAGGATAACTGTTGGTTTTCCACCATTGCCTTACATAAAAAAAATCTCCTTGTTTGAGCCAAAAATAAAATTCTATTCATCATTGAAACTTGCAGAATAATTTATGGCTGGAGAGAATATATGTACACACAAGACAAATAATTATATACTAGAACCATTATCAGCAGATGTAATAAATTTGAATGCATAAAGGATTACAAAATAAAAACAAGTAAAAAACAACTCACCAGGCTTTTATATATGAGAGAAATTATTTATAACTATTTCTTTCCGATGGAAAACAACTTTGTCAAACGATGAGTACCTAAAAAATAATAATCAAAAACGAATTGGTCTTGCAAACCAGAACAGGAAATATGTTTCAACTATAAATAAAATAAAAAATAAAAATGAAACGTTACATAAAAAAATGAAAACTACAAAAAATATGAGGATTACTGTTGGGTTTTTATCATTGTCTTACATAAAAGAAAAACTCTTTGTTTGAGCCAAAAATAAAATATTACTCATCATTGAAGCTTGCAGAATAACTTATGGCTGGAGAGAATATATGTACACACAAGATAATAATATATAAAGATATAGTATTATCAGTACATGTAATACATTTGAATGCATAAAGGATTACATAAATTATTTATAACTATTGCTTCAGATGGAAAACAACTTGGTCAAACGATGAGTAACTAAAAAACAATAGGCAAAAACATCATAAACATCAAAAACATCATAAGTGGTCTGGAAAACCAGAACAGAAAACTGCTATAAATAACACCAAGATAAGATAAAACAGAAAAAAAATTGAAATGAAAAAACTATAAAAACCAACGTCACACTATATTATGTACCTTTAAGAGCAAGGAGCACATGTGTGATAACTAAACCCCTGTATTTAATGCAAACTGTTAGACAGGATAATTGGTATAATTTGGTTGGTAGCGTAATGGCTGGCGAGTTGAGCTGAGAATTTTATTTGGTTTGTTTTGCTTGCCATGCCCTTCTATGTGCTCCTTGCTGTGAAGGCCAGTTATAAATGGGCGTTGGCCAGTTGTTTGTTACTGATGTAATATTGGTAAGGGGACACACTGGACCACTGGCGTAGCGGGGGGGGGGCAGGGGTTGCTGTCGCACCGGGCGAAAAATTGTGGGGGGCGAATCCATCTTCTACACTGACAGTGAAATATGACCTAGTCCCGGCTAGTGGGGAAGACAGGTGCGGCTGATGCCGAAGGTTGCCGAGTACGGCCGAGTTTAGACTCTGCCTGCCCTGTGATTGGGCGAATGAGGTCATGTGCCTGTGTGGCTTTCCTGTTCCTTCTAGAGTGTTGGCGGTTTTAGCGGTGGCGGTAAATATGAATGGTGAGCGCCGCGGCGAGCCAAAGCACCTCCAACCGCACATACAGCTGCTCCGCTGTTCTCTCACCACCTTTGATGTACGGCAACTGCCCGGGCCCGACCGCAACGAACCCTGCAATCCCTTGCTGAGCACTCACAGCAAGGTGGATGAATGGTCGGATGAGGAGCCGAATGCCGCCGCTGTTCTCACTACTCTGTGTTCCTCGCCTCCTCCTCCTCCATCCCATGGATCCGATGGCTCAAGAAAATCAGGCAGGTCTCGGCGATGAACGGACGATTCTTGGCTCCCGTGAGACAAGGCTCCTGTGTAGCCTGAGCTTGTTTGCTGCCTGAGAATCCTTCATCTCCAAGAATGTCAGGATGAGATTTAAGTAAGTGCAATTCTGCCCTACTGCTTCTGTAAATCATTTACTGAAAGCTTCTAACGTTTTACAGCACACTTTCTTTTTACAACAGATTTAGAAATGTCAGAAACAACATGCATAAGTTATGCATGTTATTTCTGACATTTCTAAATCTGTTGTAAAAAGAAAGTGTGCTGTAAAACGTTAGAAGCTTTCAGTAAATGATTATTTTTTTTGTAGACAAGGAACCCATATTTAATATAATTTTTTTTCTCTGATCTGATATTCACTAACATCTCATAATGCTTCTATATTTTTAGTTTGTACCTGCGTTATGCAGCATGGTAATTATAGTAGCCTATGGAGATAAAACTTGGAATATTGCTATGTTAGTTGCAGGGTGTGTTGCAGTGGTCACTGGTCAGTGTAGTGTATGTCGCAGTGGTCAGTGTAGTGCAGTGTATGTTGCAGTGGCTAGTGTAGTGTAGTCTGTGTTGCAGTGGTCAGAGTAGTGTATGATTATGATGAATGATTATACGGGGGGGGACGGGGGGCGAAAAAAAAATTCTGCCCCGGGCGCCCAAACCTCTGGTTACGCCACTGCACTGGACACCTTGAATGAATGAATGAATGAATGAATGAAAACTTATATAGCGATCTGAATCGCCTCTGGGCGCTTGTTGTTCCTGTCTCCTTTGATATCAAAAGAGAAAAGTCTTGACCTTTTTCCTGAATGCTAGGTGGTTCTCCTCCAACCGAATGCTGGTTGGTAAAGTGTTCCATAGTCTGGGACCTTGGATCGCGAATCTTCTTTCTCCTTTGGACTTGAAGTTGGCTTTCGGAACCTGGAGCAGGTTCTGATTAGTGGATCGCAAAACGCGATTGGGGTTATGAGCTTTTATTATTTCGCATAAATAAAGGGGGGCATTCCCATGGACACATCTATGTGTAAGGCAGAGAGCTTTAAAAGCAATTCTGTCTTTAACTGGCAGCCAGTGAAGGGCTCTCAGTGAAGGTGAGATGGATTCCCAGGGTTTTTTCCCAGTCACAAGTCTGGCGGCCGTATTCTGAACGACTTGCAGACGAGCGATTTGGTACTTGGGGAGTCCGAGGTAGAGGGCGTTTGCATAGTCCAGTCTGGAGTTTACAATTGCTCCCACCACGACCGCTAAATCTTCTTTAGGGATGAACGGAGTGAGTCTGCGTAGTAGGCGCAGCAGATGGTGAGATCCGCTGACTACTGACCCTATTTGTGCGTCCATTGTCATAAAGGAGTCAAAAATGACCCCTAGGCTTTTGACTTTGGCGCTAGGGGTGATGAGTTTGCCCAAAATAGGCGGGGGGGTCCATGCTGTTGAAAGTTGATTCCTGCGCTTGGCGTGAAACAGGAGAAGTTCTGTTTTCGCTCCGTTGAGTTTAAGATAACTCTTTGTCATCCAGTCCTCTATCAAAGAGTTGCCATTGTGCAATGTCCAGTGTGCCCCTGTGCCTTTAAGGAGAACTGGGCTACCTGCAGACTCACCTGTACTCTAGCTATCCATTAGAATGCTTGTGCTACCACTGCGGAGACTTTCATACATTTAAAGGAGTTAGGACTGCAGAAATACTGGGGCGCCTTGGAGTGGCTCTACAGCTTATGCATGCATTTGAAAATGTGTGCTAACTAAACCTCTGTTTTTAATGTAAACTGTTAAGCCCCGTACACACGGCCGAGGTTCTCGGCAGAAACCAGCGAGAACCTCGCTGGGAGCCGCATTCTGCCGAGAACCTCGGCCGTGTGTACGCTCTCGGCGAGCCCCGCCCGTCGGGAAACCTGTCGAGCAAATAGAGAGCAGGTTCTCTATTTGCTCGACGGCCCGTCGGGATGAATGGCTGGTTGCCTTTCCCGACGGGCGGGTCGCCGATTCTGACGGCCGGCAGAGAACCTCGACGGGCGGAACGATGTGTTCTGCCCGTCGAGGTTCTCTGCCGTGTGTACGGGGCCTTAGACAGCATAATTCGGTCAGTAGCAGATTGGCTGATGAGTTGAGCTGGGAATTTTATTTAGTTTTGTTTTGTTTATGTGGTTGTGGCAGTCTGGGGACTTTTTGGGAATCTAGAAGCCCCCTTTAACAAGGGGACCCCCGTATTCCACCGCCTCCTATGTGAATGAGAATGGGGAACATAGTACCCCTACCCATTCACAAAAAAAAGTGTCTAAAATAAATAAAAACATGCACATTTTTTGACAATTCTTTTATAAAAATAAAAAAACAATGCCTCCCGATGTAGATCCTTTGTCAATTACAACGCCGCCACAACCGCCGCACCCCAAAAAAAATGTTTGTCTCGCAACAAAGGCTAACCATCTACTGCAGGCTCTGCCATTTGACAGTTCTTATATAGGTAAGGGGCAGGGACACCTGGGGACGTCATCTGGTGGCACAAAAGAAAAGCGGTGCCACCAGGTGACGTTGGAAGGTGTCTTCTCCCCTTACCTATATAAGAACTGTCAAACGGCAGAGCCTGCAGTAGGTGGTTAGTCTTCGTTGCGGGACAATCGTTTTTTTTTCCGGGTCCAGCGGTGACTGTAGTGTTGTAATTGAAGATCGATCTACATTGAGGGACACAACCACAGGTTTATCGGGAAGAGGCCCTTGTCACCATTAACATGTTGAGGACATGTGGCTTGGTATGGTACCAGGCACTTGCTTGCTGTAAGGGTCTTGAATGGTTTTTTTTTTTTTTACATTTTGGCATTGGATTCCCCTTAATTTCAACACCAGACCTGTATGGTATTTCCAGCAATGGTATAGTATTGCCTGCAATTTAAATGTCATATTTTTATTATAAATGTACATTTTTCTGCAGCAGGTTCTATACATGGTACAGATGTGCTACCCTACTAAGGCAGACTAAGGGGACCCCCAGGGACTATATTTAAAGTAATTTTTCATTTTTACCTTGAGGGGTATGTGGTAACACAGAGTTGGGCTCCAGAGGAGTCTGTAGAAAAAGGGTTATACTATAGAGAACTCCCATGTAATAATGATGGTGTGAACCAAGTAAGAGCGAGGTATCCAGTGAGTGGAAAAACTTGGCGAAGGTGGTGACAGAAGACAAAGATATGCCATTAACAGCTATAGAGCCATATCCAGATAAGTGAATACATTTTTTCCCTGCACCATGCGCATCTGGATTGTACTTGCACTCTAGACAAAAAGTTGACAGTCAGCCCCTGACAAGAGTGTCCCCCTTGCCCTCCCACTGAGCACCAGTGCTCCCTTTGTTCTCCCACAGTGCACCAGTGCCCCCTTGTCCTCCCACTAAGCACCAGTACCCCCCTTTGTCCCCCACAGAGCATCAGAGCCCCCTTGGCGCTCCACAGAGCACCAGTACCCCCTTTTGTCCCCCACAGAGCATCAGAGCCCCCTTGGTGCTCCACAGAGCACCAGTGCCCTCTTGTCCCCCACTGAGCAATGAGCATCAGTGCCCCTTTTGTCCCCTTATTGAGCACCAATGCTCTCTTTATTCCCCACTGAGCACCATTACTCCCCTTGTCCCCCCACTGAGCACCAGTAATCCCATCTTCCCCAGTAAGCACCAGTGCCCTCATATCCACCCTCCACTGAGCACCAGTGCCCCCTTGTCCTCTCACTGAGCAGCAGTGCCCCCCTTGCACCCCACTGAGCACCAATGTCTCCTAGTCTCCAACTGAGCACCAGTGCTCCCCTTGCCCCCCTACTGAGCAACAATTCTACCCTTGTCCCTACACTGAGAACCAGTGCCACCTTTTGTCCCCCAGACTGAGCACCAGTGCCCCCTAGTCCCCCACTAAGCACCAGTGCCCCCCTTGCTCTCCACTGAGCACCAGTGCACCCATTGCCCCCCACTGAGCACCAGTGCTCTCTTTGTCCTCCTACTGAGCACCAGTTCCCCCTTCTTTCCACTTAATACCCCTGCAGGTTCAAGCAGAACAGTCAGTGTGAAATGATGTTTCTAAATCGCTTATGCCAAATGTATTTGCAGTGTAATTTGTGTTAATCACGCTATTCTCTGCAAGAGTTTTTGGGCTGCTGCACTTTAAAAGACCTGTATAGTTTATAAATACAGTTTACCATTTGAAAGAAAACATTTTAATAATAAAGAGTAAGTATAACTGATGAACTACAGCGCTACTAAATCCAAAATACACCACAAAATTAATAAATAAATGTAAAAAGCTGCAGTATGTGAAAAAGGTTACCAACCAAACAACAAATGTGAAAAATATAAACATATGCGCTAGAAACAACTAATTGTGTGATACCTTACTAAGATCAATCCAATAGTGATAATTATTCAAAACCCTGAATAGGGGATATACATGTTGCCACAGTGGGGTGAGGCACATAAAGTATACGAATGAAAAAAAGGGTGTAAAATTCCATAAATAAATACAAAACTAATTAATCCAGATCATCAATTAGTACTCAATTCCAGAATACCGTCCCTGTAGAGTAGATGGTAAAATAGGGTTAAACAATGTTAATTAGCAGCAGCGTGCGAGTGTCACTGAATTCACAGCTTCAACGACACAGCCTTGGTCATTAGTGCAAAAAACAGGCTTCAGCCCCCCTTCACAATACACCACAGCAGGTGTGGGACATGTAAGAAAAGGAAAAACACAATAGTGTAATACAGTCAGACACGATAATACCGCTGCCAATGCTATGTGCCGATCCACTCACGCTCTCCCCGTCTTTGAATCAAGCCACTCAGTAACGAAAAGTGTAGAGGTCCTCACTCGGGAACTTCCGACAGATCTCGTACGGCAAACTCCTCCCCCACACGTTGCGTCACTTGCCACGTGACTTAATCATGGGTAATGTCCATAGAGCAACGTGTGGGGGAGGAGTTTGCCGTACGAGATCTGTCGGAAGTTCCCGAGTGAGGACCTCTACACTTTTCGTTACTGAGTGGCTTGATTCAAAGACGGGGAGAGCGTGAGTGGATCGGCGCATAGCATTGGCAGCGGTATTATCGTGTCTGGCTGTATTACACTATTGTGTTTTCCCTTTTCTTACATGTCCCACACCTGCTGTGGTGTATTGTGAAGGGGGGCTGAAGCCTGTTTTTTGCACTAATGACCAAGGCTGTGTCGTTGAAGGTACTGAAGTGTTTTGAAGCTGAGCATAAGGCACCTGTTTCACAGAGCTGTTGTATTCAGTGACACTCGCACGCTGCTGCTAATTAACATTGTTTAACCCTATTTTACCATCTACTCTACAGGGACGGTATTCTGGAATTGAGTACTAATTGATGATCTGGATTAATTAGTTTTGTATTTATTTATGGAATTTTACACCCTTTTTGTCATTCATATACTTTATGTGCCTCACCCCACTGTGGCAACACGTATATCCCCTATTCAGGGTTTTGAATAATTATCACTATTGGATTGATCTTAGTAAGGTATCACACAATTAGTTGTTTCTAGCGCATATGTTTATATTTTTCACATTTTAATAATAAACACTCCCTTTTGCCCATGTTTCTGTCCCTATGATACATTTTCCTGTATATACAATATTTTAAAATTGTACAATAAGTTAACAATATGCTATTTGAAATAAATGCTCTGCCCCAATTAAATTCTCTGCCTACAGCTGCTTTTTCGAAGCACAACAAAAAGTGTTCTGGCTTGCTGGTGCTCAGGGCCCAGGATGAGGATGGGATGGGGGTGGGATAGACTCAGGCACCGGCTCTTTGCTGCAGAGATGATGCAACCTCAAACTTCTCTGCTAATATTATTGTAAAAAATTATAAAAAAAAAAAAATAATTAACAAAAAATACTGACACCGTCCATTGCCCTACAGACACCAACCTCTGTTGTACTGACAGCATCCTTATCGGGGGGCTGAACTGAGTCTTTGCCCCAGGTGAAAGGATGTCTAGCTTCGCCACTGCTATGGGGTGTCATAATGCACACCCCTGCTTGTAGCAATTACAGTGGTCAGACATGAGTAAGTAGCAATTATTATATATTAAAATGTATCTCACCTTTGGATTCAATTCAATAGGCTCTGTGTCTTTTTTGGCTTCTGCTGTGTTGAGCTGTGATCCTTGCAGACAGAATTCTCCTTTATATACTCCTGTGTTAAATCCGGTAGGGCAGCATTTCCCCAAGTTTTTTAACAGCTCATGTAAAGTGTGAGAGAGAGAGAGATAGAGATGCTACAAAAATGGGGACTTGTAACAAATGTAAAGTACGTGTTATCTAAATTTGGCTGCAAAAGCGGTAATACTACATTCACACCTAAATGTCGTTTTTTTAGTATTTGCATGCATGTTTTTTGAGCATTTCTGCACAGTGTTTTTAAAGCATTTTTGAGCATTTTTAATTAGCCTATAGAGAAAAATATCATCTGTTTCATAATTTGTTGCTATGTTTTCAGCATTTTCATCCACTTTTATTTATTTATTTATTTAGTATCATTTGGTATTTTTTTGTAAGGGGTTAAGGGTTAAATATTAGGGTTAGGGGTTAATTGATTAATTATTAATTAACTTAATGTTTACTTAATATTTATTTATGTATTTTATTATTTATTATTAATATTACTTATTTTCCTTTAATTATTGCATTTGAGCAGAAAAACACTCAAAAACACAGGATAAAAGTCTCACAAATGCTTGAATCAAGCCTTTTTATGGATTTCTGTGGAACAAAAAAAAAAAAAGCTTAAAAAATGCAACAATCTGCTCGATTTGAGCTACAAAAAAAGCTCCAGAACTCCAGGCATCTTTTAGTGGAGATGTGAACCAAATAGATAATTAGTGGTTTTTTTCCCCTCCTCCAGGGTTTTCGAGCTTTAAGCTACAAAACACTGAGGTGTGAATGGGACCTAACATTTCTCCACATTTCAAATATATTTTTCCGTTAGTGAAGGAAATGTAGCAACAATTTATAGACCTCTTATCTCTTTTTTTTATGCTTTTTATGCTCTGTAGCCACCTTGGTATATAAAGTGTAAGTGTTGTTACTGCACTGGTCAGGAAATCCAGATATATAGTACAATGCCTAGTTTGTACCTTAACCTAGATATGTGCAAACATATAAGCATAAAGTGCTCTAATGGAGCTCCTTATGCAAGTATAGGTGCAGCTGGTACTTTCACCCAACGAACATGTGCCACCATCACCAACGGCATCTCCTCTCAACAAGAATTTCCTTAGTGCCTCAAAAAAATGGGCTGATCATAGTGTAGTATATTAAAAATTATTTATTTAAAACCCAAAAATATAAAATTAAATCACTCACAAGGCGAGTATCTTGCACTTGGTATCCCTGGCAGTGTTGAGCGTAACCAGACACTCATCAGAGTTAATAGAGGTATGCGTGTTCCTGGTCCTACTTTGTAAATGTCTTGGCAGGTCGTGGAGGGGATGCACCACAACCTGCCAAGACATTTACAAAGGCACTCGCCTTGTGAGTGATTTGATTTTATATTTTTTGGTTTTAAATAAATAATTTTTAATATACTACACTATGATCAGCCCATTTTTTTGAGGCACTAAGGACATTGTTGAGAGGAGAGGAGGAGCCCTCACTCAGTGATTGACAAAGAAACAGTTCGGGGTCCTTTAATAATTCGGGATCTGGTGAGTGTCCATTGGACATAGTGATGGTGGCACATGTTCGTTGGGTGAAAGTACCAGCTGCACCTATACTTGCATAAGGAGCTCCATTAGAACTGAATTACCCAGCTAAGTTGTTGTTTATTGCTTCAATATTCATGAACTTTTCACATAATGTTCACATAATTGTTTACATCAATTTTTCTATGCACTTACAATGATATTTTTGCACAGACTGAGATTGCACTATAGTTTTCTAGTTTATTGTATTGTTCTTGTACAATAGTTATTTTTAGTTTATTGCATTGTCCTAGCACATATATGTTTATTGATGCTTAGGAAAGCAGGACATCCTAGCATATATACAAAAGGTTTTATATAGCACTGCACTTTGATATAGCACTTTATGCTTATATGTTTGCACATATCTAGGTTAAGGTACAAACTAGGCATTGTACTATATATCTGGATTAGTAACAGTACTTAGGACCCTTTCACACGGTGCAGACCGTTTTTCGGTCCGCTCCGTGTGTGTCCGTCGGCTCAGCGGGGGGTCCCGCTCAGCTGTCGGCGGACAGGGCGGTCCCCGCACACTGTGCAGGGACTTCCCTGTCTCTCCTCCGCTATCCCCTATGGGGAATCAGATAGAAACGGACCGTCTGTCCGTTTGCATCCGATCCGATCCATCGGACGGAAGAAAAATAGGGTTTTCTTCCGTCCGCAAAACGGATCCAGACGGACGCAGATCGTAGGCGGACGTTAGCGGATGCATCATCCGCTAACGGATCCGCTCCCATAGGGCCCCATTCTAAGTCCGTTTACGGACTTAGAAAAAGCAGACTGTTCGTCCGCACGTGTGAAAGGGCCCTTACACTTTTTATGCACTTAACCCTTTCTTAAGGGTCAACACAGTACTGCAGCAAGGTCACTATTTGAAATATTTAAAATATTTCTGCGCCGGTGACACTTTTCACACCTTTTGGTATATATTTCAAATTTGAATTTCTGGCTTTGGTTATTCTGGTGTTATGTAAAATAATTCTGAGTAAACAAAATAGCAGCGCTAAGTTCAGTGACTGAACAAAAATCAATAAATATACCCATGTGAAAGAGTGTATCATACATATACTAAAAAAACATTTTGCATATATATATATATATATATATATATACCACGACACCATATTTGCATGTTCTCCCTGTGTCTGCGTGGGTTTCCTCCGGGTATCCGGTTTCCTCCCATATATATATATCTCGTCCATAGTATACTGTATATATATATATATATAAAAACACCAGCCAAGCAGACACTATACATAATGCGTTGCGCTAGTCATTCATTCATTCATTCATTCATACTGAACTGAGTTATTGTGATTAAATGTTCAAAACCTTCATCCAGTGGTCAAAAGTAAATTGTAACAAGCCAAGTCTATAAGTGATTCAATTTCAAGTGATTAAACTTTCAGGTGTCCACTTAGTCCTCTTGAACAATCTTCTTTAAAACCTTACCCCTCACCCCCCGCACCGATCGTTCTCCTCTTCACTTCAAAAACACAGCACACTTGATGGTCGGTGGTCCGAACGTAATGAAACGCTGTGTAACCGTTCCTAGACCAGTTTCGTCCCTCAGGACTTCTTCAATGGGATCGGTTTCACAGTCTAATCTCCGCCCCTATATACCCCATCCGTGCATTAACCCTGACGTGTATCGCAATGCATCTATGCGTGCTCCACATTCCCACGACCAAACTGAATGTGTTCATGAACCCGGACATACAACATAATGCGTCTATATATACTCCGTGTCCCCACGACCATAAAACATCAGGTATGACCCTGCTTGCAATGATCATAGGAACCATGAGCATTGCATACCTACTAATATATATTACTATTGAATGCTCTAAAACTTTTACAGCCCAGCCTGCATATCAGATGAAGTGCATTAGTATAACAATATACCCTCCAAATAATAAAATGACATCAACTAAGATGCAAATATAAAATCGCTAAAATCATATGTGGGTTGGAAAAAAAGGGGAAGAAAGCATATACTCATATCATGTGTGCATTAAACACATGGAGATAATCATATATACTCCCTATCATAACCAACCACGAATATTCTATCAAGAAGGTTAAACTAAAAAAGTCGCATAATGCCGATCACCCATATAGTGTATTACATAGATGAACGGCTAATTGGATAACCAAATAACATGTAGGAACTATGATTTAGTATCTCCAACTTAATGCGAGAGAAAAAGGGAAGAGAAAGCATATATATCCCATGTGTGCACTAACCACATGGAGATAATCATATACTCTCCCTATAATAACCAACAACGCATATTCTGTCAAAAAGGTTAAACTCAAAAAGTCGCATGATGCCGATCACCCATTTATTATTCTGGTGTTATGTCGCCCATCCAGTGAGAGTTCTGTGTAGACAGTGGCCTATGCCCAGATCAGGTGAATATGAACGCATGACCAATTTTGATAAAATTGTAAAATTTGTCTGCATTCTCTGATATAATATTTTGTTGTATAACTGTTATATATACAGTGCCTTGCAAAAGTATTCAGCCCCCTTGAACTTTGCAACCTTTTGCCACATTTCAGGCTTCAAACATAAAGATATAAAATTTTAATTTTTTGTGAAGAATCAACAACAAGTGGGACACAATCATGAAGTGGAACGAATACTTTGTAGCGCCACCTTTTGCTGCAATTACAGCTGTAAGTCGCTTGGGGTATGTCTCTATCAGTTTTGCACATCAAGAGACTGAAATTTTTGCCCATTCCTTCTTGCAAAACTGCTCGAGCTCAGTGAGGTTGGATGGAGAGCGTTTGTAAACGGCAGTTTTCAGTTCTTTCCACAGATTCTTGATTGGATTCAGGTCTGGACTTTGACTTGGCCATTCTAACACCTGGATATGTTTATTTGTGAACCATTCCATTGTAGATTTTGCTTTATGTTTTGGATCATTGTCTTGTTGGAAGACAAATCTTCGTCCCAGTCTCAGGTCTTTTGCAGACTCCATCAGGTTTTCTTCCAGAATGTTCCTGTATTTGGCTCCATCCATCTTCCCATCAATTTTAACCATCTTCCCTGTCCCCGCTGAAGAAAAACAGGCCCAAACCATGATGCTGCCACCACCATGTTTCACAGCGGGGATGGTGTGTTCAGGGTGATGAGCTGTGCTGCTTTTACGCCAAACATAACGTTTTGCATTGTTGCCAAAAAGTTTGATTTTGGTTTCACCTGACCAGAGCACCTTCTTCCACATGTTTGGTGTGTCTCCCAGGTGGCTTGTGGCAAACTTTAAACGACACTTTTTATGGATATCTTTAAGAAATGGCTTTCTTCTTGCCACTCTTCCATAAAGGCCAGATTTGTGCAGTATACGACTGATTGTTGTCCTATGGACAGAGTCTCCCACCTCAGCTGTAGATCTCTGCAGTTCATCCAGAATGATCATGGGCCTCGTAGATTTGCAGTGATCTGATACTCCTTCCATTTCAATATTATTGCTTGCACGGTGCTCCTTGGGATGTTTAAAGCTTGGGAAATCTTTTTGTATCCAAATCCAGCTTTAAACTTCTCCACAACTATATCTCGGACCTGCCTGGTGTGTTCCTTGTTCTTCATGATGCTCTCTGCGCTTTAAACAGACCTCTGAGACTATCAAAGTGCAGGTGCATTTATACAGAGACTTGATTACACACAGGTGGATTCTATTTATCATCATTAGTCATTTAGGTCAACATTGGATCATTCAGAGATCCTCACTTAAAGGGGTAATTCCCCCAAAAACCTTTTTATAACATTGATTGAGGCTCGTTATGTCAAGGGGAATCGGGTGTTTTTTTATTAGAAACGAAGCAGTACTTACCGTTTTACAGATGCATCGTCTCCGTCGCTTCCGGGTATGATCGTCTGGTCTGGGCGTGCCTATTTGATTGACAGGCTTCCGACGGTCGCATACATCGCGTCACGAGTAGCCGAAAGAAGCCAAACGACGGTGCGGCTCTATACTGCGCCTGCGCACCGTCGTTCGGCTACTTTCGGAAAATCGTGACGCGATGTATCCGACCTCGGAAGCCTGTCAATCAAATAGGAACGCCCAGACCCGGAGACCATACCCGGAAGCGTCGGAGGCGATGCATCTCTAAAACGGTAAGTACTGCTTCATTTCTAAAAAAAAAACACCCGATTCCCCTTGACAAAACGAGCCTCAATCAGTGTTAAAAAAAAGTTTTTTGGGGGAACTACCCCTTTAACTTCTGGAGAGAGTTTGCTGCACTGAAAGTAAAGGGGCTGAATAATTTCGCATGCCATGCACAAAAAAGTTTGAAATATCCAATAAATTTCGTTCCACTTCATGATTGTGTCCCACTTGTTGTTGATTCTTCACAAAAAATTATAGTTTTATATCTTTATGTTTGAAGCCTGAAATGTGGCAAAAGGTCGCAAAGTTCAAGGGGGGCCGAATACTTTCGCAAAGCACTATATATATATATATATATATATATATATATATATATATATATATATATATATATATATATATTAGGGCTGTGAATGATTGAAATTTTTGTGTTCGATTAATCGTTTATTTTTTAATCAATTAATCGATTAATTTCGATTAATTAATGCACATACAGATACAACTCCTTTTAGCTGATCTCCTTGCATTGCAATTCTGCATTAGCCAGTGGTAAATGTGGTGAGGGCAGCATGGGGGCAAATGTGTATATTCTTGCAGTATGGGGGGCAGATGTGTATATTACAGCATCAACCCCCATGATTTAATATATACATCTGCCCCCATGCTTTAATAGACACATCTGCCCCCATGATTTTATAGACACATCTGCCCCCAGGCTCTAATAGACACATCTGCCCCCATGATTTTATAGACACATCTGCCCCCATGCTTTTATAGACACATCTGCCCCCATGCTTTTATAGACACATCTGCCCCCATGCTTTAATAGACACATCTGCCCACATGCTTTTATAGACACATCTGCCCCCATGCTTTTATAGACACATCTGCCCCCATGCTTTTATAGACACATCTGCCCCCATGCTTTTATAGACACATCTGCCCCCATGCTTTTATAGACACATCTGCCCCCATGCTTTTATAGACACATCTGCCCCCATGCTTTAATATGGGTGGTTGTCCTCTCTTACCTACATCAGGCGGCAGACCCGTCTGCAGAGTAGCTGACGCGTGCGAAAGGGAAGATGATACGACCAGGCGGGCGGGTGAGGATGACGTCAGAGTGCCGCTACTCGGCTGACGCCGGTGGACCAAGATGGCCACAGCTCCGGAGCTAGGCCGAAGCCGCGGCCTTTCATATGGGCGAGACCGTGGAGCTCACTCCACGGATCGTCCTCCATCAAAATAATTTTAGTCGATCAAAGAAATTAACGATTAATCAAACAATTAATCGTTAATTTCCGCAGCCCTAATATATATATATATATATATATATACACATACACATATATGTATATGTTGTGAGATGATGTGTTCTTCTATTCCAAGTAGTGAGACCTGTTCTATACCCCCCAAAGTGTGTCCTGAGGAAGCGATCCAACTAAATGCCATACTGAGGAGTTACACTGAGGGCGAAGTTAGGAAGTGACGCATGTGTGTGTGTATATATATATATATATATATATATATATGAAATACACTGCAGCTAACTGAATAACCTGCCTGCTCAATCTAAATCACACTGTCTCTTCATCCACACTGTAGCAGAGCGTCCCAGAGAGAGCCTGGGAAAGTCCAGTTCGGGGTTTATACCTCTCCCAGGCTCCTCTCTTACACGTTCAGAGATCTCTGATCCCTGATCCAGGTCAGGTGTTGGCCCTCTCCCCCAGGCCAATTTAAGCTCACCTGAGCTAACAGCCATTGCTCTGTCCTGGGAAACAGATAGTGTGGATCTGTAGGAGCAAGGAGGTTGTTAAAAGACTGGTGAGCAGTTTGTATTTTGAGCTAACAAGCGGTAGGCTTGTTTAGCTTAGTAGTTAGGGCCTACATATCGTGTAGTTAGAGCCGAGACACGGCTAGGTGTTTGTTTAAACTACTTTTGTTTGTTTCATTTTCTGCACACTGTACAGCACCTGTAAATAGACTTTGTATAGCACCAATAAAAATCCCACTGTTGTTCACTTATCCTATGGACTTTGGTATCTGTGCCTGCTCATCCCAGGGAGCTTTTGGTACCCGCTACCTATCCCCAGCTTACATATGGTGGAGAATGCGGGCAGCAGTAGTAAGTTACTATTTTAAAAGGCCAGTACCTAAAGTGACAACATGGAGGAAATCCTCAAACAAATGATGTTATCCAATGCTGCACAACAGCAAACTAACGCTGCATTGCAGCAAGCCAATGCTATCGCACAGGAGCAAACCAAGGCGCTGTACAAACAGATTGGTGCTGCACAGGAGCAATCGCAGAGGCAGATTAGTGCTGTACAGGAGCAATCGCAGAGGCTGTTTGAACAGCTTGCCACTGCTGCAGAAGTGGATAGGAAAACCCTGACTAAGGTTGCAGAGACGCTAGCACAGTGGGCACCTGCGGAAATTAAGGATATGGGAGACAAGCCTTCAGCCATCCATGTGGCTCGCTTTCTGTCTAAAATGACTACGGATGATGAACCAGAGGCCTTCCTTTTAACGTTTGAACGGACCGCTGAGCGGGAATGTTGGCCTAAAACCAAGTGGGCAGGACTGATTGCCCCCTTACTTTCTGGTGAATCGCAGAAGGCCTACTATGATCTGGAGTCAGCAGAAGCAGAAGACTACGAAAGGTCAAGCAGGAAATTCTGGCGCGACTCGGCGTCACCTTGGCCGTTCGAGCCCAACGGGTCCACAGCTGGTTCTTCAAAATCGAGAGGCCCCCAAGATCGCAGATGTTCGACCTAATCCACCTGGTGCGAAAATGGCTACAGCCTGAGTCCCTGTCTGCGCCACAAATAGTGGAGCGTGTGGTCATGGACCAATTCCTGAGGTCACTCCCAATTCCCCTGCAGAAGTGGGTGAGTCAAGGGGACCCCAAGTCGGCAGATAACCTGGTGGAACTCGTCGAAAGGTACTTTGCTGCAGAGAACCTGGTCACCACCCCAACAACCGCACGGACTTTCCACCCAAAGCCACGGTCTCCCCAGGCAACCGGTAAGACTGTTCCAGGGGAAGTGGGTGGTAAGCATGGCAAGGAAATAGGGGGGAGGATTTTTGGTGCCAGGACTGAAGTTTGGCGTCCCAAGCAAGGGAAACCACTGCCTGTCAGCAAACCAACTTGGGGAAACATCAGGTGTTTTCGTTGCCAAGAGCTGGGACATGTTGCAGCAAACTGTCCATTGACTGATGAACCAATGCAGTGTGATCTGTCTATTAGAAGGCAGTCCATGTTTGCTGCTGTTTCATGCGCTGCAGCGCCAAATGTGGGGAAACACATGTGTCACATGACTGTTAATGATAAGCCTATTACGGCCTTACTGGACTCTGGAAGTCTGGTTACTTTGGTTACAGCTGAGATGGTTCAAACTGTGAATTTTCATGCTAAAAAAGTTGCTGTGATCTGTGTACATGGGGATACCCGGGAGTATCCTATAGCCACAGTTCAGTTTAAAACTGGCTTAGGTACGGTGTCCCATGCGGTCGGACTTGTGCCCCACTTGGTGCACGAGGCCATCATTGGTAGGGACTTCCCTAAGTTTTGGGAACTGTGGGATCGTCCCGACCCGGTCGCAGTACCTGACTCAGTCGCAGAGCCAGAGCTCCTGACTACTCCCGATATTGTGGGTTCAGGGGACTCATCTCAGGGCTCTCCGAGTTTTCCTTTCTCGGTTATGGCAGGAGAGCTGGAGGAGCCTGAGGAAGTCCCCACAACCAGTAGAGCCGGACAGCCGTCTGCCGACTCGGAGCCTATGTTGGAGTTTACTGACCTTAATGTGCACAAGGAAAATTTTGGTACTGAGCAGAGAAAAGACCCTACCCTTGCCAGGGCCTGGGAAAATGTAATGGTGATTAATGATGTACCTGTTGAACCAGGGATAGGCCCTGTTTTCCTTATTTCAGCAGCAATGATGATTTACTGTATCGTGTATGTAAAAAGAATGATGAAGTTACTGAACAGTTGGTGGTCCCCAAGCCTTACAGAAGGGTGGTGTTGGAACTTGCCCATGGGCACTTGCTAGGAGGCCATTTAGGGGTTGAGAAAACCACTGAAAGAGTGTTGCGCAGGTTTTACTGGCCTGGGATACAGAAAAATATTGAGAATTATTGTCAATCCTGTCCTGTGTGTCAGATGTCAGCCCCCCAGCCCCACTTCCGAAGTCCTTTAGTGCCCTTGCCCATTATTGAAGTGCCCTTCGAGAGGATTGCCATGGACCTTGTGGGTCCCCTCCCCAAATCCGCCCGTGGTCATCAGCATATCCTCGTGATTATGGATTACGCTACCCGTTACCCTGAGGCCGTTCCCTTACGCGCCGCATCTGCTAAAAATATTGCCAAAGAGCTGTTTATGGTGTTCAGTCGGGTGGGCATCCCTAAAGAAATCCTGACAGACCTGACGAAAGGGAAAGACTCCGTAATGATCAAATGGTCCCCAGTAGCAGAAGAATCTTTCCAAGTCCTGAAGAAGGCTCTTTGTGCACAGCCAGTGCTATACTCCCCCGATTTCTCCAAAGATTTTTTGGTTCAGACAGATGCCTCTGATGTAGGTATCGGGGCAGTACTATCACAGGTATACAATGGGGAAGAACACCCTGTGGTCTACCTAAGCAGAAAGCTCAATGATCATGAGAAAAAATATGCAGTCATTGAAAAGGAATGTTTAGCCATAAAGTGGGCCGTGGACGCGCTCAGGTACTACCTGTTAGGGCGCCAGTTTGAGTTAATAACTGACCATGCTCCCCTGAAATGGATGGCCCAAAAGAAGGAGACTAATAGGCGGGTGAACCGGTGGTTTTTGGCCCTCCAGGATTATTCCTTTTCGGTAAAACACAGGCCAGGGGTTGAGATGGGTAATGTAGATGCCCTGTCCCGTGTTCACTCCTGTTGGGCTACAGGTGTTCCAACCCTGGGGTTGAAACAAGAGGGGAGGGTGTGTAGCAGAGCGTCCCAGAGAGAGCCTGGGAAAGTCCAGTTCGGGGTTTATACCTCTCCCAGGCTCCTCTCTTACACGTTCAGAGATCTCTGATCCCTGATCCAGGTCAGGTGTTGGCCCTCTCCCCCAGGCCAATTTAAGCTCACCTGAGCTAACAGCCATTGCTCTGTCCTGGGAAACAGATAGTGTGGATCTGTAGGAGCAAGGAGGTTGTTAAAAGACTGGTGAGCAGTTTGTATTTTGAGCTAACAAGCGGTAGGCTTGTTTAGCTTAGTAGTTAGGGCCTACATATCGTGTAGTTAGAGCCGAGACACGGCTAGGTGTTTGTTTAAACTACTTTTGTTTGTTTCATTTTCTGCACACTGTACAGCACCTGTAAATAGACTTTGTATAGCACCAATAAAAATCCCACTGTTGTTCACTTATCCTATGGACTTTGGTATCTGTGCCTGCTCATCCCAGGGAGCTTTTGGTACCCGCTACCTATCCCCAGCTTACAACACCAATAGCACACTACACAGGGCCGGCGTGTAGGCAGCCTTATGTAGTATGGGGCGTGGTCTTAGTCTCCCTCTGCCACGATTGGCCTTTGGCCAAATATGGCTCTCTTAGCAGAGGGCACTGGCATTGACCAAAGCATGCAGGTCATGGTGCATGCTTTGGCCAATCAGCATACAGCAATGCACTGCGATCTCACAGTGCATTATGGTGCGTTCCGTAGCGCTCTAAATTTGCCACAAATGCCCCATAATTTTCATTTTTGGACGAACGGGCGAACACCCGATGTTTGGGTCGAAGTTATGTTCGACCCGAACATTAAGCTCATCCCTAGTGATTAGCATGGATTCATGAAGAATCTTTCTTGCCAAACCGATATATTAAGCTTCTATGAGGAGGTGAGTTGCCATCTAGATAAAGGAAGGCCCGTAGACATGGTGTATCTGGATATTGCAAAAGCATTTGACAAAGTTCCCCATAAACGTTTACTGTACAAAATAATGTCCGTTGGAATGGACCATAGGGTGAGTACATTAAAAACTCAGGTTGGACTTGATGGACATGTGTCTTTTTTCAATCTCACCTACTATGGAACTTTGTAACATTGCTTTGCATAAATTGTTTTTAAAGCGGAGGTTCACCCTAAATATAAGCTCTCCCATGTGATCCAGCATACTGGCGTCAGTGCCAGTATGCTGTTTTTTTTTTTTTAAATCCCCCACTTACTGTATTATGTTGAATTTTAATTTCTTTCCCCCGCGGTGGACGGCTCTAGTATAGCGCGTCACATCTTACGAAAATACCCGATAAGGACTCGGGTAATCTCGGCGAAAATGCGGCGCCTGCGCACAGACCTAGGAGCTGACTGCGCAGGCGCCGTATTTCTCCGAGTCCTATTCCGCCGTTTTTCGGAGGGCGTGACGCGCCATAGCCGCAGGACTCTGAGAAATACGGCGCCTGCGCAGTCAGCTCCTAGGTCTGTGCGCAGGCGCAGCATTTTCGCCGAGATTACCCGAGTCCTTATCGGGTATTTTCGTAAGATGTGACGCGCTATACTGGCGCCGTCCACCACGGGGGTAAGAAATAAAAATTTAACATAATACAGTAAGTGGGGGATTTAAAAAAAAAAAAAACAGCATACTGGCGCTGACGCCAGTATGCTGGATCACATGGGAGAGCTTATATTTAGGGTGAACCACCTCTTTAAGTTTGCATAGCGTGTGTTTTACTGCTTAGCTAACCACAATCATGAGTTTGGCATGTGGTTTACACCTTGCCTTAACATTTTGTCTGTTTTTGCAATAAGTCACGAAACTTAACTTCACTATTTTGTGATGTCTGTTCAACATATAACCATCATGTGTCTCTCCTCATTTAGTTTGTATGAAATAATGAGTTGTTTTCTTGTGATTGGATATATGCCAGTTGCCGCCACTTTTTTCATCCAGTAAAACTCTGAATATCAATCTATACCCATTGTGTTGTGTGATCATTATTCCAGAGTGCCGGATGGGACTAATCCCGGTACAGACAGAAAGATCAGATCGATAGATGTTCATCCACCCAGCAAAAGGTTTCTTTAGCAGCCTGTCATAATCAGACTTTTTGACAACAACTGTCCGACAGACATGTTTTATGGGACAATCCGACCGTCTGTATGCTCCATCGGACAAATGTTGTCGGTTTTTCAACGAACAAATGTTCGCTGTGCATGCTTTCAAACTTTCCGGCAACAAATGGAGGATCATCCGATCGTGTGTACACAAGTCCATCGGACTAAAGTCCGAAGTACAAACACAAACGCTCCGAACCAATGCTAAACATCAGACAACAATAGCAAAAGTTGCCCAAAGGGTGGCGGTAAAGAGCTGAAAAACCACGTGATTTGGTGACTGTAGGCTGAAAAAGTTCTGCTGTGTGTATACATACCAGGTTCATGGCGAACGGCCCTTCAGACAAAAATCCACAGAAAAGTTAGATGGAAGTCCGATCGTGTGTATGAGGCTTCAATTGCATTGGGGAATTTTTTTTTTTTTTTTACTTGTTTATTTTACTGCTGATGAATTCTTTCAACCACTGACCCCTACTAGTGAAGAATACATAACAGAGAAGGGTTATAGAGGAAAACAAAAATGCTGTTTATTTTCTGTAGATTATGTGTTATTAGCAAAAAGGAAAGCATGATTATTCCCCCCGGCCTTATGGTCCCAGAGACTGTCGCACCATATGAAATAGGGGAAAACTTACACAAAAAGACCACATACAGTAAAAGCTTATTGTGGCATATAGAAAATGAATAACCAAGTAGTAAAGCAAGGAGCTACTTCAGGAAATTCATCTTCTAACAACTTCCTATTTTCACAAAATGAACTGGCTCATTTGTTTCGCAGGTTAAACATATGACTCTGTTATATTTCTGTTCTTTATAACGACAATGTTTATCTTTTTTTGTGCATTTTATGAGGCTGAATGGACCGGGACTAGTGACATTCCTCGAAGCGCTGATACCGCTGCAGATCTTCATGATTTTTCCGGGTTGTGAAAAGATGAAGGTATTACAGGACTTGCAGGCTCCATATATGTGTTTAGGCATGGTCTTATCGCAGCTGAAGCGATTGGCATTACCACTACAAATATGCTTCTTCTTAAATTTCTGCCAGGTCTGACCTCTGTCTGAATGGGGGAGGCTGAGGAAAATTCCACATACCAGCAGAAATGTTGTTGCTGAAGACATCTTGTCAAAGGTGGGCTGCAAAAACATATGTAAAATAAATTGACATCTAATTCTGGAACACATTGTTTCCGCTATTAATATGGTGCTGTCATTATAACTCAGCTCCTTAACCACTTAAGCCCCAGACCATTTTGTAGCTAAAGGACCAGGCCCCTTTTCGTGATTCGGCACTGCGTTGCTTTAACTGACAATTACGAGGTCATGCAACGTGGCTCCCAAACAAAATTGGCATCCTTTTTTTCCCACAAATAGAGCTTTGCATTTTTATTTTTTTGCGCCATAAACAAAAAAAAAGCGACAATTTTGAAAAAAAAAAGCAATTTTTTTAACTTTTTGCTATAATAAATATCCCCATAAAATATATAAAAAAACATTTTTTTTCTCGGTTTAGGCCGATATGTATTCTTGCACATATTTTTGGTAAAAACAAAACAAAACACAATAAGCGTTTATTGATTGGTTTGCGCAAAAGTTATAGCGTCTACAAAGTAGGGGATAGTTTTATGGCATTTTTATTAATAATTTTTTTTTACTGGTAATGGCGGAGATCAGTGATTTTTATCGTGATTGTGTCATTATGGCGGACACATCGGACACTTTTGACACTATTTTGGGACGGTTGTCATTTTTACAGAGATCAGTGAGTGAGTGAGTAACTTGTATAGCGCAACAAATGCAAACTTAATCGCCTCAAGGCGCTTTGCATCCAGTGTTGTCCTGATCCTTTAGAAGTGCTATAAAAATGCGTTGATTACTGTGAAAATGACACTGGCAGTAAAGGGGTTAACCTGTAGGGGGTGGTAAAGGGGTTAAGTGTGACCTAATTTGTGATTCTTACTGTGTGGGGGTGTGGCTTGGCATCTGACGTCACTGATCATCGTTCCCTATGACAGGGAACAGACGATGAGTGTCAGTCTCACTAGGAAGCATGGGGAATGGGGAGAGGTTTGTTTACACTTACCTCTCCCCGTTCTTCAGCTCTGTGACCCAATCACGGGACACCGGCAGCGATCGGGTCTGCAGGTCCCGCGCCTGACCCACGGCTGGGGTCTTAAAGGGGACGTACCTGTATGCCCTTGTGCCCAGCCGTGCCATTCTGACGACATATATCGTTGTGTGGCAGTCCTTAGGCAGTTAAGGTTGCAGTAACATAAATCTTCCTTATGTCACAGGTGTGTTTTAATAAGTCAGCCCATTAGGCAGGGTGTTTCGTCACATATGGCTGCCCATCATATTTGGCTACTAGCTGGAGTGCGCATGTGCGACGCCGCCATATGCGTTCCAACACTTTTACAAATGCTAAATTCTCATCGAAAAGCAATTACTAAAACGTTCACAAATTCCTTTCAGCTAAATTCTCTAGCTATATTCTTCGTCACATTCGGCTACCCATCACATTTGTAAAAGTGTTGGAACGCATATGGCGGCGGCGCACATGTGCACTCCAGGGGGTAGCCAAATGTGATGGGTAGCCATATGTGACGAAGCATGGGTTCACACCGCAGCACACTCCTTCTCACAGTAGGAGTTCGGTGCGTCCTCATTCACAATTTCAGGTCCATAACAGCCCGAGTTTTTGGCTGAATTCTGAGCTAAAACAGACCAAAAGATACACAAGACTCCGGTGCAATTAGCATCAGGAGCTGCTGTGGAGATGTGTGAATCGGCTCCATAGAAAGCCAGTCACAATCTCCTGCTATGCGAATTGGATGCAGAGAAAACCACATCCAATTCGCAACAGTGTGAATCGAGCCTTACTTTCAATGGCCAACCCACCACAACATGCTGAACATCAGACATAAATAATTATCTGTACTGGAGTTTGCCACAACACTTTACAGAGCATTATTGTGTGCTACAGTGTGCTAGAGCACACAGCGTTAAGCTGCTGTCTTGGCTCCTCCCCGCTTCTGATAACCCCCTCTGGGAAGTGCTCTCCCAAGGGGGTTACCTTGCGGGCGTGCTCCCGAGTCCTGTATTCCGCGTACATAGCCGCCGACTACAGGACTCGGCCCCGCCTCCCGCCCTCGAGTCATTGGTGTTGATTGACATCAGCGCAAGCACTGGCTGCTCTGCTATCAATCTATCCAATGAAGAGCCGAGAAGACCAGGCCGAGATCAAGCTTGTTCTCGACACGGGACTTTCGAGGGCTCAGGAAAGTCAACCGGGTTGGGGGGGGGGGGGGCTGGGGGTATTAAGGTGAAAAAACATGAACCTTTACAGCTCCTTTAAGCCTCGTACACACAATCAAACTTTATGGCCATAATTGTCTGATGGACGTGTTGTGTTTGATAATCCGATAGTCCGACCCTGTGTATGCTCTATCAGACAATTGTTGGCTGAATTAACGACTACAAAAGTTGGCTGTTCATGCTCACCAGGCGTTGGGCAATCGTGTGTACACAATTACGTCCAACTAAAAAGCACAAGCACGCATGATCCGAGCCAATACTAAAACTCAGACAACAGTAGCAGAAGTTGCCCAAAGGGTGGCGGTAAAGTGCTGAAAAACCATGTGGTTTGGTGAATGTTGGCTGAAACGGAAAACGAACAAAAATCAACGGAAAAGTTGGATGGAAGTCCGATCGTGTGTACGAGGCTTTACGGGTTTGCTTTAAACCCCCATCCTCAGCTACATATATGTACCTTTTCCTACTCAGTGCTGTGAGTTGAAAGAAATGCTTGATACATCCTGGTATTGAAGATCATGTGACTTACTGGTAGGCCACACATTTTGCTAAGCCTCCATTTTCATAGTCTTAAAGGGGTTGTAAAGGAAAAAAAATATATTTTCCTAAATACCTTCCTTTACCATATTGCAGTCCTCCTTCACTTAACTCATTCTTCCATTTTGCTTTTAAATGTCCTTATTTCTTCTGAGAAATCCTCACTTCCTGTTCTATTGTCTGTAACTACACACCGTAATGCGAGGCTTTCTTCCTGGTATGTAGAAAGCCTCTTGGGGGGGGGGGGGGAGGACATTTAATAGCAAAATGGAAGGATGAGGTAAGTGAAGGAGAACTGCACTAAGGTAAAGGAAGCTATTTAGGGAAAATGTTTCCTTTACAACCCTTTTAACCACTTAAGCCCCGGACCAATATGCTGCTAAATGCCCAGAGGCGTTTTTACAATTCGGCACTGCATCACTTTAACAGACAATTGTGCGGTCCTGCGACGTGGCTCCCAAACAAAATTTGCGTCCTTTTCTTCCCACAAATAGAGCTTTCTTTTGATGGTATTTGATTGCCTCTGCGATTTTTATTTTTTGCGCCTTAAACAAAAATAGAGCGACATTTTTGAAAAAAAAAAATCAATATTTTTTACTTTTTGTTATAAGAAAAATTGAATAAACGAAATCTTAGTCAAACATTTAGGCCAAAATTTATTCAGCCACATGTGTTTAGTAAAAAAAAAATCGCAATAAAAAAAAAATGAGTTACCTAGCGGCAACAGTGACACTAATACAGCGATCGGAAAAATTATCGCTTAGTGACGCTGGCAATAGGGAGTGAAAGGGTTAACTAGGGCGGTGATCAAGGGGTTAAAACTCTATTGGGGGGGTACGGGGCCACCCTGAACCTAACACTAACTGCCTGTCACACTAACTGTCAAACTGACACTAAATGCAGTGATCAATACATATATGATCACTGCATTCAGTGACACTGTGACAGGGGGGTGGAGGGGGGGGTTGATCGCAAGGGGTTAAGTGTGCCTATGTGTACTGGTGTCAGTGTAGTGTTAGGTGTGACTTACTTTGACTCTTCTCTCCTCTCGGCGGTTTGAAAATACCACAGAGAGGAGAGCTGCATCACTTCCTCTGCCAGTGTTTACATTTTACTGGCAGAGGAAGTGACACGGCGGGACACGACGAGATTGGCTGGGAGCGGTCACGAGGGGGTGGACAGAAACGAACAGCCGCCCCCTCAAGACGGATCGCTCCCAGAGGTAAGCCGCCCGCCGCACGCAGCGGAGGGGGTCCCGATCGGACCCCCGACTCGCTAGAAGGCAGGGACGTATATATATGCCCATCTGCCTGTACGTGCCATTCTGTGGACGTACATAGGCGTGCGGCAGGCGTTAAGTGGTTAAAGAGGTTGTAAACCTTTACAATCCACTTGTTACTACAAGTAAGCCTATAATATTTATTTATTTCAGGCACTTATATCAATTTACGTAGCACTTTACATATACATTGTATATTCACATCAGTCCCTGCCCTCAAGGAGCTAACAACCTAAGGTCTCTAACACACATTCATACATATTAGGGCCAATTTAGACAGGATTCAATTAACCTACCAGCATATCTTCAGAGTGAGGGAGGAAACTGGAGTTCCTGGAGGAAACACACACAGGCGCAGGGAGAACATGCAAACTCCGGGCAGATGGTGTCGTGGTCAGGGGCGGATCCAGAGTCTAGTTTCAGGAGGGCCACTGTCAGAAAATAAGTCTGGTGGAAGCGATGTCTGCCAGCCACCCGCGACCCCTTCCCAGCCACTGTCATTAGTAAAGTGACAGTGCATATTTTTCGCACTAATCATTGTATTGGTGTCACTGGTCCCCAAAAAAGTGTTAAAAGTGTCAGGTGTCCGATCTGTCCGCTACAAAGTTGCAGTCCCACTAAAAATCGCGGATCACTGCCATTACTAGTAATAAATAAATAAATACTGTAACGGAAGGGCCTGTGGAATCTAGAAGCTCTTAGAAAGCATGAGCCAGAAAATAATGGACATTCAGAATATATCTTGGACTACCTGAGATGGGACTGTTGTGTGGTTATTGTCCAAAATATATTCCAGGATATCTGTAAGAACAATTACTGTTGTTGATTCTGAACTCAACAGGTTAAATGAAAGATGTTAATTGAAAGATTGAAATATGTCATCACCTCCAGCTACCTGGCTGCCTGTGTAATGTAAATTGAATCCAGACTAACTTCTAAGGATCTTTCATTGTGGCTTGTGCTAATTGACCCTGTATTGTGTGAAGGTCTATTGATGATAATGTGTATTGTGAGTTAACAGACAGCCTAAAGGTCAGGCGTCCGAGTCATCAACTGAAGTTAATTAGCTCATGTAAATTAGGTCAGGGCCTGGAGTCAAGATGTCTGTTAAAAGATGTGTATTGGGGCTCATTAGGATAACCGCTGGTTGTTGTTTGGGATTGGCGTATTAAGTTACCTTGTAGTGTGTCTAGGTGTAGTAGCAGTGAGTAGTAGCTCAAAAATATAGGGAACGGGGAAACATAAAAGCACTCACATGTAGCCGACATCCGAAATAATTCAATCAAAAATAGGAAATACTACATAGAGTAGTAGAAAGGCGGACTTTTTCAGGCAATCACAAGGACATAAAATTTAAGAAAAAATATTTAATTATATATCATAAAATCCAAAAACAAAAACTAAAATATACAAAAACAGGGTATACAGAGTATATATCAGCAATGGTAGCTTGCATCTCGCGAGATGCAAGCTACCATTGCTGATATATACTCTGTATACCCTGTTTTTGTATATTTTAGTTTTTGTTTTTGGATTTTATGATATATAATTAAATATTTTTTCTTAAATTTTATGTCCTTGTGATTGCCTGAAAAAGTCCGCCTTTCTACTACTCTATGTAGTATTTCCTATTTTCAGTGAGTAGTAGCAGTGAGCGAATGTCCAGTCACCAGATGGGTTTTCAAATGCTTTATTCTAGGGCCCAACAACAGCCAACATCAACAGGGGATAGGACAGGTTGATGAAACAATAGAGAACAGTGCGGTATCAGGCCTGCATAAGAAGTAGAGCAGTCCTGCTCTCAGTAGTAGTATACACAGTTCGTCACCACTCTTGCCAGAGTGGGTGAAGTGCTTTTGGACAGACCCTTGTTATAAGTCTGGCAGCCGGAATGTCACTTTTAAGTTGCTGGGAGGAACAGGTCTCTATGACAGACCTGGCTCGGGCCTCTGCCACAGGCTTAGTACTTCCGTGCTCAAGAGAACAATTCGGATTGAGCGAATCCTCCCAGTAAATGCAATGAAAGGGGTCACTGGTTGACAGCTGTCATGTACCTGTCAATTCCAGCAACCAGATGCCCGATGGTTCGTTCAAGCCCTTTTGGATAACCTGCCTCTGGGTTCTCCTCAAGCCGATCCCCCACTGAACTGCACACAGCCTGGGATCTTTTTAGTAAGGTTGGGGACCCAGTAAGTCACTGGGGCCCCCATCAACATCTGGATGGGTATCCATGGAGCAGGTGGCTTCGGCCAGGTGGGCAATGCGAGCGGAGTCCGTGGATGCGCGCACCCTGAAGATGGATGCCGCACCTGGAACATGGACCCCGCGCGAAGAAGAAGAACCAACGACCGACCCAGAACACGCGGCAACTGCCACAGATATACCCCTCCCCAGCATGCCCAGCGAGGGAAGAACTCCTCTAATTGGCTGCTGGGGAAGAACTCCTCTAATTGGCTGCTGTCAGAACCCCTCCAGCGCCAACTGCTGCCCAGGGGTGTAATCACACCCCTGTGCCGCAGACTGACCCAAAGATAGTTCTGAATAGCAGCAGCCTGCAATTTGACCGATTATGAATGGAAGCAAAATAACTCTCCCACTCGGCCACTATCTTTAGCGTAGTGCCCGTACTGAAGGGGCTCTACATGTATATAAGAGCCTGTTTTCTCAATAAAGATGTCAGACCTGCTTGAACTTTATATAAAGCCGTGTCTTTTATTATTCCTATGGGTCGCGTTCACCTGACTGTGGTGTGTCGGTAGCTGCCTTGTGTTCAGGAATGGAATATCCAAATCGGCTTTAACTCCTGTCCCATTCGGGGTGCAAATAGGGATGAGCCGAACACCCCTGGGTTCGGTTCACACCAGAACCTGCGAACAGACCAAAAGTTTGCGTGAACTTTAGAACCCTGTTAAAGTCTATGGGACTCGAACGTTTGAAATCTAAAGTACTAATTTTAAAGGCTAATATGCAAGTTATTGTCCTAAAACGTGTTTGGGGACTCGGGTCCTGCCAAAGGGAAGTGTTTGGGGACCTGGGTCCTGTCCCGGGGACATGTATCAATGCAAAAAAAGTTTTTTCAGGAGCAGTGATTTTAATAATGCTTAAAGTGAAACAGTAAAATTGAAATATTCCTTTAAATTTCGTACCTAGGGGGGTGTATAGTATGCCTGTAAAGTAGCGCTTGTTTCCTGTGCTTAGAACTGTCCCTGCACAAAATGTAATTTCTGAAGGAAAAAAGTAATTTAAAATCACTCGTGGCTATAATGAATTGTCGGATACCAGCAATACAGAGAAAAGTCATTCATAAAAAAAGAATGCGTGGGGGTCCCCCCAAATTCAATTACCAGGCCCTTCAGGTCTGGTATGGATTTTAAGGGGAACTCCACCCCAAATTTAAAAAAAAAATGCCGTGGACCCCCCCACATTTTTTTTTATGAATGACTTTTCTCTGTATTGCCGGGAGCCGACAATTCATTGTAGCCGCGAGTGATTTAAAATTACTTTTTTTCCTTCAGAAATTAGACTTTGTGCAGGGACAGTTCTAAGCATGGGAAACAAGTGCTACTTTACAGACATAGGGCCAGATTCTCAAAAGAGATACGACGGTGTATCGCAGGAAACACCGTTGCATCTCTGTTTTTTTTACTGGGTATCTATGCGTGTGATTCATAGAATCACTTACGCATAGATACAGTGAAGATCCAACAGGTGTAAAACACTTACATCGTCGGATCGTAGATTTAATGACTTCGCTGGCCGCTAGGTGGCCTTTGCGTTGTTTGCCTATGCAAATGAGCCTAATACGTCGATTCCCGAACGTTTTTACGCCGCCCCGTCGTCGTTTACCTTGTTTACGTAAGCATAAACCTACCCCTGCTATATGAGGGGTAGGCTTACAAAGTTCCGTCGTATGCCATGTTAAGTATGGCATCGGGTCAGCGTCGTCTTTTTCCGTTGTTTACGTCGTTTTACAAAGCGTTCGCGAATAGGGCATTGCATACGTGACGATCGAGGTCGTTTTCACTTTGGGTTCAACGACGTTTACCGACGTGAGCTGGAGCATGCGCACTGGGCTTTTTTCCCGGCCGGCGCATGCACAGTTCGATCGACGTGGGGGGCGCGCTTAATTTAAATACAAGCCGCCCCTTTGAATTACGCGGGGATATGCAGGGCCATTTACACTACACCACCGCAAACTACGGAGCAAGTGCTTTGGGAATACGGCACTTGCTCCATTAAGTTGTGGCGGCGTAGTGTAAATGGCTTACTCTACGCCGCCGCAGAATGTATGTGAATCTGGCCCATACTATACACCCCCCCCAGGTATGAAAATCACTGCTGCCAAAAAAACTGCAGTTTTTTTTTTGCATTGATACATGTCCCCTGGGGCAGGACCCAGGTCCCCAAACACTTTTTATTACAATAACTTGCATATTAGCCTTTAAAATTAGCACTTTAGATTTCAAACGTTCGAGTCCCATAGACTTTAACAGGGTTCTAAAGTTCACACGAACTTGTCGCGAACACCCCAAATAGTTCGCTGTTCGGCGAACATGAGTTCTACTCGAAATTGAAGCTCATCCCTAGTTACAAATACAAATGCCATAAATCTATCTCCTATTTTGTAGACGCTATAACTTTTGTGCAAACCAATCAATATATACTTATTGGGGGGGGGGGGGGGTTACCAAAAATACTTAGCAGAATACATTTGGCCTAAATTGATGAAGACATTTTTTATAACAAAAGTAAAAAATATTGCCCTTTTTTCTAAATTTTCGCTCCTTTTTTTGTTTATATCGCAAAAAATAAAAACGGCAGTGGTGATCAAAAACCACCATCAATTTTACTTGTGCACAGCGTTGCACGACTGCATAATTGTCAAAGTAACGCAGCGCAGTAAAAAGACGGCCTGGTCATGAAGAGGGGGGTGGTAAAACTTTATGGAGCTGAAGGGGTTAAGGTTGAACAAGACTGAAAGGGCTCTTTTTTCCGTCATATATATTGGCACACATGTATTTTGCGATTTTACACATTCATTAAATCTTTTACTCACTTTTATAAAAATATGTTGGTGCTCTAGTGGGGGCGGGGCTTCCATGGAGGAGGAATGGAGATGAGTGGGATCCAGTAATTGCACTGCAGGCAGCATCAGATGACAGTGACACACAGTCACTGCTTCTTCCTGTGTCCATGCCCCTTGTTCTGCTTCTTGGACGCCGTGCTACAGTATGGAGAAGGTGGACGGAGTAGGTGGGTGGAGCCAACACTCTCAATCAGGGGCGGACAAGGAAGAAGGCTTCGCTCTGATCGCTGGGGCTCTCCTCCTCATCAGCAGCGGCTCTGATGTGACTGATGTCAGCAGGAAACACTAGAGGCCAAGCCAGTGACACTGCTCCATCCACCTCCTCCTGGTTCAGTGCAGCGCATTGAGAACACAGAGGGCCAGATTCTCGTAGATTGCCCGCTGGCGTAGCGTAAGCCAATTACACTACGCCGCCGCAACTTAACAGAGCAAGTGCCGTATTCCCAAAGAACTTGCTCCGTAACTTGCGGCGGCGTAGTGTAAATGGCCCGGCGTAAGGCCACGTAATTCAAAGGGGGCGGCTTGTATTTAAATTAAGCACGCCCCCGCATCGATCGAACTGTGCATGCGCCGGCCGCAAAAATAGCCCAGTGCGCATGCTCCAGTTCACGTTGGAAAACGTGAATGAAACCGACGTGAGCGTCGTTTACGTAAATCCCTATTCGCGAACGACTTAGTAAAACAACGTAAACGACGAAAAAAAAAGACGACGCTGACCCGACGCCATACTTAACATGGCATACGACGGAACTTCGTAAGGTTACTCATATAGCAGGGGTAACCTTACGCTTACGGAAACAAAGTAAACGACGACGGGGCGGCGTAAAAACGTTCGGGAATCGGCGTATTAGGCTCATTTGCATAGGCAAATGAGAAAACAACGTAAAGGCCACCTAGCGGCCAGCGAAAGTCATTACATCTACGATCCGACGGTGTAAGTGTTTTACACCTGTTGGATCTTTACTGTATCTATGCTTAAGTGATTCTATGAATCAGACGCATAGATACCCAGTAAAAAAAACAGAGATACGACAGTGTTTCCTGCGATACACCATCGTATCTCTTTTGAGAATCTGGCCCCTAGTCTCTCTCCACACCTCCTGGTCCAACGCAGCGTTATAATAACAGAGTCTCTCTCCCTCTCGGCGCCGCTGATCGTCAGATGATACTGAGAGAGAGAAAGACTTGGGACTTCAGTCAGACAGAGATATGTTTGGGGGGGGGGGGGCAATTTCCCTGTTGCCCCCCTTGGATCCTCCCCTGGTTGTGATCGGGACCCTTGTTGCTGGTGCTAACCACTACACCACTGTGCTGCCAAAAATAAGGCTTACCTGTGGCTACCATGGATGTCTCCTAAACCTACATAGTTTAGGAGATATCCCCTGTATCGGCATCTACCGACGTCATCGGCACACATTCACAATGAAGCAATGGCACCAATGGGCCGTTGCTTCATGGCGCATGTGCCGATGACATCAGTAGATGCCGATACAAGGGATATCTCCTAAACTGTGTAGGTTTAGGAGATAAACCTACACCGGCAGCTCCCACACGCATGCGCGGGAGTGACATCATTGCGGATCCGGCCAATCCCAGCGCCGGAGCCCGCGATACCCGGAAATAATTCCGGGAGCGATGTTGCCGGTCGAAGCAGTGTACGGGGACCTCTGCGGGGGCTTTGATCCAAGGTGAGTATTTCATAATGAGCTAGAATACTAGCATAGCATACTGGCTCATTAAGCCTTTTTCTTGCATGGGCCAAGTATCGGATGGTAGAAACCATCTAACATTCGGCCCAAATATATGTCAGCCTGTCTGGCAGAAGCCGACTGAAGAGCCAGCTTCTGTCAAATAGGCATGCTGGAAAACCAGCATCTGATCAGCGTTGGTAACCAAAGGCTGCCAAGGCTGACCATTCTGGCAGGCAGTCCCCCTGTCAGAACACAATAGCTCAGTGGGGAGATCGTTGTACTAACATTGAATAGTTAGTACATTGAGATCCTCCCAAGCTCCACTGTTTTTTTTTCATTCAGGTTACTGGGTTGAACGAAAAATAAAATAAAATTATAGTATAAGATAATAAAATAAATACTTCAGTACTACTAAAGTGAAGCACTACCTCATCAAACAATAACCCACATACAAAGTAACTAATTAACAGTGATAACAGTGACCCTTAGTGCAATAAGTGCTAAAGCAGCCCAAAATTTTTAAAAAATGTCTATGAAGCTAGGTGTTGCAAAAAATCATAACATTCAGTCCATAAATAATGTGCGTATTCTTTACAGTCGTGCAATCCATATGCCTCGTACACACGATCAGATAATCGTACGACTTATCATTTGCATTATGTTGCATAATGCTAATATTAAATACAACAGTGCAGAATGCGCTCTATGAAAAGTAAGATTTTTGATGTACGATACTGTTTGCGTAGCTACGTAACGGAAATGATGTCAAATACGCGTGGCCCCTGTGTCTGCCACACCTTTTGGCTATTTCAGTTCGTATTGTTCTCTCATCTCCTCTGGGATATTTTCGTGTTTCCGATCATGCGTGGTGTTTGTCTATTGTCTGAGCGAAGTTTTCGTGTTTGTCCCTTCAGATTTTGTTGGACGGACTGCCGTGATCGGCTGTCGAAAGCTGTGTACTAACGATCAGACTGCCGTGCGATCAATCCAAAAGCGATTTTTATCATCCGATTATCTGATTGTGTGTACGAGGCATTAGGGTGTCCAATCATGAATAGACACTGATAGTGAACTTGTATAAACACTGAATGTAGGGCGGAGCTTGTGACGTCATCACGCATTACCAGGAAGTACACCAGTACTTACAAGGGAAGCAGGGCCGAGGACTTGCTGACTTCCTGTGATCCCAGGGGCTTTATCCCTTATGTGTTAAACCTGCATGCACCAGGGCTAGTGCAGTGTTACATGTGAGTGAAACACTTTTATCGCTAATAAATTGTGGTTTTAACTGTCAGTCAGTTTTATCAGTCATGTCAGTTTTCTTTATACCCGTATGTCACCAATGCCTATGGGTAGGGCTTATTTTTCTCAGAGAATAGGTGCAGGAACTCCTCCCTTCCACGTCACCCTTGACTCCATCCCCTACCCACCTCCGAGGACCATTCCTTGGTTCCACCCCTTACCCACCTCCCAGTATCAGTCCTTTTAGAGAATACAGGAACAAGTATAATTTTATGGCGCTAAGTATTTTGTATAGAATTTGTTAATGATAACAAGAAAGGCAGTAAAATATACCTAGAAACAATGGACACCCCAGCAGCAGTAGATCCACCCCAGCAACAATGGACTCCCAACAGCCATCATGAATAGACCCTCCAGCCGCCAGCAACGATTGACCCCCTGCAACAATAGATCCGCCACCAGCAACAATAGATCCCTCTGCAAAAATAGATCCTCTCCAGCAACAATATATTCCCCAGTATCCAGCATCAATAGACCCTCCAGCAGCAAGCAGAAAAGATGCCTCCCTCAACAGTACATCCCTCCTAGCAAAGACTGACCCCCCCAGCAACAAAATATTCCTCATAAGCAACAGAGGAACTCCCCAGCAACAATAGATCCCCTTCCTTTGCAAAATAGATCCCCTCCAGCAACAAAAGATCACCCAGCAGATGGCATCAATAGACTCTCCAGCACTACTTTCCATTACATACATTTAGTTTAGGAGGTGTCAGAACTGCGTTCCCCCACAATTCTGCTGAAAAAAAGCCCTGCCTATGAGGGATTATGCTTAAAGCGGTTCTAAACTCAATTACAACCCATCGGTTTGTTCGATGAAAACAGACCGATGGACTGTTTTCATCTGACAAACCGATCATGTGTGGGCTCCATCGGTTTGTTTTCCATCGGTGAAAATAAATAGAACATTTTTTATATTTTTCCTATGGATAAAAAAACAATATAAAAAAACGATCGTCTGTGTGGAAGTCCATAGATCAAAAATCCATGCATGCTCAGAATCAAGTCGACGCATGCTCGGAAGCATTGAACTTTATTTTTCTCAGCACGTCGTAGTGTTTTACGTCACCGCGTTTTGGCACGGTCAGATTTTTGACTGATGGTGTGTAGGCAAGACTGATGAAAGTCAGCTTCATCTGATATCGGATGAAAAAATCCATCGGATTAGATTCCATCAGATATCCGATCGTGTGTATGAGGCTTAAGTGTTTTAGCTGTAGGTATTCCCACTCACTGATCTTCTGCCACCCATTTACACTTTTTATTTCTTGTCTTGTTCTTATCCTGGACTGTGTAATTGTGTTTTTTAATTGATCCCGTGACCAAGTCTTTTGTGAAGACGAAACTTTGGGAGGAGACGTTCCCACATCATCGCAACTACACGAGGGGACGTACGCGTTCCACAAGCCGGCCGGCATCTTTTATCATACGCCTCGAATCTGCATTTGTTTGTAAGTGCATTTCTTTGGCTTTTTAGAATAATTTTTTTTATGGATTTACACTATTTTAGTTTTTTTTGCTTCCATGCTGTGACTTATCGAGGATTGGTTTCTGATGTGTTGAGAACAGTGTATTCACCCTTTTGCTGCCTATATTGATCCTAGAGTGGATCTTATTGTCTGGTAAGGGTCAGTGTGTTTATTTGGTGGTGGTACCAGTACTTCTCTTCCCCACAGCTTTTGTTGTCTTCCTTCACGGGCGATTATGACCTATTTCCATGCAGTCTATACTATGAAAAGTCTTCTTTGTTTTTTTTTTTTCACTGAGGAAAACATCATCATGACGATTTAAAGTGAAGTTTATATACATCATCTTTAAGGCTGTTTTTGACCTCTAGAGGGTCACATCATCTGGTAAGGGTCAGTGTGTACTGTGTTCCATGGTGAAGGGTTGTCACTGCCCCCTGTCTACAATATAGCTATTCTTCACGGGTGGATATCATTTACAATCCTCAACGGTATCACACTATGAATGTTTTTTCTCTTCTTTTCGGAGTTACTACTACACATTGAAATCTACAAGTGCAAGATTGTCGTGACCTGTAACGGGACATTGGTTTTCTAGCATCTCGCTTGTAAAATCCAGCATCATTGGCTTCACAGATGAACCACTGACCAACACAGAGGACTTTAACTCTTCTTGTTCACGTTTGACTCATAAGGTTCTTTTTGCATATACATACATTTATTTTGTGGACTTTACTAATACCATTTAGGTTTTGTATTCTATACCACTTTTTGTTTTTGATAACATATTGTGCTATTATCAGGCATTGTCTCACGTCTAGCGCGATTCCTCACCTTCTTCCAGTCTATTTTATGTTGTATAACATTTTTGAATCGCAGCTTTAATATTTTTTTTGTATATTAGGTACGCGCAATTTTCTTTCCATTCTCCACTGTGTTTTTTAATTGTGCGTTTCCCATTTGACTTCCTAAAAGTGTCCCTTTCCCAGGGATAAAAACAATTTGTGCCAGTAAGGGTGAATTATATTTCCAATTCCCCTGACGATGTATTGTGTTTCATATTTTAAATACAGTAAAACCTTGGATTGCAAGCATAATTTGTTCCGGAAATATGCTTGTAATCCAAAGCACTTGTATATCAAAGCATTTTTTTTTCAGGGTATAAAAGAGAAGAGAGGCACCTCTAAGTGTAGCAATAAGTTGGTAAATGTTCCTTTTATTAAATGTAATCATATTGCTACAGTCAGGCCTTGTACACACGAACGGACATATCCGATGCAAACGGTCCTCGGACCGTTTTCATCGGATATGTCCGCCGGGCTATTTTGGTCCGATGGCGTGTACACACCATCGGATCAAAATCCCCGCCATCAGACAGCGCGGTGACGTGGCGGTGACGTCACCGCACCAGGAAGAAAACAACTTCCACGCATGCGTCGCATCCATACGACGCTTGCGCGGGAGGATATGTCCGCTGGTGAGTGTACTGACCAGCGGACATATCCGACAGGCAGCTCTCCGGCGGAAAAGTTTCAAAGCATGCTTTAAAACTTTTCCGCCAGGGAAATCCATCCAAATCTGTCCGCCGGCCCCTACAGACGAGCGGATTCCTCTGCAGAAATGGTCCGTCGGACCATTTCCAGCGGAAAAATCTCATCGTGTGTACGAGGCCTTAGAGGCTCCTATTTTTCATGGTATCCAAATATTTTTCTGTAATAGTGTCATGCTTAAAGAATCTTACATCTTCACCCACCTTTTTTTTTACTGAGTACATTTGCCCCTTCCACCAACCATGCTATTATAACTGCATTATAGTATCTTTTTACATCTGATGCTGCTAAACCCCCATATTTTTTTTTTCCTACTGAGAAGTGAAAAATGTACACTAGATTTGCATGGATTTTTGACCGATGATCGTTTTTTTTACCATAAGAAAAATGTAAAACAGGTTCTATTTTTTTTCACCGATGGGGGGAAAAAATCGATGGGGCCCCCACACAATCGGTTCGTCTGATGAAAACGGTCCATCAGATGAACCGATCGTGTGTACAGGGCATAATTGTATTTTATGCCTTTGTTCTAAATCTTATAATTATTTTAAGAGAGGATCAATGCCTTTTCTGCTGACAGAACGACAATCTGCCTTGTTTTTATAGGCAGACTACCGTTCTGGCTCTCTGCGGACATCAAGTCTGCGGTACCCGCAGATCAGCTCCCGATGTGTCTAATCACAGCGGGAGTGGGTTGCTGACACTGCAAATGCGTGCCCGAGACCTGAAGTGTCGGATCACATACTACTGCCACAGTATATGTGTGGGAGGCAGTCGTAAAGTGGTTAAAGAAGCAATCCTGGAGTACCCTGCCATATGTAAGCCTTGTTTTGTAAAAGATTTGTATATGTACCTTACTGTCCATAGTTCAACTTTGGGAAAGCAAACATATTGTTTTAACTAGTCTATTTTTTACATAAAGAAGAAAATGTAAAGAAGAATGTGTCCCACTTGTTCCCTTCACCTTTACCAAAAAAATACTTATGCAGGTAAGAGGCATCTGTAGGCAAAAAACAAACTGTGCAGCCCTGACTAAAGTTGAATAATTCCCTTGCTATAGGTGTAGACCATTTACGTACCTCCTGAAGCTAGGGTAATGCTAAGTGAGGCCTAGTTGTTACTACTCACCAGTGTTAATTTTGGCAGAAAATTTCAATTTAGTTTTCCTTTTTAGCCTCGTACACACGCTCGGTTTTCTCGTCAAGAACCAGCAAGAAAACTGCTGGCAGAGCTTTCTTGCCGAGTACACTGAGCGTGTAGGGCTTTCAGGTTTCTCGTCTGGAAATCTGCCCAGAATCTCGACGAGAAAAATAGAGATCCTGCTCTCTATTTTTTCGTTGAGATTCTTGTCAGCCTGTTTCCCGGCGAGAAACCCGAGCGTCTGTATACTTACCTGTCGCTGTGGAAACCTGTGCATGCTCAAAATGACTTTGACGCATGCACGGTAGCTTCCATGGCATAGGTATTGGCATAGGTATTGTGAAGCAAGATGGCGGCGATGGTATCGAATGTGACAAGCGCATGCTCGTCGTATGCAATGACGTCACCGCGTTCTTGCCTTTCAAAAAGAACGGTGGTTCTTTTGAAATATAGATTTTTTTTTAAAATTGACGCTCTATTTTTGTTTATAGTGCAAAAAATAAAAACCACAGAGGCAATCAAATACCACCAAAAAAAAGCTCTATTTGTGGGGAAAAAAGGACACCGAATTTGTTTAGGAGCCACGTCGTACAACCGCGCAATTGTCTGTTAAAACGACGCAGTGTCGAATCGCAAAACCTGACCGGGTCCTTTAGCTGCCTAAAGGTCCAGGTCTTAAGTTGTTAAAGGAACCTATTTAGAGAATAAAAAACAAACCTTTACAACCCCTTTAGTTACAAATCCTATAGCAGAGAAAATAGTAAAAATGTATTATGTTGGAGTTCCACTTCAAAGTATGGGACTACTTACCTCTGTAATGTTCTGTATCCCGTAAAGCAGTAACAGATATGCAGTGGAGTTCTGTAACAGAATACAAGAATATCAAAATGAGCAACAGACTGGAGTAGCAATATTGCCCATTAGTGCTCGAAAGCCTGGATCTCTCCAATGACTCCAACCCTCATACCAATGATATGGTAGATATATTGAGCTGTCTTCACGTTTAATTTTATTAGCACCAGGTTTAAAAAAAAAACTAAAAGGAAACCACGCCTTCAAAGCATTTGTGGTTACCTGGACACCTTTTTTTTATCTCTACTGTGAATATCACCTTGTGGTCAACATGCAAACACCACTTTATTGTGAAGCACACTTACATCTGGGAATCTTATAACCAACTAAAGTAGCTTTCATATCTGAAATATACACGCAGATAATCAAAAAGATCAACACAGGGGCACATCTGTAAGAGAAAGGTGGGAGGAAGATATAGGGGAAATATCACAAGAACAGTGGAAGAGAATACTAGAGATGGGATCAAAGGTTTCACTTTCACCCCCTCAGAAAATCTCCCACCTGATGCTGATAAATAGAGCTTATTATACGCCTAAGAGACTATTTAAATTCGGCAAAAAAACAGATGATAAGTGTCCTAGATGCCAGGGTCAGGGAGACCTAGTACACATGGTGTGGCGCTGCCCAGAGCTGGTTCGGTACTGGAAGGGTGTGCTTGACACCCTGAGAGATATATTTGGAATCTCACTGGAGATGGAGGCCACACTGTGTGTACTGGGTTATAGGCAGGAACGAAAGGAGAAAAGAAATAGCACAGTCGTAATATTAACCACTTAAGGACCGCCGCATGTACATTTACGTTGGCAGAATGGCACCGACAGGCACATCAACGTATATATACGTTGGTGCCTTGGGGGGGATCGGGGGTCCGATCGGACCCCACCCCCCGTACATGTGGCGGTCCGCGCGGCTGCAGGAGCGATCCGACAAGTGGGGGCGGCTATCCGTTTTCACCCGCCCCCTCCGGATCGCTCCCAGCCAATGCGCGCGCCCGCCCGCCCTGTCACTTCCTCCTCCTGTGTAAACACAGGAAGGAGGAAGCGACGTGATCTCTCCCTCGCCGTTTGTTTCAAGCGCCGCTGAGGAGAGATCACAACACAACAAGTAAGTCTGCACCAACAGCACACTTACACACAGACACAAACACATTTAACCCCCGCAATCGCCCCCCCCTCCCCCCTGTCACAGTGTCACTGAATGCAGTAATCATATAGTGTGACAGACAGTGTGACAGTCAGTCAGTGTTAGTGTCAGGGTAGCCCCCCCACCCCCCCAATAAAGTTTTAACCCCTTGATCACTGCCCTAGTTAACCCTTTCACTCCCTATTGCCAGCATCACTAAGCGATCATTTTTCTGATCGCTGTATTAGTGTCGCTGTTCCCGCTAGGTAGCTAATTTTTTTTTAATGCGATTTTTTTTTTACTAAAGACATGTGGCTAAATAAATTTTGGCCTAAATGTTTGACTAAAATTTAGTTTATTGGTTTTTTATTATAACAAAAAGTAAAAAATATTGATTTTTTTTAAAAAATGTCGCTCTATTTTTGTATATAGCGCAAAAAATAAAAATCGCAGAGGCGATCAAATACCACCAAAAGAAAGCTCTATTTGTGGGAAAAAAAGGACGCAAATTTTGTTTGGGAGCCACGTCGCACGACCGCGCAATTGTCTGTTAAAGCGACGCAGTGCCGAATCGCAAAAACCCCTTGGGTCATTTGCCAGCGTATTGGTCCGGGTCTTAAGTGGTTAAGATGTTTATTCCAAGCTAGAAAAGTAATAGCTAGGAGGTGGCAGGCAACTTCACCATCGGCAGTAAGTGAATGGATTGGGGCAATCAATGAGTCCATCTGTAAAGAAAGAGTAGTCTATATAAAAAGGGGAAAACTTAGAGACTTCGAGGACATGTGGAAGCCATGGCTGGAGAAAAAAGGGTGCATCACCTGAGGAGATAGGAATGTTGGCTGGAAAGGGCTAAACGGAGAGTGGCCAAGTAGTAAAACCGATAATATCAAATAGAACTAGCAGATTGGGTGTTCCCAGGGGCGGACTGACAACTCATGGGGCCCCCGGGCGATAGAAAATTATGGGGCCCCTGGGCTTACAGATGACCACCATGCCAGGAGGCAATGCAGAGGCGGGGCAACTAAAATCTCAGTATTTTCACATCAAAAGCATGTCAGTTTCGGACATATCAGGGAGAGATGTAAAAAAAACATCGATTTTTACATACTATCCCTGGTTTTACTGAGCCTGGCATCCCTGATGGGGCCCCCTAGTGGCATGGGGCCCTCGGGCAGTGCCCGAGTGACTCAATGGTCTGTCCGCCCCTGGGTGTCCCCCCCTTAACTAAGAGATTACTCACCTTCTGATATGATAAGTCAAGACTTATGATATGACAATGTATATCAATGCTTAAATTATGTGTTTATATTTATAATGAACAGTTTCCTCTCGCTTTTTAAATAAACAATTGAAAATTTGTATGATATGAAAAGAAATAAAGAATGAATATTTAAAAAAAAAAAGTAGCTGATATCGATAGTGGAAGCTGTTTGTGCACCATCCATATTAGTCACATGAGTTTGGCGTTGGTTGCAACAGTGTTTTTCAACTCCAGTCCTCAAGGCACACCAACAGGTCATGTTTTCAGGCTTTCAATTATTTTGCACAGGTGATTTGATCAGTTTCACTGCCTTAGTAATCACCACAGCCGTTTCATCTGAGGGAAATCCTGAAAACTTGACCTGTTGGTGTGCCTTGAGGACTGGAGTTGAAAAACACTGGTTTACAAGATTCCCAGATGTAAGTGTACCTCACCATAAAGTGTTTGCATGTCCATGAGGAATTCCTCCAGGGTCTGCCTACAAGGAGCTGGAGGATTGTGTGCATCTACTTAAATATTTTTCCATCTGCCATAGTCTTTATAGACCGTCCCTCTCTTGTTGTGTTTTACAGCGCTGATTGTTCTCGTTTGCTATAAATGTCTGTCTACCTGGAAAACAAATGCTCACTTTTCCCAATTCTCCTTTTTTGAAACGTTTAGACCAATGTTGACTTCATGCTACATTGTAAAAATTTAGGCTACAATGCAGAAGTCTCATGGGGGTCACCAGAAGAATCCTTGTCAGGTATCCAAAGATTTAAAACCACTAAGTCCCTGCAACAGAAAACAGAATGTAAACACCTTTCCAGCAGCCAGTGTCTCTATCGCTTCTCTTCTCTGGTTCTGCGGCATCCAAAAGTTTCTTCAACAATAGACACTACCAGGCATGCTTGTGTCCCCGTAGAGCAGTGGTTCTCAACCCTCTAGTGCCGTGACCCCTTAATAAAATTTCCCAAGTTGTGGGGACCCCTAACAGTAAAATAATTGTCATAGCATGGGTTGTCAGCACCCAAGGCAAGACAAGTAGTTTTCACCCCTAACCTATGGTCATTTAGCACTCCCTGTCCCTGGGCGGCGTGTCACTTCCGGTTTCTCTGGGTGAATGGAGAAGCCATTCCGTGGCATAGGTCCTAGGTTTAAGAGAAAACAACAGCTCACAATCCATCTTAAAACACAAGAAGGATGCACGGCTACCTTCAAACCTCTATGGCATCATAGTAAATGGCTCAGGACATGCTGGTTCCAGGGCTGGGCGCTGGGGAGGTGAGCATTTTGTACATCTCTGCGGACTCCATGTTGGGCAGTTGATTAAAAGTTGAGAGGTATCTTAATATAGCGCGGTCTTATCCCGACGCGCATAGCAGAGTTCCTGGAAAAAAGAGGACCCAGGAACCAAAAGCAGCACAGAGCGGCAGAAAGGGTGGAAGAGAGAGGCTACGCAGGAAAGGCTTGCTGAAGCCCAGAGCCCTCAAACAGCAGTAAATCATAAAGTAGAACCAAACCAACTGATTTAAAGGTTTAAAAAAAACAGTTATAATCCTGGAATCCTCGATTGATCACTCATATTTGCTTGTGTTCTCAACCAAACTGTCAAACCATCAAATGGCTGGTGTCATAACTGATCACATGTGCAGCATCGTGGCAGTTGTAGTTCAAACAGAAGCAGCTTCATTGGCTGTAAAGGAGAGGGCGGTTTAATTGCGCTTTAAGGCTGTCAGTAGATCAGCATCTCTAAACTCTGCAGTGCCTAAAATGGGAGAGAAACTGAGTCAGGGGCGGACTGACCATTGAAGCTCTCGGGCACTGCCCGAGGGCCCCATGCCACTAGGGGGCCCCATCAGGGTTGCCAGGTTTTAATAAAACCAGGAACAGTATGTCAAAATCTGTGTTTTTTTTTACATCTGTCTCTGATATGTCTGAAACCGACATGCTTTTAATGTGAAAATCCTGAGATTTTAGCTGCCCTGCCTCTTGGCGTGGTGGCCATCTGTAACCCTGGGGGCCCCTTATTCTTCTATTGCCTGGGGGTCCCATGCATTGTCAGTCCGCCCCTGAACTGAGTACGTGCAGAGAAGGGTAAAACAGTGTATTACTGGATTTTAAAGTGTATGGACACTTATTTTTAATGTTTTACATAAGTATACATGCAAAATGGATCAACCTGAAGTGATCTAGCAGGACTTAATTTTCTGACTAAAGTTGCACTTCAACCCCTTCAATACCAGCCACCATCATATGATGTCCACAAAGTGTCTCTCCCATCCAGAGTGGAAGTCATATGATGTCCTGGACTTTGAAAGGGGATATCTAAATGATGCCTGCAGCGAGAGGCATCATCCAGATATCTATCTCTTGTGCCGGCGATTCTGCACAACATAAGAACGATCATAGCGGCGGTTCCGCTGCTTGATCATTCTTACAGGCTGCGGGAGGGGACATCCCCCCCTCCCGCCGCCATCCGGTGCTTCTCCGGGCTCTCCCATGCCATCGGGGGCCTGGAGAATGAATCGTCCGGCGCTTGCAGGAAGTATAGAGATGACTGGTGACCAGATGGTCACCAGTCATCTCTATGACCGTCGGAGGACCCGGGCGCGATGTGATGACGTCACGCCCGGGTCCCGTAAGTACACCCCACATCTCTCCATAAAGAGGACCTGTCACACACATTCCTATTACAAGGGATGTTTACATTCCTTGTAATAGGAATAAAAGTAATACAAAAATAAAAATAAAATAAAAAAAGTGTAAAAAAATAAATAAATATGTAAAATAAATAAATAATAATAAAAAAAATTAAAACGCCCCTGTCCCCGGTAGCTCACGTGCAAAAGCGAACGCACACGCAAGTCCCGCCGACATATGCTTACGCCATTTAAACCACATATGTGAGGTATCGCCGCGTGCGTTAGAGTGGCAGCAACAATTCTAGCACTTGCCTATAGAGATTTTTACGTACCGAAGTTTGGCTCCATTCCATGAGTGTGCGCAATTTTAAAGCATGACATGTTAGGTATCTATTTACTCGGTGTAACATAATCTTTAATATTTTACCATAAAATTGGGCTAACTTTACTGTTTTGTTATTTTTTTAATTCATGAAACATTTTTTTCCCAAAAAAGGTGTTTGAAAAATTATTGCGCAAATACCGTACAAGATAAAATGTTGCAATGACCGTCGTTTTATTCCCTAGGGTGTCTGCTAAAAAAACATATATAATATTTGGGGGTTCTGCGTAATTTTTTAGCAAAAAAATTATGATTTGTACATGTAGGAGAGAAGTGCCAGAATAGGCCAGGTATGGAGGTAGGTATAAAAGCCCGCTATTGAAGGGGTTAAAGGAGAGAGATTTAAAAGCATGGCCTAGAAGAGTTTTCACAAGAATTTGATCTTTATATAGGACCTGCATTTATTTATTTTTGTCGGTGACATGGTAGCATGAAAACACAATGAAAGTGATCATTCTAGTTGAAGCCAGTGTTGCCAACTGTCTGTATTTTTATGGACAGTTCGTAAAAACTGGCACTTTTTCCCCCCGTTCGTAAATGTCTGTGGTTGCGGGAATGTGCCAGTAACAATAGCCAAGATCGGTTCAGCTTGGAACTGCGCATGGAGATTGGAGGCAGGGTGTGATTGAAGGCAGGGGGTGATGGTGGCTGCGGTGGCACCGCAGAGGCAGATGGAGGCGGGGGCAATGGAGGCTGGGGGAGATTGGGGGCAGGGGTTGTTATTGGCAGGGGGTGTTGGTGGCACAGCAGAGGGGGATGGTGGCACCGCAGAGGGTGGCGGATGGAGACAGGGGTTGTTGGTGGCACCGCAGAGGGGGATGGAGGCAGGGGACAATGGAGGCAGGGGGTGATTGAAGGCAGAGGGAGATTGGAGGCAGGGGGAGATTGTGGCACCACAGAGGGGGGTAAACGCAGGGGGTGTTGGTGGCAGAGGGGATGGAGGCAGGGGGTGATGTGACTAAATAATTTGTCCTTATTATATCAAAAATAACAAAAATGTTTTTTTTTACCTTTTTAATATCTACCTTCAATCACATTGTTATTTGCCTAGCTTACTTGATTGTAGCCTAAATACTGTAATTTAGTAACTTTTGTGAAATGTCAGTAAAAACGTGGCTTGATTTATATTTTTAAGTTGGATGTACTTTGATTACTGCTAAATCAGTGATTCTTTTAATCTTATGTATTAATTTATTAGTTAATAAAAAAAAAAATTGATACAGTGAAAGGTATACATGTTGCTGTGTGTTCCCCAAAACCATGTACAAATGGGGCATACACCTCCTCCACAATAAAATCACCGGCAGTGAATGAATGAATGAATGAAAACTTATATAGCGCGGCACATGCGAACTGAATCGCCTCTGGGCGCTTGTTGTTCCTGTCTCCTTTGATATCAAAAGAGAAAAGTCTTGACCTTTTTCCTGAATGCTAGGTGGTTCTCCTCCAACTGAATGCTGGTTGGTAAAGCGTTCCATAGTCTGGGACCTTGGATCGCGAATCTTCTTCCTCCTTTGGACTTGAAGTTGGCTTTCGGGAACCTGGAGCAGGTTCTGATTAGTGGATCGCAAAACGCGATTGGGGTTATGAGCTTTTATTATTTCGCATAACTAAAGGAGGGCATTCCCATGGACACATCTATGCGTAAGACAGAGAGCTTTAAAAGCAATTCTGTCTTTAACTGGCAGCCAATGAAGGGCTCTCAGTGAAGGTGAGATGGATTCCCAGGGTTTTTTCCCAGTCACAAGTCTGGCGGCCGTATTCTGAACGACTTGCAGACGAGCGATTTGGTACTTGGGGAGTCCGAGGTAGAGGGCGTTTGCATAGTCCAGTCTGGAGTTTACAATTGCTCACACCACGACCGCTAAATCTTCTTTAGGGATGAACGGAGTGAGTCTGCGTAGTAGGCGCAGCAGATGGTGAGATCCGCTGACTACTGACCCTATTTGTGCGTCCATTGTCATAAAGGAGTCAAAAATGACCCCTAGGCTTTTGACTTTGGCGCTAGGGGTGATGAGTTTGCCCAAAATAGGCGGGGGGGTCCACGCTGTTGAAAGTTGATTCCTGCGCTTGGCGTGAAACAGGAGAAGTTCTGTTTTCGCTCCGTTGAGTTTAAGTTAACTCTTTGTCATCCAGTCCTCTATCAAAGAGAGGCATGTCTCTAGATTGAGGTGGTGATCCTTTCTGTTGCAGATGCGGAAATACAGTTGCGTGTCATCTGCATATGAGTGGTAGAGCAGTTTTTGGCTGCTGATAATCTCAAAAAGAGGACGAAGATATATGTTAAACAGCACTGGTGACAGAGGCGATCCTTGAGGGACTCCGCATGTTACTGTGCGTTTCTCAGATGTGAAAGGTCCTAACTTCACTGTTTGCGATCGGTTTTCCAGAAAAGAGGAGAACCAAGATAAATCGCCTTCTGCGACTCTGGCTACTTCAGCAAGCCGAGTCAGTAACAGTTTGTGGTCTACAGTGTCGAAAGCTGCACTTAGGTCCATCAGAACTAGAAGACAAGATTCTCCTTCGTCTGAACATCGTCCCATACTTTCAGCAATGCTGTTTGCGTCCCGTGTCCGGGACGGAAGCCTGATTGCAATGGGTCAAGTAGCTTGTGGGTATCTAGATGCTGTTGCAGCTGTTGTACCACTACTTTCTCCATTACCTTTGAGAGTGCATTGAGGCTTGTTATGGGACAGCGGTGGAGTGGGTCCTTGGGGTCCAGGGAGGGTTTCTTCAGGATGGGTTGGATTATACCCTCTTTCAACTGTGAGGGCACTATGCCCTCCAAGAAAGACTGGTTGATAAGCTGCGTGATGGGAGGAGCCAGGATGTAGGCGCATTCCTTCAGCAGTTTTGTGGGGATAATGTCATTTGACGCTGTGCCATTACGCAAAGTACCAATGACATTCTTAGTGGTCTCGATGGAGATAGGTTCCAGGGTGAACTTACCCGATATAGGAGAATTACTATGGGTGTTGTGTGAGAGGCTGCAGGGGGGGCTGAGGGGGGAATTGTTTTGCTGAATGCTTTCACGGATTGCCTTGATTTTCTTAATGAAGCAATCCGATAGTTCATTGCAAAATTCTTGTGTGTCCGAACTGGGGGCTTTAATACATCCCGGATTCATGGTCTAAGTGACCATCTTGAAGAGTTCGCGGGGGCGGTTTAAGGCGCTGTTGATAGCCTCCGAAAAATAATTTTTCTTGGCTTGGAAAATTTCTTTGTGGTATTTTCTTGTTGTCGCCTTGTAGATGGATAGGTTTAGCTCTGAAGAACATCTTTTCCAGGCAGATTCTGCCCTTCTGCGTTCTTGCTTCAGTAACGACAGCTGGTTGTTAAACCAGCTGTGGTTGTTTTTCCGGATGCGGATTCTTTGTTTCGGCGCTACCAAGTCGGCTGACTGTAGCATGGCCGAGTTTATGGCTTCCAATGTTTCAACGGCCGTTTGTTAAGTTAAGTTGATTCTATTTTTTTCCTTAAAGTAGTTTTGAAGAGTTCCGAGTGGAGCTTCTTCTGACATCTAGTCCAGTGTGTTGTCACTGGATTTGATGTTTTTGTTGCAGGGGGGATTGTGGAAATAATACATTTAATTGCATGGTGGTCTGTCCATGGCAACTTTTCATTTTCCAAAATTTTTATTTCCAGAGCTTGTCTGAAAATAAGATCAAGTGTGTGACCTGAAGCATTTGACATTGAAAACATTTTCCTTCCTTATAAAAGTGTATTGGCTTTCCTTTATGGCATAGCACACATATCTGTGAATTCTTTGGAACCACAATATCATATACGCCAGGGGTCTTGAATTAAAATTCAAGGAGGTCCGGTCACTAAAATTTTCTTTGGGCCGAGGTCCGAATCTCAAGTCCCCATTTGTCCCCATCACAGCACCCCTTTACATCAGGTGTCCCCATCGCAGCACCCCTTTACATCAGGTGTCCCCATCGCAGCACCCCTTTACATCAGGTGTCCCCATCGCAGCACCCCTTTACATCAGGTGTCCCCATCACAGCACCCCTTTACATCAGGTGTCCCCATCGCAGCACCCCTTTACATCAGGTGTCCCCATCACAGCACCCCTTTACATCAGGTGTCCCCATCACAGCACCCCTTTACATCAGGTGTCCCCATCACTGCACACTTTTACATCAGGTGTCCCCATCGCAGCACCCCTTTACATCAGGTGTCCCCATCACAGCACCCCTTTACATCAGGTGTCCCCATCACTGCACACTTTTACATCAGGTGTCCCCATCGCAGCATCCGTTTACATCAGGTGTCCCCATCGCAGCACCCCTTTACATCAGGTGTCCCCATCGCAGCATCCCTTTACGTCAGGTGTCCCCATCGCAGCATCCCTTTACATCAGGTGTCCCCATCGCAGCACCCCTTTACATCAGGTGTCCCCATCGCAGCACCCCTTTACATCAGGTGTCCCCTTCGCAGCACCCCTTTACATCAGGTGTCCCCATCGCAGCACCCCTTTACTTCAGGTGTCCCCATCACAGCACCCCTTTACTTCAGGTGTTCCCATGACTGCACCCCTTTACTTCAGGTGTCCCCATCACAGCACCCCTTTACTTCAGGTGTCCCCACCACAGCACCCCTTTACTTCAGGTGTCCCCATCGCAGGACCCCTTTACCTCAGGTGTCCCCATCACAGCACCCCTTTACTTCAGGTGTCCCCATCATAGCACGCTTTTACATCAGGTGTCCCCATCACAGCACGCTTTTACATCAGGTGTCCCCATCACAGCACCCCTTTACATCAGGTGTCCCCATCACAGCACCCCTTTACATCAGGCGTCCCCACCACAGCACCCCTTTACATCAGGTGTCCCCATCACAGCACCCCTTTACATTAGGTGTCCCCATCACAGCACCCCTTTACATCAGGGGTCCCCATCACAGCACCACTTTACATCAGGGGTCCCCATCACAGCACCCCTTTACATCAGGTTTCCCCATCACAGCACCCCTTTACATCAGGCGTCCCCATCAGAGTGCCTCCTTAAATCAGATGTCCCCATCACAGCTCCCCTTTACATAAAATAAGGGTCACGCTGATGGACACATTTTATATTAAGGGGCACTCTGATGGGCACAACAAAACGTGTCCCTCAACATAAAATATGTTCATCAGAGTGCCCCTTAACATAAAATCTGCCCATCAGAGTGCTCCTTAATGCAAAATCTGCCCATCAGTGTTGCTCTTAAAATAAAATATGCCCAGCAGAGTGCCCCTTAACAAAAAATGTCCCCATCAGCATGTCCCTTAACATAAAATAAGGATCATGCTGATGGGCACCTTTTATGTTAAGGGGCACTCTGCTGGGCATATTTTATTTTAAGGGGCATGCTGATGGGCATATTTTTAATGTGTACGCTGATGGGCATATTTTATGTTAAGGGGCACTCTGATGGGCACAACAAAATGTGTCCATCAGTGTGCCTCTTAACAAAAAATGCTCATCAGTGTGCACATTAATAATATACCCATCAGCATGCCCCTTAAAATAAAATTCGTCCATCAGAGTGACCCTTAACATAAAAAAAGATGCCCATCACCCTTAACATAAAAAAAGATGCCCATCAGCGTGACCTTTTAATAACATGTCACATACCAGCAAGATGAGAGCCCATGACCACGAGTAGCAGGGGGGCGGGGCGCGCGTGACGCCACGCCCCAATCTCGCAAGGAGAGCCAGGAGTGGACCCGCAAGCAGCAGGGGGCGGGACATGCACGTGATGTCACGCCCCCCCTTGAAGCTCGCAGTAGACCCGGAGACCTGCAGTGCACTTGCAGCGTCACCAACGGTGACATTTAAAATTTTACTGGCGGCATGGCGGCCCGGGCAGAAGCGCGACTCGGGCCGGACTTGGATGGCTGAACTATATGCTTGGTCTTAAAGGAACTCCAGTTTTCACAGCTGGACAGATGGATGAGGCTCACCAGTATGCTGATGATCAGAAAGCAAAAACTAGCCTTGGACATCCTGGATGATGGGATCTGCAAAGGGAAGAAGACAAGGAAAATTAGATACTCTTATGCCCCGTACACACGGTTTTCCTGTCCGAAATAGTCAGATCAGAGCTTTTGGTCGGGACTTTTTCCAACAGAAAAACGGCCAAAAACGTCTGGCAAAACATATAGCGCTGGTTCTCTTTTTTTCCCGTTAGGGTTTCCTGAATAACTTTTTCCCATCGGAAATCCCGACCGTGTGTACAGGGCTATACAGCCTTGTACCTGGTACATCCATCTTGTTTTAATCCCTGATCAAAGTCACAAAGTCAGTGTGTGACTTCTTGCTAAGGGGAACAGGGGTTTCTGCGTACATACAGTTGCAAGAAAAAGTATGTAAACTCTTTTGGAATGATATGGATTTCTGCACAAATTGGTCATAAAATGTGATCTGATCTTCATCTAAGTCACAACAATAGACAACACAACAATAAACAATCACAGTCTGCTTATACTAAGAATTAAATGTTTTTATTGAACACCCCATGTAAACATTCACAGTGCAGGTGGAAAAAGTATGTGAACCCCTAGACTAATGAGATATCCAAGAGCTCATTGGAGTAAGGTTTCAGCCAACTGGCGTCCAATCAATGAGATGAGATTGGAGGTGTTGGTAACAGCTGCCCTGCCCTATAAAAAACACACACCAGTTCTGGGTTTGCTTTTCACAAGAAGCATTGCCTTATGTGAATGATGCCTCGCACAAAAGAGCTCTCAGAAGAACTACGGTTAAAAATTGTTGACTTGCATAAAGCTGGAAAAGGTTATAAAAGTATCTCCAAAAGCCTTGCTGTTTATCAGTCCACCGTAAGACAAATTGTCTATAAATGAAGAACGTTCAGCACTGCTGCCTGCTACTCTCTCTAGGAGTGGCCGTTCCTGTAAAGATGACTGCAAGAGCACAGCGCAGACTGCTCAATGAGGTGAAGAAGAATCCTAGAGTGCCAGCTAAAGACTTACAAAAGTCTCTGGCATATCCTAACATCCCTGTTATTGAATCTACAATATGTAAAACACTAAACAAGAATGGAATTCATGGGAGGATACCACAGAGGAAGCCACTGCTGTCCAAAAAAACATTGCTGCATGTTTACAGTTTGTGCAAGAGCACCTGGATGTTCCACAGCAGTACTGGCAAAATATTCTGTGGACAGATGAAACCAAAGTTGAGTTGTTTGGAAGAAACACACAACACTATGTATGGAGAAAAAGAGGCACAGCACACCAACATCAAAACCTCATACCAACTGTGAAGTATGGTGGTGGGGGCATCATGGCTTGGGGCTGCTTTGCTGTGTGAGGGCCTGGATGGATTGCTATCATCGAAGGAAAACTTAATTCCCAAGTTTATCAACACATTTTGCAGGAGAATTTACTGTCCACCAGCTGAAGCTCAACAGAAGATGGGTGTTGCAACAGGAAAACGACCCAAAGGCATAGAAGTTAATCAAGTGAAATTGATTACAACATAATCATACATGTAAATATTCATTAGTGATAACCAATAAATTCCTAAATATATAAAACATATGTGAAGGTCCAACAAACAATATTTGTGTAGTACTCAGTTTCACTGAGAGAAATGTCCATATAATAATGTGCAACCGTGCAAAACAGATTCCAACCGCAGGTGTAAACTTCAAATACTGTATAAGGTATAGATTGAAGATGTGGAACCACCACCTGGAAAAATATGTACTTATTTGCACCCGGAGTGATCAAATGAAATGCCTCCTTACCGACATGAATGGACTCTTTTAATTAAAAAATAAGTCATGCAGTGCCTTATCAGGATGTGTTTCCCAGTGATCAGGGTTGTTCCAGAGGATAGTCCAATGTTCATAAAAGCCAGGACAGAAAGATCATCATAGCGTAATATGTTTATTTAAAAGATGAACATTTAAAAACACAAGCCAAATGGCTGCTTACTTTGTGCAGTGCCCCGATCCCGGCACTGAGGCTTGTTAGCGTGTGAGGTAGAGGGAAAGCCGGACGTCCGTTGCTATAATGGCGCTGGTGCTCTGGCGTGCGTTCCACCGCCGTGAACCAGTGGACCCGGAAGTGGCGTAGGGATGCGTGACTGGTATGCGCCTCGGCGTACGTTTCGTAGTTTTACGTCATCAGGAAGCTTCCTGATGACGTAAAACTACGAAACGTACGTCGAGGCGCATACCAGTCACGCATCCCTACGCCACTTCCGGGTCCACTGGTTCACGGCGGTGGAACGCACGCCAGAGCACCAGCGCCTTTATAGCAACGGACGTCCGGCTTTCCCTCTACCTCACACGCTAACAAGCCTCAGTGCCGGGATCGGGGCACTGCACAAAGTAAGCAGCCATTTGGCTTGTGTTTTTAAATGTTCATCTTTTAAATAAACATATTACGCTATGATGATCTTTCTGTCCTGGCTTTTATGAACATTGGACTATCCTCTGGAACAACCCTGATCACTGGGAAACACATCCTGATAAGGCACTGCATGACTTCTTTTTTAATTAAAAGAGTCCATTCATGTCGGTAAGGAGGCATTTCATTTCATCACTCCGGGTTCAAATAAGTACATATTTTTCCAGGTGGTGGTTCCACATCTTCAATCTATACCTTATACAGTATTTGAAGTTTACACCTGCGGTTGGAATCTGTTTTGCACGGTTGCACATTATTATATGAACATTTCTCTCAGTGAAACTGAGTACTACACAAATATTGTTTGTTGGACCTTCACATATGTTTTATATATTTAGGAATTTATTGGTTATCACTAATGAATATTCACATGTATGATTATGTTGTAATCAATTTCACTTAATTAGTATATATAGCGCCCCTTACCACCCCCATTCCAAGATATTATTCAGACACTGAATTCGTTGGGAGGCTGCTCACCAATTTATATAATTTATTTATTTAATTTTGGACATACACTTGGAAGCTAGCCCACTGGTTGGAGCAGGTTTACCATATGTTTTTTCATTGGCGCGAATTTACACACATTTTTTGACACATAGAAGTTAATCAACAACAGAATGGCTTAAACAGAAGAAAATACGCCTTCTGGAGTGGCCCAGTCAGAGTCCTGACCTCAACCCGATTGAGATGCTGTGGCATGACCCCAAGAAAGCGATTCACACCAGATATTCCAAGAATATTGCTGAACTGAAACAGTTCTGTAAAGAGGAATGGTCAAGAATTACTCCTGACCGCTGTGCACGTCTGATCTGCAACTACAGCAAACGTTTGGTTGAAGTTATTGCTGCCAAAGGAGGTTCAATCAGTTATTAAATACAAGGGGTCACATACTTTTTCCACCTGCACTGTGGTAACATTTAATTCTTTGTGTGTTATTAGTATAAGCAGACTGTGATTGTCTATTGTTGTGACTTAGATGAAGATCAGATCACATTTTATGACCAATTTGTGCAGAAATCCATATCATTCCTAACTGTAAATCTGTTTTATATGTGCTTCATCAATCTTGAGGATATAAACATGTGCAGATCTGTGATGTGTGTACAGCAGTGTTAATTTTGTCGAATAAAATACAATTTTAGTCGACTAAAATACGACCTAAACAATTGAGATTACTAAAATACGACTAAAACTTAAATGGTATTTTAATCAAAAGACTAAAATGGGACTAAAACTAAAATGCCATTTTATTCAACAAACTATAGCCTCATACACACAGTAGGACTTCAAACAAACTTTTCCGTGGATTTTTGTTTGAAGGGCGTTGGCCGGGAACACCCATAGCATACACAGGGCAGGACGTTTTCTGCAAACTTTCCCAAAATCACATGTTTTTTTCTGCTCTTTTCTGCTCTTTACCGCCACCCTTTGGTCAACTTCTGCTATTGTTGGTCGAATTTTAAATTGGTTCTGGGAATGCGTGTTTGCACTTTGTTAAAACTACCGTTCATAATGGAGTAAGCACATTCATCACGCTGTAACAGACAGAAAAGCGTGGATCGTCTTTTACTAACAAGGAATCAGCTAAAGCAGCCCAAAGGCGAATAGAACTTCCCCTTTAGAGTGCCGTCGTACGTGTTGTACGGTACCGGTCATCTTTTTTAAAAACGATGGTGTGTGAGCAACATTGGGCCAGATTCACGTACATCTGCGCATTATTGGACCGGCGTAGCGCACCTCCTTTACGTTAGACTGGCGCAATGTAGCGGCGCACTCACCGTATTCTCGTAGGATTTGCGCATAAATTAGCGCCTGTGCAACGTAATTTCAGAAGCGTAAGGCGGAGTAATTCAAATTGGGAAGGACATGGGTGTGTTTCATTGAAATGAGCCGTGACCCCATGCAAATGAAGGGCCGGCCGGCTCGCGCATGCGCGCTTGAAGCAGACCATGGTCAGCACCTCTGTGCGCATGCTCCTAACTCGGGAACGGCGCAATCAGTGAAATTGGAAGTGGACCCGGGCAACTTAGTGAACTACGCAGAGATCTTAAATAGACAGACACAAACGCCCTTCCTTTGCAAAAGTACATCCCTTTGTATCCCTTCCTATACAGCAAGGTGCTTTTGTTCTGTTGTGTGTTGACTTGTCTTTGTGATATTTGTTGACTGTTTGAGCTAGTGTTTTGGATAATATATTTGATAGTGTTTTTTGGTGACTGGTTGTGAGACTTTTTGCTTGATAGATTTTGTTTGTTTGTTTTGTTGCTTGATTTTTCCTGCTTGTTTTTGTGTTATTTTTGGTGATTGTTTGGGAGAGAGTTGTTGTACGAGTATGACTGAGAGGAAGCGTAAGTTGAATTTTTCTTTGGGGGAGAAACAAATAATTGCCCGGGCCATTACCCAATATGGGCGTTTCCTGCACGGCCCGAAGAGTGCCAACACCACCCCCGTCCAGGAGGAGGGAGATTTTGCAGCACATTACCGACCAGGTAAATTCAGCTGGGGGGGGGGGAGACCCGGACACGCGAGGGGATCGAAAAGAAAATCAATGATCTCCGGCGTCTGGTCCGAAAGAAGCTGGGGCAGATGGCAGCCCATGCCAGGGGCACTGGAGGGGGCCCACCATGCCCTGTTAGGCTGACAGCGGAGGAGCGTGCGGTGGCCCAGACCTTTAATAGACACCAAGTGGAGGGCCTGTCTGGCTATGACTCCAGTCAGGAGCCTGTGATGACAGGTACGTTTTTTTTTGTCCTATTCGGTGTGTAGCATGTGTGGGGGGGGGAGGAAATATGTGGCAAGTGTGTGGATCCTCCAACCTGTGAAGGTTTTGTGTCATCCACAGATGTGCAGGGGGGTGCTGGGCCATCTGGCCTGACTGCACCATCCCTGGGACACCAGCCTGATGAGGACCCCCAGACAATGCCGGAGGCCTCGGAGGTGGTTGAGGAGGATGAGGTTGAGGAGGAGTTTGAGGAGGAGGAGGATTTCATGTCAGGCAGTGGCCTGTTGGTTTTGGAGGAGTCTTCCCTTCTGGCTGGCAGCAGCCAGCCCTCCATAAGGGGTAGCCCCTCCTACTCCTCCCCCAACAGGGCTCCCCTCCCAAGGGGCTCCCCTTCTCCCCGGCCACAAGCATCAGCTGGAGGCAGGAAGTCGTCCTAGAAGACCAGGGGGGTGGCCGAGGTTCTGCCCACCAATCTGAGAAGGGACCAGGCCCTTCAGACCCGCCATCTTGGACAGGTCAGCCAGAAGTGATCCCCAGGTCCGTGTGAATGGTGTATGAATGTACAGTGACATAACTGGAGCGGTGGCGTGGCGTTGCTGCTCACAAGTCCTGCATGGTGGGCTTGTGCCAATCCAATTTGATGAGGATGTGTGCTAGTTACCACAGTGGTGTGCATGCATGCATTCTCATTGTGCCATGATTAATGTGTGTGTTTAACGTGCAAAGATGCCCAATGTGAGCTGTCTCCTGGCTGCTCTTCCCTCAGAAGACGGAGTAGCCTCGGTTGGGGGGGATTGTCTGGTTCGGGGGTCAGGTCATCACGTATGTCAATCTGCAGGCCCTTTCTTACTGCAAAGTTGTGCAGCAGGCAACAGGCACTGATGATCTGTCACACGAAGTTTGGGGAATACAACAGGGTACCCCCAGACTTATCCAGGCATCGGAAACGTGACTTCAGGAGGCCAAAGGTGCGCTCCACCACTGCACGTGTTTGGGCGTGTGCTTCATTGTATCTTTCCTCTCCTGGGGTTTGGGAGTTCCGGATAGGAGTCATGAGATGGGGTCCCAGTGCATATCCAGAGTCACCTGGAAGGGAAAAGACAGGAGGATGTTAGTAGTGCATGTGCCCCTTGTGATGTGTGCATCATGGGGGGGACAGTCATGCCTGCCACCCATGTCACTCACCAACTAGCCAGCTGTCCCCATACACGTTCTGTTCAAATTCCATTGGGATGGGGCTATGATTGTATATGTAGCTGTCATGGCAGGATCCGGGGTGTTTGGCACGGATGTGCCATATGAGGCCTTGGGCATCGACTATCACCTGTACGTTGATGGAGTGTCAATGCTTCCGATTGCGGTATATGTGCTCTGTCTCATGGGGGGGCTGGAGTGCCACATGTGTGCAATCAATGGCCCCCACGGTGCGTGGGAATCTGGCAATTCTGTAGAAATCTGTCATTGCCTTCAGCCGCAGGTCCTCATTGGTGGGTTTGATGATTTGGTTGGCCATGCGTCTGAGGATTGCGGGGACAACCTGGTGCACACATCTGCTCATGGAGGATTGTGACATCCCAGCCACCTCTCCACTTGTTCTTTGAAAAGAGCCACTGGCAAGGAAATGGAGTGTTGCCAGGACCTTGACCAGTGGCTGCACTGCATGTGAGCGGTGTGTTGGGCTGGTGATGTCCTCCTGCAGGGTTATGGTTAATTCCAGGATGGCAAGATGCGATACACCTCAGAATCACTCATGCCAAACAGGTCTATGCGTGTGCGGTATATCCTCTCCCGTGCCCTCCTCCGTGCCCTCCTCCTTCTTTGCTCCTCTAAAGTCAGCAGTAGTATAGCTATGAGCAAGGATGTCCCTGGCATGTTGGCATACAGATTGTTGGGCAGCAAGTGTGACTGCTCAGCTCCTCACTAACAGTGTTGCTTTATCTGACATGTAGACAAATTGTCTAATTTTAGACCACCTTTTATATGGTCAAATTTTAGACAGGACATGCAGCTGTTGCGCATAGCGCGTAGCCTGCGCTGCCCCAACGTTCTTTTGTGGATCCCCGTAACTCCCCCATTTGCATATTTGACTAGCAAATCAATGGTGTGTCTAGCGCAGTTTTGCGCGGACGGATGCACCAGTCTATCGAAAGTACGCCGGGTCAAAAAAAAGTACATTTCTTGCGTATATCGTTTTGGGGATGCGGCGCATCGAAACGCACGCGCAAAATTAGACTTACGCCGCGCATCTCCTGAAACGCCCGCGTAATGGCTCTGTGAATCTGGCCCAGTATATCTAACGATATCTAATGATGAGAGCAAAAAATAAAGATTTACCATACCATAGAAACAATTACCATAGCTTTCTTTCCATTTTCTTTCTTTACCATCCCATTTCCATCATATTGCTTCTTTTTTGGATCAAGTAATATTTATTAAAGCTTTTTGCTAAAATTTACAAAGCAGAAAAAAGACTTTACAGTAGAGTCTACTGTAGAGTCTTTTCTCTGCTTTGTAAATGTTTGTAAAAAGCTTTAATATATATTACCTGATTCAAAAAAGAAGCAATAAGATGGAAATGAGATGGTAAAGAAAGAAAATGGAAAGAAAACTATGGTAATTGTTTATGATACATATCATCCAGGTAGGGTTATGGTCAGCAAGCTACCATATTTTTCATACAAAATGGGTCTTGATGACTGCCCCCCCTTTTACCCCCCAAGTCCCCCCATGTTCTTTTTACCCCCCCTCCCTACCGCGCCGTGGGAGATTCAGTTTGCTGTTCCCGGCCGGACTGAAAGGAAGTGAGCATTCAGTGTGTGCACTTCCTGTCAGTCCGGCAGGAGGAAGGAAGAGGAGCTCGGCCAGGCTACAGGCTGTAGCATTTATAGGAAGCAGCAACGCGGCAAGGGCCCGCTCTGCTGGGGCCCCAGGCCAGCTCGGGGCTGCAAACAATTGCTTGGTTTGCCTGCCTTGTCACGACAGGCCTGTGTACGAGGCCTTAGGGTTCCTCTTTATTGCAGCTGTTGTTCATCCTTTAAATTATTGCAGTGTGTCAGTGTACTTAGCCTCTCTTTTGTATTTTTTGTTCCACCAAAGTGGTTAATGTGATGATTCACACCTGCTGAACTATGGCTTGGAGTTCTGAGTCAACAGAGGCCATGTGATGCTTTGGTCAGGATGTAGACACACTGCTCTGGTTCCTGTGCGGTTTTTTAATGTCTGGCTACACATAACGAAAATGACTTCTAATGACTTCTTTATATATATATATATATATATATATATATATATATATATATATATATATATATATACAGTATTAGATTTTTTTTTAACATGATATGTTTTATCCATTGTAGTCTGTAGAAACAATGTAAAAAAACAAAATACACTAATATGTTTGTCAGGTGTTTGACAAATGCAATGTGGCAAGTGAAATTCCATCCCGACCAAGAGGTTTATTGAGTCTGCCCACTTTTTTTCATTTTTATTTTAGGGTGTTTAATGTCACTTACTGTTGAATGACTCGCTGCATCTGCTAGTCAGTTCCAAGAATCCAAAATAATTCTAAATAACACTGTATATTCTTACGATTGAACTTTCCTTCTGCTAGTTTGAGGTCATGCCATCTTGTATTTGAGGTCATCGTCAGAATAAAAATACTGTCGTCATAAACCCTATTCCCACCCTTAACATATTTAAATAATTCAGTCATCTTCTTTCATTCTTAAAAAGTGTATGTACTCAGTTTATTTGGAGACTTCTGATATACATTATATATAGTGGGGAAAATAATCCCCTCCAGATTTTGTATGTTTGCCAATTTATATAGAAATGAAGGGATTATCATTTTTTATCATAAGTGTATTTTAAATGATAGCCACAGAATATCAAACCATAAATCCAGAAAAAACACATGATACAAATGTTATAAATTAAGTTGCAGTTCAGTGAGTAAAATAAGTATTTGATGCCAAAGAAAAACATGACTTAGTACTTGGTGGAGAAACCCTTGTTGGCAAGCACAGAGTTGGTTACCAGGTCTGCACACATCTCAGGAGGGATTTTGGTCCATTCTTCTTTACAGATCTTCTCTAGATCTATAAAGTGGAGGTCCACCCTAAAAAAAATGCACCAAAATCCTGCAAGAAAATTAAAAACAAAAAGGTTTTACTTACCAGAAATGGTGGTCTTCTTCCACGTCCTCCCGCGTTGTCTTCTGGGGAATGGGGCGCGCTGCCTTCTGGGAACTTTGTGTCTCCCAGAAAGCAGCAGCCCATTCACAAAAACGCTATATATATATATATAGATTATTATTATTAATGGGCCCAGAGGTGCTCAGGGCCCCGGATGGCAACCCACCTTTTTTTTTTAATATATTTTTTTAATTTTCTTTATATTATTTTATTTCTTTTTTTTTCTTTTATGTACATATATATATATATATATATATAACAGGTTTAGAGGTCCCCAGGGCCCCATGTGTCAAACCCCCTTTTTTATAAATGTTTATTTTTTTATTTTTGTTTATATATTTTTTTATTTATTTTTTATTATTAAAAGGCCCAGAGGTCCCCAGGGCCCTGGAAGGCAATCCCCCTTTTTTTTTATAAATGTTTATTTTATTTTGTATATAAATATATATATATATATATATATATATATATATATATATATATATATTTATTTAATTTTTTTATTAAAGGGCCCAGAGGTCCCGGATGGAAACCCCCCCTTTTTTTGTAATTTCTTTTAATAAAAAAAATATATATATTAAAGGGCCCAGAGGTCTCCAGGGCTCCAGATGGCAACCACCCTTTTAAAAATATATATATATAATATATAATATAATATATTTATACATATATTTTTTTATACATATATTTTTTCCTCTCTTTTTCTCTTTTTATTAAAGGGCCCAGAGGTCCACAGGGGATTTTTATATACTGTATATATTTTCCTTATTTCCTCTTTTATCTTGTAAAGGGCCCCCGCCGCTTCTCAATTCGCAGCAGCCCCCGCTTCTCAGTTTCAGGCAGCATTAAAAGTCAGCCGCTAAAGTGTTTGTAGAGGCTGACTTTAAAAAAAAAAAAAATTGCTTTAAGGTTTCTTGGCAACTCAAAGTTTTAGCTTGTTCCATACATTTTCTATAGGATTAAGGTTTGGAGACTGGCTAGGTCACTTCATGGTGACCTTAATGTGCTTCTACTTGAGCCACTCCTCTGTTGCCTTGGTGGTATATTTTTGGTCATTGTCATGCTGGAAGACACATCTTCACTGCTTTTCTGGCTGAGGAAAGAAGGTTCTCATCTAAGATTTTACAATACATGGCCCCTGTCCATTAGCCCCTCAATGTGCCCAAAGTCAATAGACAATAGAAGATTGGAAAAACATTGCCTGTTCTGATGAGTCTGAATTTCAGCTGTGACATTAGGATAGTAGCTAGGTGTTCAGGCGCCTTGTGCAAGCTAATCCTGTGGCGCCCCCCCCCATCTTCACCCCTTACCCCCTGGTCACCTAAACATACACAAAGAGGCTACCACTCACATTCTGCGAGCTGTGATGGCCGCACAGTGCCCCTGTTGCCAATGATGCCTTGTGCGGCCGCACAGCTCGCACACCCCAAAGGTCGGCCCAGGATAGTAGGGTCAGAATTTGACGTTAACAACATGAAAGCATGGATCCCTCTTGCCTTGTATCAACGGTTTAGGCTAGTGGTATACTAGTGTGGGGCTAGCTGCCATAGCCCAGGTATCCTCCTCTTCAGCCGGCAGTCCAGTTTCCGATAATTGTGGTCTCTGTGGCAGATTTGCTGCAGCAGATTTTTTTTATTGCATTTTAGTGTAAATATGAAATATGAGGTCTTTTTGACCCCATATCTCATAATTAAGAGGACCTGTCATGCTTTTTTTCTATTACAAGGGATGTTTACATCCCTTGTAATAGGAATAAAAGTGACACAATTCTTTATTGTTTTTAAAGAACAGTGTAAAAAATAAAGAGAAAAGGTAAAAAAAAAATGTTTTTTTTTTTTTTTAAACGTGCCCTGTATCTCCAAGCTCACGTGTAAAAGCGAATGCATATGTGATATGAAAACGGTGTTAACACCACACATGTGAGGTATCACCACGATTGGTAGAGCAAGAGCAATAATTCTAGCCCTAGACTTCCTCTGTAACTCAAAACATGCAACCTGTAGAATTTTTTAAATATCGCCTATGGAGATTTTTAAGGGTAAAAGTTTGTCGCCATTCCACGAGCGGGTGCAATTTTGAAGCGGGACATGTTGGGTATCAATTTAATTGTCATAACATTATCTTTCACAATATATATAAAAATTTGGTTAACTTTACTGTTGTCTTATTTTTTAACTCAAAAAATGCGCTTGTAAGACCACTGGGCAAATACAGCGTGACATAAAGTATTGCAACGACCGCCATTTTATTCTCCAGAGTGGTAGATTTTATTTTATTTTTTTTAAAGTTTGAGGGTCCTTAAAACTGTTTTTAACTTGTAAACAAAAAATCTCAAAAAGAGGCTCGGTCCTTAAGTGGTTAATGAGTCCACTGGCTGATAAAAAAAATATGTTAATAATGTATGTCCAGCTTAAATGAAATAAACAACATTTCTGCAAATACAAGTACTTCCTCTAAATAAAAAGAAAGAGTTTTTTTTTTATGTTTGTAAAATATTTATTGGATTATTACAATACAAAGCATAAACAAGCATACAATGGAAAGTATAGAGCTGAGGAACTCTAAAACACGGTAGTGAGTCAATGTATAAGAGAAGCAGGGGTAAATATTGGGTAGCAGGAGGGGGTGAAGCAGGGGGGGGGAGTAAGGGGTGTATTTGCCTGTAAACAGTGCTATCGTGAAATATGACCTATCATAACAATAGCAGCATAACAAACTATAAAACTATAAAACCTTCAGAAGTGGAAGCATCATTATCTGTACTAAAGTGACTGTCATAAGTACAAAGACAACATTAATAGACAGGGTTGCCTGGGACTAGGGGATTGTGATCTGTGAACAATACTAGAACAGTAGCCCAATGAGAGGGGATCAATGTGACAGTGTTGGAAGGATTGGACAGATCAGATATTTTGAGTTTGACCAAGGTGTTACTAAGATCTCGCTTCAAGTACCTGGCGGCTAGGGATGAGCCGAACACCCCTGGGTTCGGTTCGCACCAGAACCTGGGAACACACCAAATGTTCGTGTGAACTTTAGAACCCTGTTAAAGTCTATGGGACTCGAAGCTTTGAAATCTAAAGTGCTAATTTTAAAGGCTAATATGCAAGTTATTGTCCTAAAAAGTGTTTGGGGACCCGGGTCCTGCCCCAGGGGACATGTATCAATGCAAAAAAAGTTTTAAAAACAGACGTTTTTTTCAGGAGCAGTGATTTTAATAATGCATAAGGTGAAACAATTAAATAAAATTATTCCTTTAAATTTTGTACCTGGGGGGTGTATAGTATGCCTGTAAAGTAGCAGTTGTTTCCTGTGCTTAGAACTGTTCCTGCGCAAAATGTCATTTCTGAAGGAAAAAAGTCATTTAAAATCACTCACCTTAGGGTCTGGTATGGATATTAAGGGGATATTAAGGGGAACCCTGCGTCAAAAAAAAAAAATGCCGTGGACCCCCACACATTTTTTTTTATGAATGACTTTTCTCTGTATTGCTGGGAGCCGACAATTCATTATAACCGTGAGTGAGTTTAAAGAAATTACACTTTGTGCAGGGACAGTTCTAAGCATGGGAAACAAGCGCTACTTTACAGGCATACTATACACCCCCCCTAGGTACGAAATTTAAAGGAAAATTTCACTTTTATTGTTTAACTTAAAGGAATTATTAAAATCACTGCTGTCAAAAAAACTGCAGTTTTTAAAACATTTTTTTGCATTGATACATGTCCCCTGGGGCAGGATCCAGGTCCTCAAACACTTTTTATTACAATAACTTACATATTAGCCTTTAAAATTAGCACTTTAGATTTCAAACGTTCGAGTCCCATAGACTTTAACAGGGTTCTAAAGTTCACACAAACTTGCCGCGAACACCCCAAATAGTTTGCTGTTCGGAAAACAGGCAATGTTCGAGTCGAACATGAGTTCTACTCAAACTCGAAGCTCATCCCTACTGGCGGCATATCGAAACGGATGTATGATAGATGGTAATTCTTTGGTAGTGAACACAGGTTCCATATATTTTCACCACCTGGCAAAAAAAAAAAAAAAAAAGAAGAGTGCTAGGGCAGAAAAGACTATGGTGTCCAGCCTCTCAATATGGAAAAGCGACAGTAGTGTTCGCTTTACAGCTGGTAGGGAAGGTGGAGATGGTGTGATCCAGTGGCACATGAACGTTCTTCGAGCCACTAGTAGACAGATATGAGACCATTGTGTGAGAGTGGGTGATCCTGTCGACAAGGCAGGGGAGACTGGTAGATCACATCCAAATACACAATAATGGATCTTTGAGTAGCCGTATCTTGCTAACCTTAGAGATATAGTTGAGTCCCAGTACGTACATTCCCACTGTGCAGCAGTGTAAAGAGCACCAAAACACATTTAGCTTGGGTAGGTTCTGAGATGTTGGTGTGGAATGCTTAATATGCTCTGTGAATGATTTTAAAATGGGTTTCCCACAAAACTGCTGCGATAGTGAGTTTGTGAATGTGGCGATAACAGAAGTTCAGTTTCGTGGAAGATAGAGGACCAATTCTAAAATGGGGTAAGATGATATTTCTCAGATTGATGCATAATTAGGTGGGAGTAGAGACTGGTGATAGAGTAATCGTCTTTCTGGAGCACTACATCAAGGTAGGATTTTTTAAGGGGAGCTGTGTGCGGAAGAACTTTTGTTTTAGGCTGGGTTCACACCTATGCGAATTGAGTGCGGCTTAATACGCATCTAATACGCAGAACATTTCTAAATACATTGTTTTCAATGAGGCTGGTTCACATATGTGCGATGCATTCGCACTGCGCATTGCAGTAAAAACGTGTGCGGATTTTATGCCTTGCAGTGCAGCTCAGGTGCAAATTCAGTCCCATTATCTTCTATGGGTACGCAGCTGATTCGCAGATGTGTTCAGTTCTCCTAAGGAATTTCTGTCATTCATCTCAATACACTTCTCCCCCACTCTCCTCTCACCTGGAACTTCTCCCAGGTCTCCAAATTCGCAGCTAAAAACGGAGCTAATCTGCTGAACACTTCTCTTATCTTTGCAGAGAGATTACAGAGCTGAAATTCCCACCGCACAAGTGTGAACCCAGCCTTAAGCACACTAATTTTGCAGCTCGTTGAGGAAACTTGAGGGTTTTTGTTTTAGCAACATTTTCGCTAATGATGAAATTGGTAATTTCATTGCAAAACCATTTTAGCCAAACTCACTCATCCACACCTATTGTTTACACTTATATTTTATATAACAAGGGCGTCAAACTGAATTTCATTGTGGGCTGCATCAGCAGTAAAGTTGCCCACAAATGGCCGGTTGTATCTGGGGTGCACTATGTATCGAGTACATGGTTCAAGATTACACTACAAACAGAGTGCAGAGTTCAAGGGTGTGCTACAGTATATAGAGAGTGAAGTTCCAGGGGTGCCCCATGCAAAAAGTGCAGAATTCAGGGGTGTTCTACGTACAGAGTGCAGGGTTCATGAGTGTGTTATGTGCAGAGTTCAGGGGTGTGCTATATACAGAGTGCAGGGTCCAGGAGTGCAGAGTTTACCCTAAGGTGTGCTACGTACAGAGTGCAGGGTTCAGGAGAGCATTTTGTAAAGAGTGCAGAGTTCAGGGGTGTGCTGCGTGCAAAGTGCACAGTTTAGGCGTTATGTACAATATGGAACTCCAATACCCCCCCCCCCCCCAAAACGTCATTGCATATCTGGCCTACCTGGTCTGGTTCTAGTACCTCCCTGTGTATGTGGCTTTACTACCTATGTATTCAGTTCCAGTACCTCCCTGTTTAGGCAACTCTGCCTCACTTTGTCAGAGATTGTTCCCTCTCTCAGATTCTGGAGATCTGTCTCGGCTGTTCCACGCTATGAGTGTGTACAGGGATCTATTATGCTGTATACACAAGACCGTTTTTCATGCCATGGAAAAAAGTTTTTCTCGACGTGATTGCTCTCAAGCCTGCCTTGCATACACATGATCATAAAAAATACTCGAGCAAAGCGTGGTGACGTACAACACGTATGATGGCACTAAAAAGGGGAAGTACCATTTGAATGGCTCCACCCTTTGGGCTGATTATGCAAATTTCCCTTCTCATAACTTGCTTCTGAGCATGCAGGTTTTTTTCCCCGTCGTTAAAGCGTACACACGACGAGAAAAAATAGAGCAGGTTCTAAATTTTTAATGCCCATTTTTCTCGTCAAGAAAAATGCTCTGGAGCCTACACACAATAGTTTTTTTAACGAACAATTTAAAAAATTGCATTTTTCTCATCATGAAAACTGGTCATGTTTACACGGCATTAGATCTGGGAACTGCTGAGAGCAAAGGCTTCTTTATTTACAAGTGAGAGGAGGGAGTGAAAGCGGAGGTTGAGAGTTGGAGGTGGCGGAATGGAGTTTCACTACGTTCCACCTACATAACTGGGTGAGAGGGCCACACGACAAGGCTTGATGGGCTGTATTTGGCCCACGGGCATTGTGTTTGACATAAGTGATATATAACTTAGACATATACAATATAAATAAGAGGTATACCGCTATGTATGGCATGAATTTAGGTAAGAGGTAAAGAAGTAGTAAATATAAACAAATGATACATGCTTTTAAATGATAGTTAAAGTGTTTAAATTTTAGAAGTTGCAATGAGCGAGCGAAAGGCAAACGTTCCGTTTTTACTGTATATAACTAATAACATTGCAAAATACTAATTATTCCAGATTGTGTTTCCAGCTGCATAATATTGAGAAATAAAACATATTCATTGGAGAAAAATAAGATATAATTAGGCCCTTTTCACACTGGGGTGTTATTCAAGCTTTTTTCAAGCGTTATTACAGGGTTATTCCAGCAAAGCCTTATCTGCAATCCCAATGTGTTGGTAAAGCACCGATAAGACCCTAAAGTTTTAGTGCGTTTTTGCAGTGCCTCGGTGTGAAAGGGTAAGGCGTTTTTATAGCGCTTTTCAATTCATTTCAATGGAGAGGGGCGTTTTTGGAACGTTTTCTTCAGCGCTCAAAAGCTGCTCCAAAGATACTGCTTGCAGGACTTTTCTCAATGCCCCGCCAGTTCAACGCCTCAGTGTGAAAGGGTAAGGCGTTTTTACAGCGCATTTCAAGTCATTTCAATGGAGAGGGGCACTTTTGGAGCGTTTTTTTTCAGCGCTCAAAAGCTGCTCCAAAGATGCTGCTTGCAGAACTCGGTGTGAAAAGGTCCATTGAGATGCATGGAGAGAGTTTAATGAGTGTTTTAAGAGCGCTATTTTTAACGCTAAAATGCTGTAAAAACGATTCAGTGTGAAAGGGGTCTTAAGGAAATATATAAAATATAAATGATGGAAAGAAATATATAGCATACAAATGTAAGATTAAATAATGGCAAGATACAAATACTAAATGTGCATAAATAGCTTTCTTTTTGGTCTTATACATGTAGTTGTGCAAAGTCTTTATTATATTCGTGTAAGTAAGGGCTTTTTCACACCAGGGAGCCACACCTAACACTTGTCTGCTCATGTTTACTGGCGCATCACTCTGTTTTAACAGAATTTTTTTTAAATATTACAAGTGACATTCCTATACAGTTTTATTTACTGCAGCTGCCTTATCTTTGCATTGGTGCTATACTCGATATAGCAACCAGCATATCCCCAATGCATCTGGTGTGAAAGAGCCCCAAATTATTATTATTATTTTTTGCTGTCACAATGTTCAGTATAAGATTTCCTATCTGTGCTCAGTTTTGCCACAAAGAGTTAATCCAGCTCTGAGCAATCCTCTTTTCTTTTTTCAGTGAGACAAACGGACAAACAGGAGAAAACTTTTGTCGTTTCTTCCCCCGTGACAGGTTATTTACATATCTCATGCACTAGCCTGAGATAGCCATTTTTTTTTTTTTTATTCTCACCCCCACTCCTTTTCTGAAGTCATGTGGTTACTTTTCTGGATTTTGACTGGATGTTAGTGATCATAGCAGAATTTAGTGTAAGGAATACACTGGAGAAAATGCATGTTGAGTGTAGGAGGTAGAGGGGAGTGTAGAGGTGGGCGGGGAGTCTACTGACATCACGACCAGACAACAGACCCACCCACAGAATCTGCAGTTTTTCAGTTCTTATAACAGACATAGGGGAGACATTTGAGGCATGCATATCCTTATAGGTCAGCACTATGGCAGTAGTTTAGAAAAGGATGAGATTGGGTTTACATCCACTTTAATGTTTAATATATACAGTGAATGAGCGTTTCACAAAACAAGCAATTTAAAAAAAAATAGATTTGCGAGCGTTGTCTCACAAGCTGTTTGGAGTGTGCAGTACCGCATTTGGCCAGAGGTGCAGGGGCGCGGGTAACACTCTGAGACACTCTGAGATACTCCGTTCCCGAGTGTCTCCGAGTGTCTCTGGCGCCCCCGCACCTCTGGCCACATGTGGTACTGCACACACCGGCAGAAACTGTGGAACTAATTATCTGAGTTTCCATTGATTCCTATGGAAAATCTCACTTTGATATACAGTACGAGTGCTTTGGATTACAAGCATGCTTCTGGAATGGATTATGCTTTTAATTCAAGGTACCTACTGATCTTAGCATTTCTGCTATTTCTCTGAGACCTTCTATAATAGGGTGATCATCAGTTTCCAGTGCTTAATTTTTATGGTTTAGGTACCCCAATAAAAAGGTTTGCCTTCTGTATTTCCTATACATCTGTTCCTTTTGCATGGAATTTTGGGTGTTTTCGCCCACCACTGTGCTTTCAATTTCCTCCTGTTAAATTCTCTATAATGTAGAAAAAATATTTTTTAAATCCAGCAGGGAAAGTGGAAGCCCCTAAGTGGGCACTGCGGGTGTGCAGACATGTGCAGAGATGTCACAAAATAGAATCTTTGAGAGATATAAGAAACAGTCAGGTAGTTTAACGCTCCAGCAATAATTGGATGGTTGCTGGTAATATTATGTAGCTGGTTGACCAAAGCAAACAAATATATATTTTTCCATCATCTATTTTCGTTCAGGTATTGCTTGAAGAAGTTGTAATCTATAAGATATCTTTACTTATTTCTTAAAATCTGCAAAGAAAATTAAAGGCGATTTTACAAAAAATAAGGTAATTTTTATTTCTCGCAAATATGTGCTCAAATGTTTTAGGTTTGGAAAGAGTAAAGCTTACAAATCTCAAGCTTAAGCCCTGTACACACGGCCGGGATTCTCGTCAGGAAAAAAACATTGTTTTTCCTGAAGAGATTCCTGGCAAGATTTTCTTGCCGGCCGAGTGTATGGACGTATGATTCACAAGAACCAGCGTTCCTTTGAATGGCACGAGCATGGTGACGTCATCGACTACGACGAGTATGCGCTCGTCACATTCAATGCCGTTGTCACCATCTTGCTTCACCCTACCTATGCCTTGGAAGCTACCACGCATGCGTCAAAGTCATTTCGAAAATGTGCAGGTTTCCATGGAGGTAGGTAAGTATACAGATGCTCGGGTTTCTGGGCAGAAAAGCAGGTTCTCTATTTTTCTGGGTTATAGATTCTGGGCGAAGAGAAACCGACGAGAAACCTCAAAGCCTTGGTTTACTCGGCAACAAAGCTCTGCCAGCAGTTTTCTTGCAGAGACAACCGTGCGTGTATACGAGGTTTTAGGCCTAGCGCCGTTGGCTGTATTCATTTTATGCAGAATCTTGCTGTCGGCAAGATCCGGCATAAAAAGTGGTCCATACTGCATCTCATACAGTACGGCCATGCATCTGCTTATGTCCATGTTAGCAAAGATCAAGATGTTTACACGCTTATAAACTTCATTCGTGTAGTGCCGGTGCAGAATGACCTTGGCCTTCAGTCATTCTGAAAGACTGAAGGCAGGGGATGTTTCACCGCTGCGCCACATTATTCAGGGCTGATTTGTAACATCAATAGTGTGCAATCAATGGTGGTGGCACGGCACAGAATGAGCTTTGCCTTCAGTCATTCAGAATGAGAGAAATTAAGTTCAATGCTTTCGATCATGCGTCGACTTGATTCCGAGCATGCATGTTTTTTTGTGCGTCGGAATTGCACACAGACGATCGGAATTTCCGACAATAACTTTTCTTGTCGGAAAAATTGAGAACCAGCTCTTAAATTTTTGTTGTCGGAAATTCCAACAGAAAGAGTACGGTGGAGCCTACACACGGTCGGAATTTCCGACAAAAAGCTCACATAGAACTTCTCTTGTTGGAAATTCCGACCGTGTGTACGCGGCATTAGAAACACTACCCTCCTGACACTTTTTCATACAATTGGTGGTCTACTTATAAAAGATTCACTGGACAAATGTCACAAGCATTTGCCCAGCTGTCACGAATTATGACCCAGTTTTGCTTAATATTTCCTATGATCGTCAGCTTTTACTAGTGGCCATAACGCAGTATTTTTCTAAAATACCTCAATCATGAAAAAACACAGTATGGCCACTACACGGAGGTGACATTTGCCCTGCTAATTGTTTTTTTTTTATATATAAACAGAACCCTTAATGTATTTAATAGGGGTTGTAAAGGTAAAAAAAAAATCTTAAATAGCTTTCTTTACCTTAGTGCAGTCCTCCTTCACTTACCTCATCCTTCGATTTTTGCTTTTAAATGTCCTTATTTCTTCTGAGAAATCCTCACTTCCTGTTCTTCTGTCTGTAACTCCACACAGTAATGCAAGGCTTTCTCGCTGGTGTGGAGTGTCGTGCTCGACCCCTCCCCTGGAATACAGGAGAGTCAGGACGCCCACTAACACACAGCTCCTTTCTCTATCTGCAACGTAGAGAGTGTCCTGACTCTCCTGTATTCCAGGGGAGGGGTCGAGCACAACACTCCACACCAGGTAGAAAGCCTTGCATTACTGTGTGAAGTTACAGACAGAAGAACAGGAAGTGAGGATTTCTCAGAAGCAAAATCGAAGGATGAGGTAAGTGAAGGAGGACTGCACTAAGGTAAAGGAAGCTATTTAGGAAAACATTTTTTTACATTTACAACCCCTTTAAACTGATATTAAAGGTCTCAGTTTTTTTTTTTTTTTAAATAACATGTTATACATACCTTCTCTGTGCAGTGATTTTGCACAGAGCAGTCCAGATCCTCCTCTTCTCAGGTTCCTTGTCTGCGCTCCTGGCCCCTCCCTCCTGCCCCCACAGCATACAGCTTGCTATAGGGGCACTCAAGCCAACCCGCTGCTTTGTGTGCCCATTAAGACACGGAGCTGTGGCTCGGCTCAGTTCGACCCCTTTCTCTGCTCCTTGGCTTAATGACTTTAAGTGGGAGTCATTGGCCTGCTGTTGTCTCGGCCAATGAGGCAGAGTCCCTGAACAGCCGAGGCTCTTGTGCAACATCATTAAATTGAGATGGGGCTCAGGTAAGTATGCTGCACAAAGAAGGTTTTTGTTATCTTAATGCACAGAATGCATTAAGATTAAAAAATCCTTCTGAAATTAGGACCACTTTAAGTCTGGGTCCAGACTGGAGCAGGGAGTGGCTCACAGCAGAGGTCCGGTGCATCTCCATTCATCGTTTCAGGTCCGATTTCAGCCCAAATTTTTGGCTGAATTCAGACCTGAATTGGACCAAAAGAACAAAATATTGTAGCACACACATACAAAAATTACACAAAAACTCCTGCAAGACTATTTAAAACACCAACCCCCCAAGTATTTGTTTGAAATGGACCAAAAGATGCACAGGACTTCTGTGCAATTCGCACAAGAGCCGCTCAGGAGATGTGTGAACCGGCTCCATAGAGAGCCGATCACAATCTCCTGCTATGTGATTGGAAGTGGAGAAACCCACATCCAATCTGAAATAGTGTAAACCCTAAAGTTTTCAATGATAGCCCCTCTTTCCACTTATTTTCTTAACGCTGTACATATTAAGTTCTTGATTTAAGGCCGTTTGTTGCACAAAATGTTTTATTTGCATTTGATAAGAGGAGCTTTGTATTTTGTATATACTTACAAATACTACAGCAATAACCGATTCCCAATACCATCAGAACTACAGCAATTGAAACAAAGAAGCTGATAAGGACCAATGCCCAAGGCTCTAAACCCTTCGATCCAGGTTTTTGCTGAGAATCTCCTTGTGGTTTTACCCCTGTGTGAAAAATAGGAAAATTCTAAAATTAGAAGTCTGCTTGCATTAGAGGAAAGGTTTCTGCTTGGTCTTTCAAATGAACTTCCTGTGGCATCCCTCGTGGTAAATGTTCCATATAAGTCCATTAAGAATCTCATCGAGGGGAAAGTGACAGGCTTTCTCGTTCTCTTAAACAGTGGTTTTCAACCTAGGGCCGGGACCCTCTCGGGGGGCAAATGATGATTTGCCAGGGGTCACCAAATCCTGGGCCGTTCTTGAAGCCCGCTGGGGGGCAGAGACTAAAGGTCCGCTGACTGGTGAGGATTGTGAGGTGGGAGGGGCTGGAGGAGACCCTGTCCCCACAACAGTTCTCAGATCAGCAGATGACTTTGATCAAGAGCACGAAGTTGGCTGATCAGAACCCCCCCAGCACTGCCACTGATACCATTCCCCCCACCAAGGAGTAAGAGAAGGAATTAAAATAGAGAATACATGGAAGGGAGAGGAAAAGAGGGGGAGGAAGAAAGAAAGAAAAAGAGAGAAAAAACAAGAAAGACGGCTAGAGAGAGTTATGGGGGAAAAAACAAGAAATTAGGATAGCGAGAGATAAAAGGGAAAAAGAGGAGAACAAAGAGAAAGAGTGGTACATACTAAAATGTACCATATGAGGTTTTAATACTGTACGAGTGGAGGGGCTCAGGGAGCGCTACATTTCTGTGGGTTAGGGGACACAAATTACTTGTCTTGCCTCGGGTGCTGACAACCCATGGTATGAAAATAATTTTACTGGTAGGGGTCCCCACAACTTGGGAAATTTTATCAAGGGGTCACGGCACTAAAAGGTTGAGAACCACTGTTTTAAAAGAACAACCTCCACCCCACCCTGCTGATTCCCCACACTCCCCTGTGTTTGAACTGTCGTGGCATTTTGTGCCCAACATTAGAAGTTTCTGTCACACATTACCCACTCTTCTAAGAAGGCCAAGCCTTTCTGAAACTTTTTTTACATATACAAAAATCTGTTATTTTTACTCAAAAATTACTTTGAACCCTTAAACATTATTTTTTTTTTTAACTACTTGCCGACCAGCTGCCGTCATATTACTGCGGCAGGTCGGCACTGCTACGCGAGAGCACGTAGCTCTGCGTCCTATCTTTTACGTCCGCCGGGCACGCGCGCTCTTTCGTTACAGAGCGGGGACCGAGAGCTATGTGTGTAAACACATAGCTCTCGGTCCTGTCAGCGGGGAAACACTGATCTCCTGTTCATACAATGTATGGACAGAAGATCAGTGATTTCCCCTAGTGAGGCCACCCCCCCCCCCCCATACAGTTAGAACACACCAGGAACACACTTAACCCCTTCCCTGCCCCCTAGTGTTAACCCCTTCACTGCCAATGGCATTTTTATAGTAATCCAATGCATTTTTATAGCATTGATCGCTATAAAAATGCCAATGGTCCCAAAAATGTGTCAAAATTGTCCGATGTGTCCACCATAATATCGCAGTACCGAAAAAAAACGCTGATCGCCGCCATTACTAGTAAAAAAAAAATATTAATAAAAATGCCATAAAACTACCCCCTTTTTTGTAAACGCTATAAATTTTGCGCAAACCAATCAATAAACGCTAATTGCGATTTTTTTAACGAAAAATATGTAGAAGAATACGTATCGGCCTAAACTGAGGAAAATTTTTTTTTTTTTAGATATTTTTGGGGAATATTTATTATAGCAAAATGTAAAAAATATTGCATTTTTTTCAAAATAGTGGCTCTATTTTTGTTTATAGCGCAAAAAATAAAAACCGCAGATATGATCAAATACCACCAAAAGAAAGCTCTATTTGTGGGAAAAAAAGGACGCCAATTTTGTTTGGGAGCCACATCGCACGACCGCGCAATTGTCAGTTAAAGCGACGCAGTGCCGAATCACAAAAAGTGCTCCTCTGTCAGGAAGGGGGTAAATCCTTCCGGGGCTGAAGTGGTTAAAGCAGAGGCCCTAGAGAATAAAATGGTGCAATATTTTATGTTGCATGGTATTTGTTGCTGGTCCTTGTTGGGCAATACTGGATTATCATAAACACTGAGGCCGCATACACACGATCAAATTTATCTGCTGAAACCGGTCCGACAGACCGTTTCAGCAGACAAATTCGATCGTGTGTACTGGCGAGCAGACAGGTTTTTCCAGCAGACAAATTTTAAAGCATGCTTTAAAATTTGTCTGCTGGAAACCCGTCCGTCGGACATGTCCGCTGGTTAGTACGCCTAACCAGTGGACAAAAATCTCCCGCATGCGCCGAATGGATTTGACGCATGCGTGGAAGTATTTTACTTCCTGGAGTGGTGACGTGGCGGCGTCAACGTCACCGCCACGTCACCGTCTGTCCGCGGGGATTTTGGTTTGATCGTGTGTACACTGATCAAACCAAAATAGCCCAGCAGACATATCCGATGAAAACGGTCTGTCCGACTGTTTTCATCGGATTTGTTTAGACGTGTGTACGCGGCCTGACTGTCACTTATGCCGCGTACACACGATAATTTTTCGGCATGAAAAAAGCATCGTTTTAAAAAAACGTAATTTAAAATGATCGTGTGTGGGCTTCACATAATTTTTCAGGTTCTGAAAGACAACAAAAATGTTTTTTGAACATGCTGCATTTTTTAACGTTGTTTTAAACTATGCCTTTTTTCGGGTTGTAAAAAATTATCGTGTGTGGGCTAAAACGACGTTAAAAACCTGCGCATGCTCAGAAGCAAGTTATGAGACGGGAGCGCTTGTTCTGGAAAAACTCCCGTTCATAATGGAGTTAGAACAATTATCACGCTGTAACAGATAGAAAAGCGCAAATCGTCCTTTACTAACAGGAAATCAACTAAAGCAGCCCAAAGGCGAATGGAACTTTCCTTTTATAGTGCCGTCGTATGTGTTGTACGTCACCGCGCTTTGCTAGATAATTTTTTAAAAACGATGGTGTGTGGGCAATGTCGTTTTAATGATGAAGTTGGAAAAACGTAGTTTTTTCTACATGCTGAAAAACAACGTTTTTTTACATGCCAAAAAACGATGCGTGTACGCGGCATAACACTCACTCTAAGCAGACAAAATAGGCTCAAATCAAAGCTAACACACCTGAATAAGGATTTAAAAAAATTAAATTCAATGAGATTTGAAAATTGCAGTAATGTATCTAAAGTAAGACAGGCCATAGAATATGCAATTTTCTTTCCTTCATTCCAGCACAGGTGGAATGTGTTAATGGGGGAATCCCACAACGCTATTGTGCTCTGCTGGCGGGGAACCTTTCCTACAGGCAGAACCCAATAATTAATGTTGCTGGTGTTCTGTCAATCAACCTGTCAAAAACTCAAACCACATCACTTCCAGTTTATTTAAGCCATCAGTAATTGGAGATTTTGATGAAATGCTGTTTGGACACAACATGAATATAGTCTGGTACAGGAAGATATAGCTGTTTTGACAGCACAGCGGCTAACGAGGACAATGTTGTTGCCGCCTCCGAGGCGGCCACTTTGTTGGCTAGTATCGGTGCGGAGTAACAATCTTCACTCATAATACTTCACTCATAATATCGTGCACCGGACTGAATTTGGTTGCCGGTGTTGTGTCCAAACAGCAATTCGTCAATATCTCCAAATACTGATGGTTTTAATAAACCAGAAGTTAAAGCGGTTGTTCTGCTGGAAAACGTTTTTTTTTTTTTCAGTCTACTCTGCTGCTGTTCAAATACAAATTTAGTTACTTACTAGTGCCGATCTTGCAGCCGCCACGATCGTGATTTGCCAAGAAAGAATATTTTATAAAATTTTGTGATGGACATTGCCATCTTCTTTGTGGGCACTCTGAATCCCTCCTGTATGTCTTCCGGGATGCGGCGAGTGACAGCACAGCTAGCGCGAGACTACACGACTAGCTAGTTCTGTGGATGTGCTGTGATTGGCCCGCACGTCAATGCATGGAGTCCTGACAATCAGCGCCCACAATGCACAGCGCCGTCGGGCAAAATAGCTACACGCCCACTTCCCGCAGGGATGGAATCCCGGAAGCACAGGATATTACAGGTAAGGGAGCATTGAACAAAAAAAAACTTCAACGCTATGTTTCTTAGATGGGCTTGAGGTTAAGGATGCTGTAAAGTTGATTTTGAGGGTGAACCTCCGCTTTAAGTAGTTGAAGTTTTTGATGGGTTGGAGAATTTGACAGAACACTGGCTATAGTTGGTGGTACTAATCGTTCAGGAAAAACCTGACAAGCTGGCTGTACAGAAGTCAATAAATAGATTGCCCTTTTTAGAAAAAAAGCAGGGAAACTAAAAATTGAAGTATTCTTTACTGATATATGCATCTCAAATTTGTATTACCTTACTATTTACACAACAGTGCCAGTTAAAAGGTTAACACTTTCATTTTTAAGGTCACATCAGCAATAGCAGGGAGCAATTTCAGTCTACCTGTGACCTGAAGTTCTGCTTTGAAGAAAATGACAAATTTACCAACGTGTACAGTTTTTGTAAAAAGAGTTGAATAAATACAGGTCGTTCTAAAAAAAATTGCATGTTGTGATAAAGTTTATTATTTTCTGTAATGTACTGATAAACATTAGACTTTCATATATTTTAGATTCATTACACACAACTGAAGTAGTTCAAGCCTTTTATTGTTTTAATATTGATGATTTTGGCATACAGCTCATAAAAACCCAAAATTCCTATCTCAAAAAAATTGCATATTTCATCCGACCAATAAAAGAAAAGTGTTTTTAATAAAATAAAAAAAAGTCAACCTTCAAATAATTATGTTCAGTTATGCATTCAATACTTGGTCGGGAATCCTTTTGCAGAAATGACTGCTTCAATGCGGCGTGGCATGGAGGCAATCAGCCTGTGGCACTGCTGAGGTGTTATGGAGGCCCAGGATGCTTCGGTAGCGGCCTTAAGCTCATCCAGAGTTTTGGGTCTTGCGTCTCTCAACTTTCTCTTTCCAATATCCCACAGATTCTCTATGGGGTTCAGGTCAGGAGAGTTGGCAGGCCAATTGAGCACAGTAATACCATGGTCAGTAAACCATTTACCAGTGGTTTTGGCACTGTGAGCAGGTGCCAGGTCGTGCTGAAAAATGAAATCTTCATCTCCATAAAGCTTTTCAGCAGATGGAAGCATGAAGTGCTCCAAAATCTCTTGATAGCTAGCTGCAGTCACCCTGCCCTTGAAAAAACACAGTGGACCAACACCAGCAGCTGACATGGCACCCGAGACCATCACTGACTGTGGGTACTTGACACTGGACTTCAGGCATTTTGGCATTTCCCTCTCCCCAGTCTTCCTCCAGACTCTGGCACCTTGATTACCGAATGACATGCAAAATTTGCTTTCATCCGAAAAAAGTACTTTGGACCACTGAGCAACAGTCCAGTGTTGCTTCTCTGTAGTCCAGGTCAGGCGCTTCTGCCGCTGTTTCTGGTTCAAAAGTGGCTTGACCTGGGGAATGCGGCACCTGTAGCCCATTTCCTGCACACGCCTGTACACGGTGGCTCTGGATGTTTCTACTCCAGACTCAGTCCACTGCTTCCGCAGGTCCCCCAAGGTCTGGAATCAGTCCTTCTCCACAATCTTCCTCAGGGTCTGGTCACCTCTTCTCGTTGTGCAGCGTTTTCTGCCACACTTTTTCCTTCCCACAGACTTCCCACTGAGATGCCTTGATACAGCACTCTTTGAACAGCCTATTTGTTCAGAAATTTCTATCTATGTCTTACCCTCTTGCTTGAGGGTGTCAATGATGGCCTTCTGGACAGCAGTCAGGTCGGCAGTCTTACCCATGATTGCGGTTTGGAGTAATGAACCAGGCTGGGAGTTTTTAAAAGCCTCAGGAATCTTTTGCAGGTGTTTAGAGTTAATTAGTTGATTCAGATAATTAGGTTAAGAGCTTGTTTAGAGAACCTTTTCATGATATGCTAATTTTTTGAGATAGGAATTTTGGGTGTTCATGAGCTGTATGCCAAAATCATCAATATTAAAACAATAAAAGGCTTGAACTACTTCAGTTGTGTGTAATGAATCTAAAATATATGAAAGTCTAATGTTTATCAGTACATTACAGAAAATAATGAACTTTATCACAATTTGCAAATTTTTTGAGAACGACCTGTATTACATGCAGTTTTAAAACAGACGTAGTTGCTGTGGAATAAAGAAATTATTTAAAGGATGAGTATTGTAGCGATCTATAGAAACACACACCTTAAGCTTATCTCCAAGAGAAAAACCTTTTTAGGTTTTATTACGCTGGGAACTCATAGCATATCTCCAGTATTTCCTTGCTCATAAGCTAAAGCTTCTGTCTATATCAACTCCATAGACATGAATGACTGTATACACGGTACTTGTATACACCTGCACATGTGTACACGTTAAAACGTACATACAACCATTCGTGTCAATGAGGCGGCTGTATGCAACACCCTTGGCTCCTGGGCAGGGAAATATGCAGAAACTTTATATTATATAAAACAAAGTGCAGCGCATGGAATTACAATTTCTAAAAGATTGTACAAAGTCCAATAGTAATCCAGCAGAAAAATGAAGAAGAATAGAGGTCCCAGCAAGCACCAAGAGGATTCCATGTGACAGAACACAAATCAGGATGCAATTGTGACAGACCATTCACCTCCAGAGCACTTGCTTTGCTCACCTGGACCACTGAACTAACAAATGGTCATATGCACATGTCCCATAAGGGTAAATCATCCAGGCAGGACCAGGAACTCCAATCGATTCCCCCAGAATATATATATATATGGTGAGATATGGTTTTAAATACATTTTGACTTGATATACTGTACAAGCAATGTCTTGATATACAAGTAGCGTCATGTCACAACTGAGTATAAAACACAACAGAGGTGCCTCTAAAGCCTCATACACACGGTCGGACATCAAACAAACTTTCCCTTGGATTTTTGTCCAAAGGGAGTTGTCCGGTCACACCCATAGCATACACACTCTCAGACTTTTTGGCAACAAACACAAACGTAGTGATGTTTCAAAGTACTGACGAGAGTTTAAAAGAGGAAGTTCAATTCTCCGGCGTCACCCTTTGGGCTCCTTCTGCTAATCGAGAGTTAGTAGAGTTTAGTAGAGGCTTCGTCTGTGTGCAGTCGCGATTTTTAGTTTTGTGCAATTTGTTTGTTTCTGAACAACCGTTCGTCAAGCAGACATGTTGCGCAATGGGGTTGTGCTAACTTGATCCACAAAATAATATAGAAATATGTTTGATTCATATACCCAAAATACACAAAGTAAAGACATTTGTTTTTACTTCGTCAGTATCACCAGCAAAGAATGTGCTCTGCTTTTCTTGATTTCAGAACTTTCCGCAAACTTTCCACAAATGTGCAAACGCTAGTTTTACTAGACAGAACGCTTCTGGCTGGTCTTTGCTTCTGAGTATGCGTGTTTGTACTTTGTCCAAAAGTCCGATTGCTTGCTGTACACACGGTCGGACTAGGCACCATCGGACTCTTGTTAATGTAAAGTTTGTCCGTTTGCAGACCAAACTTTTTGTCCGATGGAGTGTACACACGGTCGGACTATTTTGAAAACTTGCTCATTTTGAAGTTTGTTGGCAAAAAGTCCGACCGTGTGTATGGGCCTTAAGTGTAACAATATGGTTACATTTAATGAAGGTACAACATTTAGCAAGTCACATGGTTGATGCAGGCATCCGGGGTAAAGCTGTCCACATAGACCGTCCTCCTCACCACCATCACGGATCCCTGCATACTTCGGCCACGTACACACGATCAGTCCATCCGATGAGAACGGTCCGAAGGACCATTTTCATCGGTTCACCGATGAAGCTGACTGATGGACTGATGTGCCTACACACCATCGGTTAAAAAATTGATCGTGTCAGAACGCGGTGACGTAAAACACAACGACGTGCTGAAAAAAAATAAGTTCAATGCTTCCAAGCATGCGTCGACTAGATTCTGAGCATGCGTGGATTTTTTTGTTTTTTTTTAACAGAAAAGAGTTTTATTAGACAAATCAGCATTACAATACAGATATGTTACAGAAGGTACAGCAGCGTAGAAATCAGAGTGTTAGAAGTGTACTTCACATCCAGGGGCACAACCCAAGCAAGGAAGATTGGGTAGATGTCAAACATACAGAAGAAGTATATCTTATCAATTATACTTTGGGCACCTCAAACAACAGCGTCATGGGAGGGGGGACAAAGACAACAACCGTCGGGGGAGGGCCAACTGTCCTGGTCATTCAGTCTGGAGGGGGGTTAGGGGCATTGCGAGTCTCCGTCCAGGTAGACCAGATTTTGTCAAACTTCTCCGGGCATTGTCTATTCTCATAAGTCAACCTGTACAAGGGCAGGACCGAATCCACCGAGCGCTGCCAAGAAGCACAGGCGGGGGGGTGCTCAGATTTCCATTTCAGCAGAATCTCTCGCCTAGCATAAAATAGGGAAAAGGTCAGGCATAGCTTATCGTACCTGTCCCCCTCCACATCCTCCAGATGGCTCAGTAACAGAACATGCGTGGATTTTTAAACGATGCTTGTGCGTACTAATGGTCGGTTTTGACCTATCGGTTAGTCGTCCATCGGTTCAATTTTAAAGCAAGCCCAATGGGGCCTATACACGTTCAGTTTGGACCGATGGAAACTAAACCCCAGTCCGTTTTCATCGGTTTGAACCAATCGTGTGTCTTAGATGTGCCTCTTTTAATCATCAACGATGTGAGTTGCTAAATGTTGTACCTTTATTAAATGTAACCATATTGATACAATTACAGGCACCTCTCTTCTCTTTTATACTCTATAGCTCCTGCTGGACGTAGCTTTTAATACCCTTGTGGAGGCTGCCATTTGTGGATGGATATTTTATGGTTGCACAACCAATCACATTGCTATAATCTTTTTATATGGACAATAAACTGAAGGACTTCTGAATAAATGGTTGTGGAACGAATCATCTGAGATTCCATTATTTCTTATGGGAAAGTTTGCTTTGAGATAAACATTACCTGTGACTGTAATAGTTGGTGATAGGTACTCTTTCTGGAGGGATCGGGGGTCTAAAAGACCCCAAATCCCTTATTTACCCTTCAAAGTATTCAGATCGCTGAAAACAGCGATTCTGAATACTATATATTTTTTTAAATCCGGCGCCATTGGCAGCCGAGTAAACCGGATGTGAAGTTGGAACGTCGCTTCTATGTTTACATTCGGGAGACTGTCACAAGGCGCCGGAAGTGATGGATCGCGGATCGGGTCTCCCGGTGGGATGGAAGGCCCAGTCAGAGCAGTGGGAGGCGGCGCGAGGGGGGGATGTCTCCTCCCGCTCCTCTGGGATAACAACTGAGCGGCTTTTAGCCACATCGGTTGTTATGTCTGGAAAGCAGATCACCCGCTCTAAACAACGGTACCGGGATGATGCTTGCAGCTGCGGGCATCATCCCGGTATATACCCCGAAAGTCGAGGACGCATATGTGTGGTTTAAGATAATAACACATTTCTGAGAGGAGTAATCCAGGTTGATGTTAAAGGGCATATTGGGGCAACAAGGATTGTAGTTGTCACGTTTGTGACAAAAAAGGTGGTTGAAAGAGGTGGTTAAAGCCCCCCTAATATATATTTATTGTTTTGGTTTATTACTCCTTTAAATATATTCTTTCTCTGAAGTTAGAAGTCGCCCTGTGGTTCATGCTCAAGTCGTGTCCAAGTTGCGTCCCAAAGTCGCGCTGGAAGTCGTGTTGCCCCTGTGTGTTCATGGCTCTAAGAGAGATGTTTCTATAGAGAAGATGGAAGTCTTGGTTTAGTTTTGTCCTAACCACAAAACCAACGCCTGGATCAAAGTGATGTGACAGCCTGTTTATTGTTATAAAAGCTGTTATAAAACCGTCTGAACATTGACAGGCGAATAAATAAACAATGGTGTTTGCCATGGCTTGGATTTGTAAAATCCCATTGGTGTTCTATATCTTGAAGGTATACTATAAATATGCTGTACCAGGACCAATAAATGGAACAGTGTGTAATCAATCTGTGTTGTGTCACATTTGTATGCACTGTAAGAGTCGGTTCACACTAGGGCGACACGACTTCCAGCACGACTTTCAGAAGCAACTTCAACGCGACTTGAGCATGAACCACAGGGCGATCTGGGGAGATTTACAACACGACTTGAAGTCCTTTTCAGGTCAGGAGACATTCCAGTGGCCAATAAAACAACAATCAGCTCTGGGAGAGAGAGGGGGAGGGAGAGGTTTGCCTGAGAAATGTATGTTATCTTCCTGGAAAGTAGCTTCAATTAAAACAGTGATCAGACTTGGAGGCGACTTCCATTGAAATCAATGGGTACAAATCGCCTAGATAAAAAATGAAAGATCCGCGCTTAGGATGTGTGATGTAGCTGCTGCCTCCCTAGGGATCTCCTTGGAGATCTAATAATGAATATACAAGCGATTGGGATAGTGGCGCTGCTATATGTGTCTAGTAAGTGAAACGTGAATAAATTAAATAAGATAAGGTGTGTTAATAAACAGAGTGTTGGGTAACTCGTATAAGGGGGATCCCAAGAATAGGGAAATCCCTTTTGAACCGCTCAGAAGGGCGTTTTGGTTACCTCATTAATAGTATGGACTTTCTGGTGTCCTGATTATGTGAATGTTGAAGAAGACTCCCACCACTAGGTGGTGTCCGCTGATGTGTGTGGGGTGATTCCTCAAAAGTGGTCGTGATTAGCCAAAGAAAAAACGAAATTAAAATCGAGTTATGACCAAAGACACAGAGTGGTCAAGACTCTGTGCAGGTAGGTGGAAGGGGACCTTCCAGTGAAAGTGTTCAACTTGTGATTAATGTATCAAACATAAATCCTGGTGCCAAGCCAGTAGATCCACTGATCACACTGTATGATTGCTCAAAACTCCAAGAAAAATAAATAAAATAAAAAATACAATAAAAAATAGGAAACACAAAAGGATTGAAATCACCAAAATAAGAGCAAATCCCAAGAAGTGGTAGTGTGTCAGGTACTGGTGTTGTAATAAACCACCAGTGTTACCCAACGTGTGTAACTCAAGTGTGACCTACAGTATCGACAGGACACTGTGCAGGCCACTGGGTAGAATTAAAAATGCTATGATCTTAGAAGGGAATATGTATCAAAACGTAAGAAGGCATCAATTATGGGTACAATATCACTCCATTGTGCAAGGATTCCGATGATATATATATATGTATGGAAAAAACTTCAAATAAACAAAGTCATTGCAAGCTGTAAAAAAGTAGAAAAATAGAAAGTAAAAGTCTATGGGTGACTTGGTGCACCTGCTGTCAGCTGTAGGAGTGACCCTCAGGCAGATTGCAATGATGGATTTCCGGTGTCACTCAGAAAGAAAAAAAGTGAAGTATCCACATAGTATAGTAGGTTTCCAAAGCACTGGGTGTATTTATTATAAAAAAAAATTATATAAAAAATTTCTATGAGTAGGTATTACCACTTACAATCCCAGCGGCACCTGGGCTGGTTAAAAATTATTGTTGCATGCACAAAAAATACAAAAAATTAAAATTAAAATAAAATAAAACAAAATAGAAGTAGTACGAGTTCCAGCCTCAATTGTCTGCGCTGTCCATCTACCTTATCGCTGGGCTGTTTAGAAAAGCAAGTCTGCCATTTACACCCAGAGTGTATGGTCCGTGGGTGAGAGTGTCCGTCCTCGGCAGCTCGCTAGCCCGTCGTACGGCGTAAGGATCAGCTGTGTGGCTGTGTAGCTGGGCGTGCTAGACGTGCGTACGTACTGACGTATTGGTCACTTGACGCGTTTCGTCGTTTGACGTTCTCAAAGGTGATGTGGGCAACGTACGTACGATGTACTATTTGTATGCAGTGGCAGGCACACCCCTCCTCCCATTGGTAAGTGTAATAGGTTGTGGATAGTATGGGTGTGCCCATCTTGACCTCCCCTCTGTTAACCCCTGTCAGTGCTGGATGCAGGGTGAAGGGGATATATGATTGTATGCCGCTGCATGCAGCAAAAAAGCAATAAGACAAAAACAACTTCAGATAAGTAAAGGATGACTAATATGGATCTTCATTAACAAAGGCAGACATGTCCCTTACATTTGTAAATATTAATGGAGTTTTTTCACTCCTCTGCCCTGGAAGAAAATATAAATAATATAAAGGATAGGTAGTAATGATAAGTATAGGGAAAAATGGATGGAACCCCACATCAATTTATAACTGTGTATGAAGGTGAGACCACAGTAATACATTTGCTGTTATTAATTAGTAGAAGCAGAGGCTGTATAATATGGAAAGATAACAACAATCAATACACCACTGGTCCAATCCTGGACTATATGTGTTTAATCCTGACTAGTGATGTCGCGAACCTAAATTTTCCCGTTCGCGAACTGCGAACGCGAACTTCCGCAAATGTTCGCGAACCGGCGAACCGCGCGAACCGCCATAGACTTCAATGGGCAGGCAAATTTTAAAACACACAGGGACTCTTTCTGGCCACCGAAGTGATGGAAAAGTTGTTTCAAGGGGACTAACATCTGGACTGTGGCATGCCGGAGGGGGATCCATGGCAAAACTCCCATGGAAAATTACGTAGTTGTCGCAGAGTCCGTTTTTAAGCCATAAAGGGCATAAATCACCTAACATCCCTAAATTGTTTGGAATAACGTGCTTTAAAACATCACGTTTGATGTTGTATCTATCAGGCACTGTAAGGGTTAGGGTTAGGGTTAGGGTTAGAGTTAGGGTTAGGGTTAGGGTTACAGATAGGGTTAGGGTTAGAGTTAGGGTTACAGATAGGGTTAGGGTTACAGATAGGGTTAGGGTTACAGACAAGGTTAGGGTTCCCAGTGACAGACCAAACTTTGACAGACCAAACTCCCTGTTTAACGCAGCGCCAACAACCGCAAACAGTCCATCATCATTAACTGATTCACTTGTATCTGACAACTCAGCAAAGGAAGCAGCAGCGGGTACAACATCATCATCATCACACCATACGTCCATGTTTGTAATGCTGCCTGACTGAGACATATCCCATTTATCTACATCCCTTGTTGCGCATCACTCATTTCTTCCAAATCATGTGTAAATAACTCCTCTGACAGATCAAGTAAAGCAGCTGTGATGCTAGTGTTGATGGTGGCGGCAGGTGGGCGAGTGGTAACTTGAGAGGTGCCCGAAGCTGAGCTGGAGGAGGATGGTTTGTCAAGGTTCCCAGCGTAAGCTGTAGTAGATTGGGTGTCCTGTGTTAGCCAGTCAACTATGTCCTCAGAACTTTTCGAGTTCAGGGTACGTGGCCTCTGAACACTAGGTAATATTCTAGGGCCAAAGGGAATCTCCGCACCACGACCACGATGGCCCCTGCGGGGTGGCCTGCCTCTGCCTGTCATTTTTTTTATATTAGTTTAGTTGTACTATGCGTCCAAGGTACTTTGACAATTGACACCAGATCTGAGTGGCACTGGTGACACTGGCAGAGGCTGGCAGAGTAGACGCTATAGGTCTGACAAAAAAAACACTCACAGACAACTAACTGTTATTCTCTATTGCATTCAAAATTGTGTGTTTTCATTTAAATGTAATGTACTGTGCCACCAGATCTGAGTGGACTGGTGACACTGGCAGAGTAGACGCTATAGGCCTGACAAAAAAAAACACTCACAGACAACTGCTATTCTCTATTGTATTCAAATTTGTGTGTTTTCATTTAAATGTAATGTACTGTGCCACCAGATCTGAGTGGCACTGGTGACACTGGCAGAGGCTGGCAGAGTAGAAGCTATAGGCCTGACAAAAAAATACCTGCAGAAAACTGCTATTCTCTATTGCAGTTAAAAAAAAAAAATGATTGCTGATTCATTAGCCCTAACAAGGAGCAGAGATCAGATGATTCTTTCAGAACTTGAGTACTGGAAGACAGAGCAGCTTGCAACACTGTACCCCTTTAACTAGCACAGCACCCCACAGCTCTGGGCCCCTTTCAATAACACCCTGCACCACTGGATCCCTGTATATTACACAGCACCCTGCACCACTGGATCCCTTTATATTACACAGCACCATGCACCACTGGATCCCTGTATATTACACAGCAGCTTGCAACACTGTACCCCTTTACATAGCACAGCAACCCACACCTCTAATCTAACTAAACTATACAGTGTATAAATATATGTACAACTGTTAAGATGTATATATATTCTCTACACACTGTAAGATCAACTAACTAAGCTGGCTGCTCTATCTATCTGACTAAAAGATATTACAGTCTCGCAGCACTGATTTAAAAAAAAAATGATTGCTGATTCATTAGCCCTAATAAGGGCTGTTTGAGACTTGGGAGTGCTGTTATAACAGCAGAGATCAGATAAATTTTCCATGAATGGATTTCAGGAGCCCTAGCTAACACTGTCCTTATGCAATCGGCAGCAGAGAAACTATCCCTCCTCTCACTAAGAATCCAGCAGCAGAATGAACGTAAAATGGATGCTGCCCTACAGGTGGGAGGGTCTACTAGGGAGGGTATGCTGCTGATTGGCTGAAATGTGTCTGCTGACTGTGAGGTAGAGGGTCAAAGTTTGCTCAATGTTAATTAATAGGGGGCGGGTCAAACATCGCATATGTTCGCCCGCGGCGGCGAACGCGAACATGCGGGCGAACTGTTCTCTACATCTCTAATCCTGACTAGATATAGATAATTAATGTGTCAGATAAAAGATACCAGGCCTGGTGTCATCTCTATGACTGAACCTTTTTCATAGGAGATTGCTTTCAGACCATGAAATAGTTCAGTCAATTGAAATTGCCACAACCCAGATGTGGGGTAAGTGAAAAAGGGAGTTGAAACTTCACATCATCCCTTGCATGTTGCTCCAAAGAGGGGATATTATTAAGGCATATGAAGATACTGTGAAGTGGGTTACACTTACCAATGGGAGGAGGGGTGTGCCTGCCGCTGCATACAAATAGTACATCGTACGTACGTTGCCCACATCACCTTTGAGAACGTCAAACGACGAAACGCGTCAGTTGACCAATACGTCAGTACGTACGCACGTCTAGCACGCCCAGCTACACAGCCACACAGCTGATCCTTACGCCGTACGACGGGCTAGCGAGCTGCCGAGGACGGACACTCTCACCCACGGACCATACACTCTGGGTGTAAACGGCAGACTTGCTTTTCTAAACAGCCCAGCGATAAGGTAGATGGACAGCGCAGACAATTGAGGCTGGAACTCGTACTACTTCTATTTTGTTTTATTTTATTTTTATTTTTTGTATTTTTTGTGCATGCAACAATAATTTTTAACCAGCCCAGGTGCCGCTGGGATTGTAAGTGGTAATACCTACTCATAGAAATGTTTTATATAAAACATTTTTTGTAATAAATACACCCAGTGCTTTGGAAACCTACTATACTATGTGGATACTTCACTTTTTTTCTTTCTGAGTGACACCGGAAGTCCATCATTGCAATCTGCCTGAGGGTCACTCCTACAGCTGACAGCAGGTGCAACGCGGACAGAGGGAGCCATGGAACAGAAGTATCCAAGGTACCACCACCTTCTGCCTTTAGCCCCTGGAGGGTGCCAACATCTAGTGAGTGGGGACCCATGTGGGGGAGCACTGAAGTCACGAAGCAGCATCTCAATACGAAAATAACTGCACCAAGTCACCCATAGACTTTTACTTTCTATTTTTCTACTTTTTTACAGCTTGCAATGACTTTGTTTATTTGAAGTTTTTTCCATACATATATATATATCATCGGAATCCTTGCACAAGGGAGTGATATTGTACCCATAATTGATGCCTTCTTATGTTTTGATACATATTCCCTTCTAAGATCATAGCATTTTTAATTCTACCCAGTGGCCTACACAGTGTCCTGTCTATACTGTAGGTCACACTTGAGTTACACACGTTGGGTAACACTGGTGGTTTATTACAACACCAGTACCTGACACACTACCACTTCTTGGGATTTGCTCTTATTTTGGTGATTTCGATCCTTTTGTGTTTCCTATTTTTTATTGTATTTTTTATTTTATTTATTTTTCTTGGAGTTTGGAGCAATCATACAGTGTGGTCAGTGGATCCACTGGCTTGGCACCAGGATTTATGTTTGATACATTAATCACAAGTTGAACACTTTCACTGGAAGGTCCCCTTCCACCTACCTGCACAGAGTCTTGACCAATCTGTGTCTTTGGTCATAACTCGATTTTAATTTAGTTTTTTCTTTGGCTAATCACGACCACTTTTGAGGAATCACCCCACACACATCAGCGGACACCACCTAGTGGTGGGAGTCTTCTTCAACATTTCACATAATCAGGACATCAGAAAGTCCATACTATTAATGAGGTAACCCAAACGCCCTTCTGAGCGGTTCAAAAGGGATTCCCCTATTCTTGGGATCCCCCTTATACGAGTTACCCAACACTCTGTTTATTAACACACCTTATTTTATTTAATTTATTCACGTTTCACTTACTAGACACATATAGCAGCACCACTATCCCAATCGCTTGTATATTCACAAATCGCCTAGAAGTCTGATTGAAGTAGTACAGGAACCTCTTCTGAAGTCAGAGCGACATGAGTAGTGTGTATTAACACCGCTCCCATTCACTTACATTGCTTTTCTGGACAGCGCGACTTGGGACGACTTGAGACGACTTCAAGTCTGATCCCAAGTCGCCCCAGTGTGAACCGACTCTTACCTGCACGGAATCTGCGTGTGGCACCGGCAATAATAATAATAATAAGGTAGGAATAATAATAATAAGATGATAGATAGGGTTAGAGTTAATAGGGTCCAGAAGTATCCTATCAGTTAGATAGATATTACAGCTGAAAAGTTTTATAGATTACTATATTTAACAATTGGTTTATATTAGTGCACTGATCATAGATCACATCACCCCTTGGATTGTGACAGCCTGAGTCAGGGGATCATGGTAATGTGTTATGGTCTCATTTGTTTATTCTGATTTTACTCCTGGTATTGGTTATCATGTTCTTATATAATGCTTTCTCATTTTAATATTACTGCGAAACATGTCGGTAACATGGCTACAGTTTTACTAGCTTCACTGACTAGAGATGCCGCTGCTGTTTAGACAAATTGCCGTTACTGGGAGTCGGGAATCTGGAGTGTGGGGAGCCTATACCAACTGAGCACACACCTCAGGTCCGCCGTGACCGCCTAGCACTGCAGAGTAAACTAAACACTGATGTTTGCTGTGATTTGTTTGAAGCTGACTTAATTTTTTACATGAATGAAGTGTTGCTGTGATTTTGAATTAAACTGGTGGTACAATTTTACACTATTGGAGCACTTCTTTTGTTTTCATGTACATTATTGAGGGATTATCACGGTGGTCCAGCTGAGATTCGTTTATCCGTTTGTGGGATCATACACAAGTGATTTAGCCTAACACGAGAGTGAAAGGCAAATCCATCTGGTGAGTGCGTTTTTCAGAGGGGAGTTATCACAGCACGGTGGTGAGGTGGAAGGATTTGTAATAGATTTTAAAAGATGCAGAATATAGATATATAGATCACTTTAAAGGCATCTTGGATCGATAGATAGATACATAGATATTGCAGCTGAAACGTTTTATAGATTACTGTGCTTACTGACCTGTTGTTGTAGCAGTAGTTGTAGCTATGAAATAATACATTGAATAGAAATATCATTAATTCACATACATTTTTTAAAAGGATGCAAAACAACAGGTAGATAGATGGATTGATCAGTATATGTACTTACAAGTGGTTGGGCTTGTTGTACCTATGGAATAATTAATCAGATATAGAGGTCAGTGATATTGTGAAATAGATTCTAAAATGTGCAGAATATAGATATATAAATCACTTTAAAGGCACCTTGGATAGATAGATAGATAGATAGATAGATAGATAGATAGATAGATAGATAGATAGATAGATAGACAGATCGATATTGCAGCTGAAAAGTTTTATAGATTACTGTGCTTACTGACCTGTTGTTGCAGCAGTAGTTGTAGCTACAGAATAATAAATTGAATAAAGATATTATTAATACAGCACACAAATGTTAAAAAGATGCAAAACAAACAGATAGATAGATAAGTATACAGTGAAACCTCGGATTGCGAGTAATGCGGTTAACGAGCGTTTCGCAATACGAGCACTGTATTTAAAAAAAACCTAAGCCGGTTTGTGAGTGTTGTCTCGCAAAACGAGCACGATTCAGGCCAAAGCGGTGTGCAGTACCCCGCTTGGCCTGAGGTGGAGGCGCGCCGAATGGTGCCGATCCCAGCCAATCGGCTGTTAAGAAATGCTCGGAAAGACACGGAAATACTCCGTTCCCGAGCCTTTCTGAGGTTTGCCGAGGTCAGCCGAACTGTCCTCGGGCCTTTCCGGCTGTATCCAAGGCTCTCTGGCGCCCCCATCTCTGGCTACATGTGGTATTGCATTCAATTGAAGTAAATGTGGAACAAATTATTTTCGTTTCCATTGACTTCAATGAGGAAACTCGGTTTGATATGAAATACTGTGAAATACGAGCATTCTCCTGGAACGAATTATGCTCGTAATCCGAGGTTCCACTGTATGTACTTAGAAGTGGTTGGGCTTGTTGTACCTATGGGATAAATTAATCAGATATAGAGATCAGTGATTTTGTGTAATAGATTTTGAAAGATGCAGAATATAGATATATAGATGACTTTAAAGGCATCTTGGATGGATATTGCAGCTGAAATGTTTTATAGATTACTGTGCTTACTGACCTGTCGTTGCACCAGATAGATAGATAGATCAGTTTAAAGGCATAGATAGATAGATAGATAGATAGATAGATAGATAGATAGATAGATAGATAGATAGATAGATAGATAGATAGATAGATAGATAGATGCATATTGCAGCTGGGAAGTTTTATAGATTACTGTGCTTACTGACCTGTTGTTGCAGCAGTAGTTGTAGCTACAAAATAATAAATTAAATAAAGATATCATTAATACAGCATAACATTTAAAAAAAAATGCAAAACAAATAGATGGATAGATAGATAGATAGATAGATCACTTTAAAGGCATCTTGGATAGATAGTTAGATAGATAGATAGATAGATAGATAGATAGATAGATAGATAGATAGATAGATAGATAGATAGATAGATAGATAGATAGATAGATGCATATTGCAGCTGGGAAGTTTTATAGATTACTGTGCTTACTGACCTGTTGTTGCAGCAGTAGTTGTAGCTACAAAATAATAAATTAAATAAAGATATCATTAATACAGCATAACATTTAAAAAAAAATGCAAAACAAATAGATGGATAGATAGATAGATAGATAGATCACTTTAAAGGCATCTTGGATAGATAGATAGATAGATAGATAGATAGATAGATAGATAGATAGATAGATAGATAGATAGATAGATAGATAGATAGATATATAGATAGATAGATAGATAGATAGATGCATATTGCAGCTGGGAAGTTTTATAGATTACTGTGCTTACTGACCTGTTGTTGCAGCAGTAGTTGTAGCTACAAAATAATAAATTAAATAAAGATATCATTAATACAGCATAACATTTAAAAAAAAATGCAAAACAAATAGATGGATAGATAGATAGATAGATCACTTTAAAGGCATCTTGGATAGATAGATAGATAGATAGATAGATCACTTTAAAGGCATCTTGGATAGATAGATAGATAGATAGATAGATAGATAGAAAGATAGATAGATAACTTTAAAGGCATATTGGATAGATAGATAGATAGATAGATAGATAGATAGATAGATAGATAGATAGATAGATAGATAGATAGATAGATAGATAGATAGATTTTGCAGCTGAAAAGTATTATAGATTACTGTGCTTACTGACCTGTTGTTGCAGCAGTAGTTGTAGCTACAAAATAATAAATTGAATAGAGATATCATTAATACAGCATGACAATTTAAAAAAGATGCAAAACAAACAAACAGATAGATAGATAGATAGATATATCACTTTAAAGACACCATAGATAGATAGATATATCACTTTAAAGACACGATAGATAGATAGATAGATAGATAGATAGATAGATAGATAGATAGATAGATAGATAGATAGATAGATAGATAGATAGATTTTGCAGCTGAAATGTTTTAAAGATTACTGTGCTTACTGACCTGTTGTTGGAGCAGTAGTTGTAGCTACAGAATAATAAATTGAATAGAGATATCATTAATACAGCACACAAATGTTAAAAAGATGCAAAACAAACAGATAGATGCAGGCCCGGACTGGGACAAAAAAATAGGCCCGGGCATTTTAGACTGAGCAGCCTGGGGGGGGGGGGCGCTGCGGGGGTTAATGATGGGATGTGGGGTGAGATAAAGAAATATAGATAGACAGACAGAGAGAGAGAAAGAAAGATAGATGTAGAAAGAAAGATAGATATAGAAAAAAAGGAAGGTGGATAGAGAGATAGATAAAGATAGAAAGAAAGAAAGAAAGAAGGGAAGGAAGATAGATAAAGATAGCAAGAAAGAAGGGAAAGAAGGAATATAGATAAAGAAAGAAAGATAGATAAAGATAGAAAAAAAGAAGGGAAGGAAGGTAGGAAGATAAAGAAAGATATATAAAGATAGAAAGAAAGAAAGAAGGAAAGGAATATAGATAGATAGATAGATACAGTAGATAGGTAACTTGTTTTTTTTTTTTTTTTAATCAAAAAGGTTTTTATTGTTTCAAAGACATATTCAAACAAACAGTACAGCTCTCCAGTGCACAGACTGAGGTTAATTCTTCCATGGCGTACATCAGACAGTAGTAGATACATGACCCCCGCGTCACCCATCAGCAACAGTCCTCCCCCTCTAACACATATGCATGCCCTCCCACCTCTATACCAGTAATGCTCCAAACAGATCACCTCCTATGATCTCACGGTTGCCCCCGCTTACAGGCACCTCAGAAGTCTGGTCATGACCAGCTCTCCGGGGCTCAGACCCGAAGTATCTAGCCACATCCCCCATATTCTCTCAAACCTGCCAGGGCACCCTCTATGCTGATAAATATGTTTTTCCATCACCAATGCCTTTCCCACGTGGGAAATCCAGGAAGAGTGGGTTGGTGGGGAGGCAGACTTCCACCCCATCAGTATTAATTTCCTGGCCTGGAACAATGTCCTAGAGATAGCCACCCTAGTCGTTTCCTCTGGGACTATATCCTCCAGAGCCCCCCACAGGCAGCACACAGGGTCGACTGGAACTTTGGTCTGAAAAACAACGTTAATTGTCTCCACTACTCCACTCCAATATCGGTGCAGTTTTGGGCAACGCCACAGGAGATGTATAAGGTCCCCCTCATGCTGCTGACACCGGCAGCACATCGGGTCCACCCGCCTACCCATCCTGTGCAGTTTCACCGGAGTATAGTGCACCCTCAACAGTATATACAATTGTGAAACCTTTTGCGAAACATTTAGGGAACAAGTGGTTAAAGATTGAAGGGCCTCCTCCCACTGGTCACCCGTAACCTGGCCAAGGTCCCGCCGCCAAGCGGAAAATGCCCCACACGCTTCCAGGTGTTCAGATAGTAGCATCTGGTAGCACTGGGAAATAATTCCTTTGGTCTCCGGAGTCGAACGCAGCAAGTGGAATACCGGAGTGGGTGATAATGTCCACTCCACTGCATTCCCCTGTGCCACGACCACATGCCTAAGCTGAATATATGAGAGCCACATACACGCCGGTAAATCAAACCGAGCCTGCAGTTGGGGGAACGTTAGCAGCCTGCCATTGTGAAAAATCTGCGGCAGCATAGTTATCCCATGCGCTTTCCAGCGAGATCCCTGCTGCAATTTAGCCAGCTCAACGTAGGAGAAGTTATTCCATATTGGACTATGTTCAGTGAACCCCCTCACCCCCTGGAGCTGCCTACCCTTGTTCCAAATTTTTTGGGCTAGCGCCAATGTCGGGGTTTGTTTATTGGACTTGAGAAACATTTGTGCCTCCAGGCCCAGGGGAATGGTCTCAGCTCCAGAAGCAAACAGCATCAGCCGTGCCGCCGATCCCACTGGGTCCCGAGCCATGGAGCCCACCAAATGCTGTAGCTGGGCCGCGATGTATTAAACCCAAGGGTTGGGGACCGCCAACCCTCCGTTATCTTTAGCCCACTGGAGCTGCTCCAGCCTGATCCTGGGGGTCCTCCCATTCCATAGCAACTTTCTAAACAAGGTGTTCACCACTCTAAAAACCTTCAAGTGTATAACTACCGGGGAGTTGTGCAGGAAGTACAGCAATTGAGGCATTAATATCATTTTGATTAGGTTTGCCTTGCCTGCCAGAGACATCTTAAGGTTGTTCCACGTGTTAATTTTATCTCTAAAACGGGATAGTAATGGGTATACATTAAGCAGACAGTAGTCTGACAGTTTGGGCGAGATATGCACACCAAGGTACTTAAAACTATCTACTACAGGGATGGGACACGAGGCCGGGAGGGTCACCCCTCTGTCCTCATCTAGCATCATTAGGGCAGATTTGGACCTGAGAAGTGACCAAACCTCTGTATGATAGCCATGACCCCCGGCAATGACAGGGAGGGGTCCCCCAGAAAAAGCATCATGTCATCAGCGTAGAGCATGATCTTTTCATGGAGGTCACCATACCTGAAGCCTTTGATCTGGTCGCTTGCCCGTATCAAAGCTGCAAGAGGTTCGATAGCAATCGCAAAGAGCAGGGGGGACAAAGGGCATCCCTGCCTAGTCCCCCTGCCCAAAGCAAAAGCAGGTGACATCTTATTCGCCATCCTAATGGACACCTGCGGGGATGCATACAATAGCCTGGTCCAGGCCACGAAGCGTTTCCCAAAGCCAAACTTCTCCAACACTGCCCATAGGTGATAGATAGATAACTTTAAAGGCATCTTGGATAGAGAGATAGATAGATCGATAGATAGATAGATAGATTTTGCAGCTGAAAAGTATTATAGATTACTGTGCTTACTGACCTGTTGTTGCAGCAGTAGTTGTAGCTACAAAATAATAAATTGAATAGAGATATCATTAATACAGCATGACAATTTAAAAAAGATGCAAAACAAACAAACAGATAGATAGATAGATAGATAGATAGATAGATAGATAGATAGATAGATAGATCACTTTAAAGACACGATAGATAGATAGATAGATAGATAGATAGATAGATAGATAGATAGATAGATAGATAGATAGATAGATAGATAGATAGATAGATACATTTTGCAGCTGGGAATTTTTATAGATTACTGTGCTTACTGACCTGTTGTTGTTGCAGCAGTAGTTGTAGCTACAAAATAATAAATTAAATAAAGATATCATTAATACAGCATAGATAGATAGATTTTAGATAAAGATAGATAGATAGAAATAGATATATAGATAGATAGATAACTTTAAAGGCATCTTGGATTGATAGATAGATAGAGAGATAGAGAGATAGATAGATAGATAGATAGATAACTTTAAAGACATGATAGAAAGATAGATAGATAGATAGATAGATAGATAGATAGATAGATAGATAGATAGATAGATAGATAGATAGATAGATAGATAGATAGATAGATAGATAGATATTGCAGCTGAAATGTTTTATAGATTACTGTGCTTACTGACCTGTTGTTGGAGCAGTAGTTGTAGCTACAGAATAATAAATTGAATAGAGATATCATTAATACAGCATGCCAATTTAAAAAAGATGCAAAACAAACAAACAGATAGATAGATAGATAGATAGATAGATAGATAGATAGATAGATAGATAGATAGATAACTTTAAAGATGATAGATAGATAGATAGATAGATAGATAGATAGATAGATAGATAGATAGATAGATAGATAGATAGATAGATAGATAGATAGATAGATAGATAGATATTGCAGCTGAAATGTTTTATAGATTACTGTGCTTACTGACCTGTTGTTGGAGCAGTAGTTGTAGCTACAAAATAATAAATTGAATAGAGATATCATTAGAACAGCATGCCAATTTAAAAAAGATGCAAAACAAACAAACAGATAGATAGATATATCACTTTAAAGACACGATAGATAGATAGATAGATAGATAGATAGATAGATAGATAGATAGATAGATAGAAGATAGATAGACAGATGGATAGACAGATAGATAGATAGATAGATAGATAGATAGATAGATAGATGCATTTTGCAGCTGGGAAGTTTTATAGATTACTGTGCTTACTGACCTGTTGTTGCAGCAGTAGTTGTAGCTACAAAATAATAAATTAAATAAAGATATCATTAATACAGCATAACATTTTTAAAAAGATGCAAAACAAATAGATAGATAGATAGATAGATAGATAGATAGATAGATAACTTTAAAGGCATCTTGGATTGATAGATAGATAGATAGATCACTTTAAAGACATGATAGATAGATAGATAGATAGATAGATAGATAGATAGATTTGCAGCTGAAATGTTTTAAAGATTACTGTGCTTACTGACCTGTTGTTGGAGCAGTAGTTGTAGCTACAGAATAATAAATTGAATAGAGATATCATTAATACGGCACAGAAATGTTAAAAAGATGCAAAACAAACAGATAGATGCAGGCCCAGACTGGGACAAAAAAATAGGCCCGGGCATTGAGCAGCCCGGGGGGCGCTGCGGGGGTTAATGATGGGATATGGAGTGAGATAAAGAAATATAGAAAGACAGACAGAGAGAGAGAGAGAGAAAGAAAGATAGATATAGATAGAAAGATAGATATAGAAAGAAAGATAGATATAGAAAAAAAGGAAGGTGGATAGAGAGATAGATAAAGATAGAAAGAAGCGAAGGAAGATAGATAAAGATAGCAAGAAAGAAGGGAAGGAAGGAATATAGATAAAGAAAGAAAGATAAAGATAGAAAGAAGGGAAGGAAGGTAGGAAGATAAATAAAGATAGATAAAGATAGAAAGAAAAAAGGAAAGGAATATAGATAGATACAAAAAGATAGATAACAATAGAAAGAAAGAAGGGAAGGAAGATAGAAAGATAGATAAAGATAGAAAGATGTATAAAGATAGAAAGATAGATAAAGATAGATATAGAAAAAAGATAGATAAAGATAGAGGGAAAGGAGGAAGATAGATATATAAAGAAAGAATGATAGATAGATAAAGATAGAAAGAGAGAAGGAAAAGAAGATCGATAGATAAATAGATAAAGAAAGATAGATATAGAAAGAAAGAAGGGAAGGAAGATAGATAGATAAAGATAGAAAGAAGGGAAGGAAGGAAGATGGATGAAGAAAGAAAGATAGAAAGAAATGGAAGGAAGGAAGGAAGATAGAAAAAGAAAGAAAGAAAAAAAGAAGGGAAGGAAGGAAAATAGACATAGATAGATAGATAGAAAGGAAGATAAATAAAGAAAGAAAAAAAGAAAAAGATAGAAAGAAAGAAGGGAAAGAAGACAGATATAGATAGATAGAAAGGAAGGAAGATAGATAAAGATAGAAAGGGAAGGAAGATATATAGATATAGATAGATAAAGATAGAAAGAAAGAAAAAAGGGAAGAAAGATAGTTATAGATAGAAAGGAAGATAGATAGATAGATAGATAGATAGATAGATAGATAGATAGATAGATAGATAGACAGATATATAGATATATAGATAAAGATAGAAAGAAAGAAGGAAAGGAAGGAATATAGATAAAGAACGAAAGAAATAAAGAAAGAAGGGAAGGAAGGTAGGAAGATAAAGAAAGATAGATAAAGATAGAAAGAAACGGAAGGAAGATAGATAAAGATAGAAAGAAAAAAGGGTAGGAAGATAGATAAAGAAAGAAAGATAGATAAAGATATAAAGAATGGAAGGAAAGAAGATATATATAGATAGAAAGGGAGGAAGATAGATAAAGAAAGAAAGGGAAGGAAGGAAGATATATAGATAGATAGATAGATAGATAGATAGATAGATAGATAGATAGATAGATAAAGAAAGATAGATAAAGATAGAAAGAAAGAAAAAAGGGAAGAAAGATAGCTATAGATAGAAAGGAAGATAGATAGATAGATAGATAGATAGATAGATAGATAGATAGATAGATAGATAGATAAAGATAGAAAGAAAGAAGGAAAGGAAAGAAGATAGATAAAGATAGCAAGAAAGAAGGGAAGGAAGGAATATAGATAAAGAAAAAAAGAAATAAAGAAGGGCAGGAAGGTAGGAAGATAAAGAAAGATAGATAAAGATAGAAAAAAAAGGGTAGGAAGATAGATAAAGAAAGAAAGATAGATAAATATGGAAAGAATGGAAGGAAAGAAGATATATATAGATAGAAAGGAAGGAAGATAGATGATACGCACAGCTCATCTCTCTTTATCTGGAGCTCTTTATCTGGCGCTGTGTTAGTGGCGGGTGCGGAATCTCTGCTATTAGCAAAACTGGGCATCCCCTCTCGACCTGCAATCCCTTGGGAGACATGACATGCGGCCCACCAAGGGGCAATCGCGGGCCGGGGCCGCCGCGGCCCACCGGGCATATGCCCGGTTCGCCCTATGGCCAGTCCGGGCCTGGATAGATGGATAGATAACTTTAAAGACATCTTGAGTAGATAGATAGATAGATAGATATATGCATTTTGCAGCTGGGAAGTTTTAGGCCGCGTACACACGATCAAATCTGTCTGCTGGAAACGGTCTGCTAGACCGTCCCAGCAGACAGATTCGATCGTGTGTACGGGCGAGGCGACGGATTTGGCCACCCGACAGATTTCAAAGCATGCTTTGAAATCTATCGGGTGGGAATCTGTCCGCCCGACATGGATTCGGCGCATGCGCGGAAGTGTTTTACTTCCTGGTGAGGTGACGTGGCGGCGTCAACGTCACCGCCACGTCACCGACACGTCAGCGCGCCATCTGCTGGTGGGGATTTTGGTTTGCTCGTGTGTACATGCGAGCAAACCAAAATCCTAGTAAACAGATTTGTTCAAATCGGTCGGTCCGACCGATTTGAACAAATAGATTGCCTCGTGTGTACGAGGCCTTATAGATTACTGTGCTTACTGACCTGTTGTTGCAGCAGTAGTTGTAGCTACAAAATAATAAATTAAATAAAGATATCATTAATACAGCATAAAATTTTTAAAAAGGTGCAAAACAAATAGATAGATAGATAGATAGATAGATAGATAGATAGATAGATAGATAGATAGGTATTGCAGCTGAAATGTTTTATAGATTACTGTGCTTACTGACCTGTTGTTGGAGCAGTAGTTGTAGCTACAGAATAAAAAAATTGAATAGAGATATCATTAATACAGCACACAAATGTTAAGATAGATTTCAAAGACAGTCAGTGCAGAGTAAAAAAAAACAATATTATTATTATTGTATTTTTTTCCATCATCTGTGCCCCTTTCTGATGATCATGTGCTGGTTGGAGTGGACAGAATATTTCTTCAGTTTTGGGTGCATGCCCATTCAGCTCTGCTTGCATGTTCTTTTGCCTTGCCTCAAGTCCTGGCCAGCCGCCTGCCTGCTTATCTCCTTACCTTCCCTGCAGAGTGATCTTCCTTGGCACTCCACTCAGTAGTAGCCGGGGCCTGGAGAAAAAGACTCGAAAAGCTGTGAGGCGGGCGGCAACGGGAAGAGAGTTGCTGATTGCCGCCATTACTAGTAAAAAAAAAAATAATGTCCCCGGATATCATTTTAAATATCTGGTCACCTTTGTCTGACCAAATTCACATTTGACGGAATTCCAACGGAGGAAAAGAGAACATGTTCTCTATGTAAACTCTGATGGAATTCATCGGAATTTCTGATGGAATTACTCTGATGGGGCATACACAAGGTCAGAATTTCCGATTGAAAAAGTCTGTCTGACTTTTTTGATCGGAAATTCCGATCGTGTGTACGGGGGCTTTAGTTTACCAGCTGACCTGATTAGCACAAACCCTGCATCATCCATCCTCCTAATCCAGCATACCACTACCACCCTTCATAAGGTGCATTCATAAGAAGCATGTTTTTCCTGTGCAATCAGTGAATTCCGTTCTCACTAAATACACAGCCATAGATCATTCATTTGGCAGAGTGTGCAGGAGATGAGAGATCAGACCACAGCCTATGTGGATAGGGTGGTAGTATTGAAACCACAAGAAGTATGTCCTGGGTTCTATAAAGCTCATCACACACTATAAAATATGATAGTAAAATCTGCTTTAGATCTACCACCAACTTTGTTGTGCAAGGGCCTGCCTGATTTGATACAGAGTGTTTGAATAGATGATGTGTCCTCCTGTTATATACTGTAGATAGAAAGAAAGAAGAGATTGAATACCTTTCCCAAGTCTGCACTGCCACACCACCATACCTCCCAACTTTCTGAGATGGGAATGAGGGACATCTATAAGCAAAAGTATGCAGGCATAGGACACGCCCCCTGTCACACCCCATAAAGGAGAATTGTACAAAATAAATTGATAGGGTAAACCCACAAGTGTTATTTTACCACTACTATTCCCGTTATATTGGCTTGTGGAATTTACAAATGCAGCAATTTAGGATTTGGATGAAAGGTTTAGGACTGGGAGAATTTTTTTTAAAGATAAATAGTGCATTTTATATACATCTATAAAGATCAGAACAGAATGAGGGACAAATGAGGAGGAATGAGGGACAGAGGTACATTGTTCCAAATTAGGGACAGTCCCTCGAAATCAGGGACAGTTGGGAGCAATGGATACCACTACTCTATTCAAGTGTAGCACATTCCTAGGGGCCTAACCAGCCACAAGTCCTTGAGGGGCTAAAGAGGATTTGCCAGTGAAGACTAGGGATGAGCTTCGCATTCGATATGAACGTATGTTCAACTCGAACATTGTCTCTTCGTACGTTCGACGAAATTCGAACAAAAGAAGTCGTTCGCGCCAATTTCGAGTGACGCAAAATGGCCCATAATTTACTACGGCATTGCGCGCTGATGATTGGCCAAGCATGCTGTATGTCCCGCATGCTTGGCCAATCACAGCGCGCAAAAAACAAAGAGCCATAATTGGCCAAAGCCTGGGTGGCTTTGGCCAGTTATGGCTCAGGGCTTTAGCACACGCCCCCACACTATATAAGGCCGCCTGCTGGGCGGCCTCGTGTAGTGTGTTCCGGCTTGTTAATGAGAGCAGTCAGAGAGACAGAGAGATTGTCTTTTTATATAGCTAGATATAGCAGGCAGGCAGGCTAGTCAGATTAGCTTAATTTACAGTGTGTAGAGAATATATATACATCCCTAGGAGTTGTACATATATTTATACACTGTATAGCTTAGATAGATCAGCTATTTCTAATTTACTGGCAGGCAGGTGATTGTGCTATTTAAAGACGTTATCACACGTATAGACAACAAGTAGGTACAATATTTAAAGGAATTTTATTTTAATTTTTTTTAATTTAAGCATCATTAAAATCACTGCTCCTGGAGCAGTGATTTTAATAATGTTTAAAAAAAAAAAAAAATGAAAGATTCCTTCAAATATTGTACCTGCTGGGTGTCTATAGTTTGCCTGTGAAAACGTCTTTGAGAACCCAGTCTTGCCCGAGGGTACAATGGAAAAAAAGTTTTAAAAACGGTCGTTTTTTCAGGACTCCTTGCAGTATCCAGCCCCCCAGCCCCCCGTTTTACTTACCCGAGCCCTGAATTTCCGTGGGTGTGTCCCCGCCATCACTCTCACCTTGGGTCTTCAGGTCTTTATTGGCTAGATTGATAGTAGCTATTGGCTCCCGCTGCTGTCAATCAAATCCAATGACTAGGGTGCCGGGGAGCGAGGCAGAGTCCTAGATTTGGTGGCTATGGATGCTGAATGCTGGACATGGGAGCGCGCCCACAAGGTAACCCCCTTGGGAGAGAGCTTCCCAGAGGAGGTTATCTGATGCGGAGAGGAGCTGAGAGAGCTGGTGGGGGACCCCAGAAAACGGCGTTCAGGGCCACTCTGTGCACAGCGAAGGTAAGTATGACATGTTTGTTATTTATTTAAATTTTTTCGAACATTTAGTATCACTTTAACCACTTCATTACTGGGCACTTAAACCCCCTTCGTGCCCAGACCGATTTTCAGCTTTCAGAATTGACACATTTTGAATGACAATTGCGCGGTCATACAACACCATACCCAAATTATATTTTTATCATTTTTTTCCCACAAATAGAGCTTTCTTTTGGTGGTATTTGATCATCTCTGTAATTTTTATCTTTTGCAAAATAAACAAAAAAAGACAGAAAATTTTTAAAAAAAAACACAATATTTTTTACTTTTTGTTATAATATAAGCGTATATTGATTAGTTTGCGCAAAAGTTATATCGCCTACAAAATAGGGGATTGATTTATGATTTATTTTTTATTTTTTACTAGTAATGGCGGCGATCTGCGATTTTTTTTTGTCAGGCCTGCGATATTGCGACGGACATATCGGACACTTTTGACACAATTTTGGGACCATTCACATTTATACAGCGATTGGTGCTTTAAAAATGCACTAATTACTGTATAAAATTGACTGGCAGGGAAGGGGTTAACACTAGGGGGTGAGGAAGGGGTTAAATGTATTCCCTGGGTGTGTTCTAACTGTGTAGGGGGGGGGGACTGATTGGGGAGGTGACCGATGCTGTGTCCCTATACAAGGGACACAGATCGGTCTCCTCTCACCCTGACAGGACGTGGAGCTCTGTGTTTACACACAGAGCTCCACGTACCTGGCAGACATCGCATCGGCTCCTCAGCGATGCGCCGGCACAGGTAATGTACATAAAAGGACGTCCAAAGATGTCCACCCGGCACTTAAGAGCCGCGCTGTGGACGTCTTTCGTCTATAGCGCGGATCTCAAGTGGTTAAGCTATCATTATTTAGTCATTAATTCTGATTTTCACATTTTCAGGTTTTCGAAATTTACGGTTTGTTTTTTAATTTTAGAATTTCCGTTTTTTCGAGTTTCCTTTTTTTTCGAATTTTCGATTCATTTTTGGATTTCCGATTTATTTTCGAATTTACGAATATTCGGAAAAGTTAGTTAAAATGGAATTTTTAATAATTCGGTTAATGAACTTGTCGAAATTCGTTTAAAAAACGAATTTGGAACTAAACAAATTGCACATGTCTACCAGTATTTCCCTGGAAAGCAAGCATAAGTAAGGCACAGCAGGAGGTATACAGTACATTTGATTCATACACCCTGCAGCTCTCACTGGTTCCTGACTAGTGTGTGCTGTCTGATGTATTGGTCAGTGGAAAGAAACAATAAGCACTTCTGGTACGAAGGAGTTTGACACTCCTGGAAGTGTCAGTTTCTGTGAGGATTATGATGATCTTGAATGGAGCAGCTCTCTTTCAGACACATTGGTGAGCACAATCAGTAAAATCAGATAATATATAAACTGAATTATAGGTATTCTTACCGGTGCTTTGAGCAGAAATATCTGCAAAATAAATAAATAAATAAATACAATTATAACAGAATACAAGCCGAGGAGTCTATTTCTAAAACGTTTGTTGCTCGAATATCAGAAGCGTATGCGTAAACTGAACAAAATGTCATAGGATCATCATCTCCATCTAGTGGCCAAAATGCGGTATAGTTTTCTAAAATACCTCAATTCAAAAACTATACTGTACTGCATTTTGGCCACTAGATACAGGAATTCATCTCTTACAAAAATTATGGTTTTATTTATTTTATCTTGCACAAATGCTACTGACATTCTGGCTACAAATGTTTTTTTTTTTTTTTTAATTTAAATAGACCCCTAAGTTTTATAAAAGTTACGTTTTAAAGGCTATACAATCTCTCCAAAGCAGTAACATGGCAACAAAAACACGTCTGTCCATAGCGCAACAAAAACAAGTTTTGTCTGCAGTTGGAATATATTGCAGGCTACAGGTTTAAAAATAATGAGAATACATTTTATACCAAAATTAACATTTTAAAGCTTATATGAGATTATAGTGATTGGGGTTACATTTGCATTCAAGTGTATTTACACCTTTTCAGTTACATTTGAGAAACCCCCGCTATGTTTTTCTATTCAAAAAATCCTGTATGGGAAAGGCGTGTTTCTGTTTAATTGGTAATGGCACCCCCAAACACATCTAGCAAATGTGGCTTATGTGCGGCTTCCAAACCAAATATTACCGCAGTACCATGCGGTTTAGTGCGGCACAATTTTTAAAAGTAGCACCTGCCTTACTTATTGCATGTTCCTGTGTCAAAAACAGAATACGCAGGAGCAAGCAAAGGTGTGCGCATTCTAGTGTGAACCTGCCCTTATGCCCCTTATCCGTTCGTCTGTATGCTTTTCCGACGCACCAAAAACCATGCATGCTCGGAATCAAGTCGACGCATGCTTGGAAGCATTGAACTTAATTTTTCACGGCTCGTCGTAGTGTTGTACGTCACCACATTCGTGACGGTCGGAATTTGGCGTGACCGTGTGTATGCAAGCCAAGCTTGAGCGGAATTCCGTCGGAAAAAAAACATCCACGTTTTTTCTGATGGAAAATCCGTTCGTGTGTACGCGGCATTGGAGTTATACATGGCACTCTGTGGGAAGCTTGTAATGTGCAGAATAGCTTGCAATGTGTAAATTGGAGACAGATTTGTTTAAAAGTGCATTGACATACAATGTACTGCCCAAGCCATGAGAGACCCCTTTGTTAGGACAGACTGTGTGCACATCTAGTTTACAACTGATAATGAAAATCTACCACCACAATACAAATTGGGTTTAATGTTGGTAACATTAACTCCCCAGCCCTTCACATTACATAGAAGAGGAAAATCAAATTTTCAGGTAGTAAAAAAAGCATAAAAAGGTAGGCATCTGGTAAAGCCAAGCCAAGAGAAGAAACTTGGCCCTGGTTTAGCCTAATTTATTCCCCCAGTTATTCTACAACACATTAACTTTATATTTCTTTATAGGTTCATTCAATTTTATTCTCTTCACAGATGACATACTTATATTATAGTATTTCAATCAACTTCTCAATTACTTTTCGTCAAATAGCTGCCATGAAGCTATGATTATGACACTTCATGTTACCTAATCTTATCCTACAATCCGCTAGGATATCTATTTACATTTATAAGAGTTACTTTGCTGCATGATTACGCTTTTTTCTACTATACTATTGTACATGTTCTGTTAATGAAATATCTATTTCTATTATTATTGTATATGCTTTTTTTAATGGAATTTTGTTAATAATTATAAAATTCAATAAAATATTTGAAAAAGGTAGGCATCAATTTTTCTAGAAGGATATATTATGCTATGTGAATGGGAACATGTAATAAGTATAAAGTAGGTCTTATCCCAATTTGGCTGAAAAAGTGGAAATACACTTTACCATTGGTTCACACCCAGGGTGTAACAATTGAAGTATCCGCCTGTATGACTGCTCTGGAAGCCCAGAGGTCTGGCACGCCCTGAACCATTGAATTTTGCAGGACACCCTTCTCTATATTTGGCTGTATGAATATTCATCCACACAGCTGCACCATCTGGCAGACAGTGAGGATGTATATAGAGGGCTGGACCAGTGAAAAATGACTTGTGTATTAAAATGAACTGCCATCATCTTAGAATCAGACTGCTTTTAAAATACAGTCATTAAGACATAAAAATGAAAGCGGAAACCTATAAGTCCCGCAACACCACAGGTATACCTGGCTCAGATAATAATTTTTCCCCTTTTCTTAACAAAAAAAAGTACAAGTGAAATAACATTTGGTTAAAACACAGCGTGCCATTAACAATAAAATTGACGCCGCCACGTCACGGCACCAGGAAGTAAAACACTTCCGCGCATGCGTCGAATCCATTCGACGCATGTACGAGCAGATATGTCTGCTGGTTAGCGTACTAACCAGCAGACATGTCGGGCGGACGGGTTCCCAGCAGACAGATTTTAAAGCATGCTTTAAAATCTGTCGGCTGGCCAAATCTGTCTGCCCGCCCGTACACACGATCAAATCTGTCTGCTGAAACGGTCTGTCAGACCGTTTCCAGCAGATAGATTAGATCGTGTGTACGCGGCCTTAGACCTCTGATAAAAAAAAATGGATGATGTTTGGGGGGTTCTAAGTAATTTTCTAACAGAAAAAATTATGATTTTTACATGAGAAATGCCAGAATTGGCCTGGTAGGGAAGTAGTTAAACTACAAACTTTTTACATCTTTTTACTTTTTACTGATCCAATGACTAACACGGTACAAGACTCTACTTCTCTATCTTACCTACACATTGACAACAAACACATTTACTATTTAATGGTGATACGTAAGGTTTGAAAGCATTACATTTACAGTTTACAAGATGATTTTCTTGTCCTGTTTATTATTGTTCCACCTAAATGAACACGATTGTAAAACTGCTTTTGACATCTAGTTGTCAGTGTTACAGCTCAATGTTTATTTGAGCTGGAATACTTATTAATAAATTCAGCAAAGGGAAGGGAAAGAAAACCAGTTCAGAGGAATAACTGAATGCTCAGCAGTAATATCTGTAGTGACCACTAGGTGTCACACTGTACCTTTCTCACTATAATAACCATTGTACATTTGTTCCTATGATAACCCTCCTGACAATACTGTTGCAGATCCCTGACACATTATTTCTTCCAGGGTATGGGAAGCACACCCCTCCTCTGTCTCACATTTCAGGACTCAGACAAGAATAACACTATCTGACACTGTATATGCATCTAGCAGTCATCTCAGCATAGTGCCTTCTCCCTACTACAAGGGCACTTTAAAAACTTCAGCCCGGAAGGTTTTACCACCTTCCTGACCAAAGCACATTTTACAATATGGCACTGCGGCACTTTAACTGGTAATTGCATGGTCATGTGATGCTGTACCCAAGCAAAATTTGTTTTTGTTTTTTAACCACAAATAGAGTTTTTTTTTTTGGTACTATTTGATCACCTATGCAAGTATTATTTTTTGCGCTATACACAAAAAAGTGCGACAATTTTGAAAAAAAAAAACACAACAATATTTTTTGCTTTTTGCTATAATAAGTATCCCCAAAAATGTTTTTAACCACTTAAGGACCGCCTCCTGCACATTTACGTCAGCAGAATGGCACGGCTGGGCACATGCTGTGCTAGTACCCAGCCGTGGGTCACAGACGCGCGCCCGCGGGGAGCTCCCGTGACCCGGTCCGAAGCTCCGGGACCGCGGGACTCGTGGACCCGATCGCCGCTGGAGTGCTGCGATCGGTCCCTGGAGCTGAAGAACGGGGAGAGCCGTGTGTCTTCACTGTGGCGGCAGCATTGATCGTGTCATCCCATTTATAGGGGGACACAATCGATGATGTCACACCTACAGCCACACCCCCCTACAGTTGTAAACACACTTTAGGTCAAACATAAACCCATCAGCGCCCTCTGTGGTTAACTCCCAAACTGCAACTGTCATTTTCAAAGTAAACAATGCATTTTAAATGCATTTTTTGCTGTGAAAATGACAATGGTCCCAAAAATGTGTCAAAATTGTCCAAAGTGTCCGCCATAATGTCGCAGTCATGAAAAAAATCGCTGATCGCCGCCATTAATAAAAATGCAATAAAACTATCCCCTATTTTGTAAACGCTATACATTTTGCGCAAACCAACCGATTGGGATTTTTTTTACCAAAAATAGGTAGAAGAATACGTATCGGCTTAAACTGAGGAACATTTTTTTTTTATATATATATTTTTGGGGGATATTTATTATAGCAAAAAGTAAAAAATATTGAATTTTTTTCAAAATTGTCGCTCTATTTTTGTTTATAGCGCAAAAAATAAAAACCACAGAGGTGATCAAATAAATCAAAAAGAAAGCTCTATTTGTGGGGAAAAAAGGACGCCAATTTTGTTTGGGAGGCACGTCGCACGACCGCGCAATTGTCAGTTAAAGCGACGCAGTGCCGAATCGCAAAAAGGGGCAAGGTCCTTTAGCTGCATTTTGGTCCAGGTCTTAAGTGGTTGAAAAACACATTTCTTCATCAGTTTAGGCCAATATATATTCTTCTGGTTCTTCTTCTTCTTTTTGGTTAAAAAAATTGCAACAAGTGTATATTGATTGGTTTGAGCAACAGTTATAGTGTCTACAAACTATGGGAAAGATTTATGGCATTATTATTTTTTTACGTATAATGGCATTGATCATTGCGACATTGCGGCGGACAGATCGGGCACTTTTGACACATATTTGGGACCATTGACATTCATACAGCGATCAGTGCTATAAAAATGCACTGATTACTGTATAAATTCACTGGTAGGGAAGGGGTTAACAATAGGGGGTGTTCAAGAGGTTACATGTGTGTTACCGTAGTATGTTCTAACTTTATGGGGATAGGACTGAGTAGGAGAGGAGACATTTCTCTGTTCCTACTTACTAGGAACAAACAATATGTCTCCTCTCTTCTGACAGCACAGGGATTTTTGTGTGTAAACTCGTGCCCTCAATCGCGTGTGGCTGGTGGCATTTGTGACCGCCGGCGACACGCATCGGGCCTCCCCTGCCATGGCAGCTCTTAAAGGGAAAACCATACCTGCCCAGGAGAGCCATTCTGCAGCAGTATATCTGTGTGAGCTGGTCGGGAACCGGTTAATGGCATTCCATAACAGCTTGTAAAATGCAGTTGGTGTCAGTGGGAGGAATAGTGCCCATCATTGATATTAGCGGGAGGACTAGTGTCCCATCATTGGTATTAGTGGAAGGAATAGTACCCCATCGTTGGTATTAGTGGGAGGATTAGTGTCCCATCATTGATATTAGTGGCAGGACTAGTGTCCCATCATTGATGTTAGTGGAAGGACTAGTGTCTCATCATTGATAATAGTGGAAGGAAAAGTGCCCATCATTGATATTAGTGGAAGGACTAGTGTCCCATCATTGATGTTAGTGGAAGGACTAGTGTCTCATCATTGATAATAGTGGAAGGAAAAGTGCCCATCATTGATATTAGTGGAAGGAATAGTGTCCCATCATTGATATTAGTGGAAGGAATAGTGCCGATCATTTGTATTAATGGGAGGAATAGTGTCCCATCATTGTTATTGGTGGAAGGAATAGTGCCCATCATTGATATTAGTGGAAGGAATAGTGTCCCATCATTGATATTAGTGGAAGGAATAGTGCCGATCATTTGTATTAGTGGGAGGAATAGTGTCCCATCATTGTTATTGGTGGAAGGAATAGTGCCCATCATTGATATTAGTGGCAGGACTAGTGTCCCTTCATTGATATTAGTGGCAGGACTAGTGTCCCTTCATTGATATTAGTGGGATAAATAGTGCCCATCATTTATATTAGTAGGAGGAATATGGACCATCATTTGTATTATTTGGAGGAATAGTGCCCATCATTGATATTGGTGGAAGGAATAGTGCCCATCATTTTTATTAGTGGAAGGAATGGTGTTCCATCATTGATATTAGTGGGGGGATAGTGCCCCATCATTTGTGTTAGTGGAAGGAATAGTGTCCCATCATTGATATTAGTGGAAGGAATAGGCGCTGCTGTAAATTCAGAGGGGGTCTGAGATGTTATTTGACATATGTAATTATGAGAAATTTAGCCTCTGTTCCAGCCATGACTGTGCTGGTAAAACCATCATTGTTCGCCTGGGGGTGTTATTACCGTCCCAGGCCAAGGGTGGCAGTAGCAGAGTCAGGGTGTATTGGGTGTCCCCTCGGCAGGGAATCAGTGGGAGTGGTCGCCCTGCTGTGCATGCTGGGGAGGGGTACTTAAGGGACAAGGGTGAGGTCAGTGGTCGCTCTGTTGTCCCACGTGCCTCATGGCCCGCCTGGCCTGTCCTGCGTGTCCTGAATCCTGGCTCCGGGACCACATTGGTCCAGGGTTGCGGCTTCGCTGGTAGGCCCAGTAGTCAGACTGGGACCTGCCTTTAACCACTTGCTTACTGGGCACATAAACCCCCTTTGTGCCCAGGCGAAATTTCAGCTTCCGGCACTGCGTCACTTTAACTGACATTTGCGCGGTCGTGCGACGTGTCTCCCAAACAAAATTGACGTCCTTTTTTCCCCACAAATAGAGCTTTCTTTTGGTGGTATTTGATCACCTCTGCGGTTTTTATTTTTTGCGCTATAAACAAAAAAATATATATTTTTTACTTGTTGCTATAATATATATCCCATTTTTTTTTTTTTTTAAAAAAAAAACAATTTTTTTCTCTCAGTTAAGCCCGATACGTATTTTTCGACGTATTTTTGTAAAAAAAAAAAAAAAAATCACAATAAGCGACTGGTTTGCGCAAACGTTATAGCGCCTACAAAATGGGGAACAGAATCATAATTTTTTTTATTATTATTTTTTTTACTAGTAATGGCGGCGATCTGCGATTTTTATTGGGACTGCGATATTGCGGCTGATGTATCGGACACTTTTGACACAAATTTGGGACCATTCACATTTATACAGCGATCAGTGCTATAAAAATGCACTAATTACTGTATAAATGTGACTGGCAGGGAATGGGGTTAACACTAGGGGGTGAGGAAGGGGTTAAATGTGTATCCTGGGTGTGTTCTAACTGTGTGGCGGGAGGGGGGTGACTAAGGGAGGTGACCGATGCTGTGTCCCTATGTCCTCTGACAGCACATGGAGCTCTGTGTTTACACACAGAGCTCCACGTCCCTGCTGTCATCTGCTTGTGTTCCTGCCGATCGCATGTACCCGACGGACATCGCGGTCGCCAGGTACATGCATCGGCTCTTCAGCGATGCGGCGGGACAGTGTTTACCCGTGGCACGCCACCCAGTGGCGCGCGCGAGTAATGCACTGTAAATGACGTCCAAAAACGTCCACTTGGCACCCCAGGTCCTCGCTGTTGACGTATTTTGTCAATAGCGCGGGTCTGAAGTGGTTAAAGGTGATCCTGTGCTGTCTGTCCTTGATGAAGGAAACCAGGGGAGGACCTATCCTGGAGAGGACCATGCAAGAGGCTGGTATCTTGGGAGAAGGCCTGGAAACTTCATCGAAGGATGCACCGTGAACTGAGAGGCTTGATGATGATCGCCTGTCAGATCTAAGTTCTACTAAAGTTAATCTGGAGAGATCCGGGCATGGGCGTCCGCTCCATAGGGCAAGGGGGGTCGTTGGAATCGCCAGGAGCAGGGCCAAACTGGCCCTGGGGCCGATTTAAGCGGTGACTGCAGCGCTCCCCCTCTAGTTGTCCCTTATTTAGAGTGCCTGTCCCTCTTCTGGAATCAAATCCATTTGTCCCTCATTACAAAAGGTTCCTTTTTTAGACCTGAAATAAATATACTGTCAATATAGTGAAGTGTTTCAGTCAAGGGAAAGGGGTGCTGTGTAATGTAAAGGGGTCCAGTGATGCAGGGTGCTGTGTAATGTAAAGGGGTTCAGTGATGCAGGGTGCTGTGTAATGTAAAGGGGTCCAGAGCTGTGAGGTGCTGTGTAATGTAAAGGGGTCCAGAGGTGCAGTTGTGGAGAGGGGGTACACAGTAGTGACAAAGAGATATTGAAAGATGCAGGGGGCACAGTGGGGTGTTTTTACATTTTAACATGGGGGGCGCTTTTAACCCCCGCTAGCGGTCGAAGAAAGGGTAAAATACGACTGTGTATCGCCGCTGCCGAAGCGCCCCCCTCTGAAAAAATTTCAGCGGACGCCCATGGATCCGGGTACTGAATTCTGTGGCAGGGGATTCCCAGACCAAAAGTGTCTTCTCATAAAGGAAGGTCTGTTAGAGAGACTGCACTTTATTCCGTGTGTCATTCCGGCAGCTAGGCCAGTGAGAGGGACCTATCCAGGTGAGCAATACCCACTCTGGCTGGAGTGGCGACGAGAACTGTTTGCTGGAAGCAGGAGTGTTTTCTAATTTGAGAGTATACACCTGAACCTACCTACCTATATACCCTTCCACCCCTCCAACTTCTTTTTTTACTACGTTCTGCAAATAAACCTTAAAAAAAAAAAGTATCTTGTGGACATTGGAATTCTTCAGACTCTCTTTTATTACCCTGGACAGCAAGAATATAGAGGTAACACGCCACCCAAAATATTCAGCAGCTCTTTCGGGGGTTTGTGCTACATATATTAGTGGGAGGAATAGTGTCCCATCATATATATTAGTGGGAGGAATAGTGTCCCATCATTGATATTAGTGGAAGGAGTAGTGTCCCATCATTGATATTAGGGGGAGGACTAGCATGTAAAATCTGGTGCAGCTCTAAATCATAAACCAATCAGCTTCCAGGTTTTTTGTCAAAGCTTAATTGGACAAGCTAAAGTTACAATCTGATTGGCTACCATCAGGGCAGGACTTAGGGTGGTGGGGGCCCCTGGGCTTGAGTGTTGAAGGGGCCCCCTGGAGCCGAGAATTGGGGGGGGTCGAAGATGTTGAGCGAGGGGGGATCATAGTTGTTGAGCGGGGGGGTGCGCATTAAAGTTGTTGAGCGGAAGGGTGCGAATTGAAGTTGTTGAGTGGGGGGGGGGGGGCGAATTGAAGTTCAGCAGGGGGTGACTCTCATCTGTGCACGGAATGTGTCGGTTCTCTTCCCTTCAGCAGACATCCACACCGCTCCAGTTTCTCCTGGGGGTCTATACTCAGACCCCCACCACTGAGTATAGACCCCCCTCGATATCAGTACAGACCCCCTTCCAAGTATAGACCCACCAGGACACAGCACCCCCTTCATTACTACAGAACCCCCCAGGACATAGCACCCCCGCACATTAGTACAGACCTTCCAGGACATAGCACCCCAGTCCATTAGTAAAGACCCCCAGGACATAGCATCCCCCTCCATTAGTACAGACTCCCCAGGAGATAGAACCCCCCTCAATTAGTACAGACCCCCAGGACATCACACCCAACTCCATTAGTACAGACCCACCAGGACATATCACCCCCCCTCAATAAGTATGGGACCCCAGAACATAGCACCCCTCAATTAGTACAGACCCACAGGACAAAGCACCCCCTCTAGTAGTAATCCCCCCATCGCAAGCCGATGCCCACCAACTCCCCCTGTTACCGCACCAGCTTGGGCGGCTCAGGTACACGGAACACCCTGGCAGCAGCTGGAGAGGAGAAGACAGTGTGCAATCGCGCTGCCCAGGTGGAGAATCGATGATGACAGGCTTGTGCAGCAGTCCCGTAGTTAGAGACAGAGGGGAGGAGGAGTAGGAGAACAGAGGCCAGGAGCGGCCGTGGCACTTCAAAGAGGGTTTTCTGGCTGAAAAAAAAAACGAAAAAGGGAGCGCACCCCCCGCACTGCCTAGCAACGCCACTGCTAAACACTACCAAATGAATGTGCTATTGGTCGTCGGAAATTGAAAAAAATAGGGTACAGTACTGTCATGTTGACTGAACACTGCTACTGGTAAACTGACATTTAGGAGCAGTTGATGCCCACCATCAGTTGGTTTTTCAGCTGCCCCTGAACTCTCCTTTATGTTATCTTATCAGTACATGTACACAGGGTCGTTTATAGTAGTTTCTAGGCAGTTAATTTTAGAAGCATTTTTTGGAAATAAAAAATGCATTCAGGATGGATTTTCAGAGGCACAGTGCTCTGCGCCCCGAGCCCACCCTTTTTTTTAAGCCAATCAGAGTCTCTGGCTCTAATAACGTGCTTAAAAATCTGGTGCTCCTTATGTGCAGGATGCATGGATAGGGGGGCAGCGCTCCTGTGCCCCTAATGGAATGGCCACCACTGCTTAATATTATTGAATGCTTTCTGCGTTTTCTAAGCTCAATGCAATTTGTAGCTCAACAATGATATGATCAGATCTTTACAATCTCAGGCATTGTGCACAATAATTGCTTTGGAATAGTAATAAATAATTGGATAAATGATGTTGCCCTAATTACAGTGCAGAACATTACAAATTATAGACGAGGGAGGAGTACAATGCTATTTATTCTGACATCTGACTGATATAGGTAACCTACATGACTACAAACAATTGAATTGCCATAACTTTACATCCAAACGATTTAGACTCAGTTTCAATCGGCTTCAATCAAACAGAATTGACCAGCCAGAGGGGAATATTATTGTTCGCTTTGCATGACTTGGCAGCACTGAGATACATTAGTCATGTATATGATTGTATTTGAATTGCTAATTTTTTGAGATTACATAGTGGAAGCAGAGATTCCATCTATGAAGTTACAATTGAATCCTAGAGAGAAACGCCACGCTTTTTTAAAATTGCAATAACAGTAAGTGCAAACATGTCTTTGCTATGTGCAAAATAATACATATTTACATATAATAGCTTATAAGTAACAATTTGTAACAGTAATAATAGAAAAAAAAAATGCAAGGATATCTTCTTCCCTTAGTTATCCCATTGAAGCATCTCATAGTTACATAGTTAGGTTGAAAAAAGACACAAGTACATTTAGTTCAACCAATAAAAATTGTACAATCCCTTATTCCCATTCCTATACCCACAGTTGATCCAGAGGAAGGCGGAAAAACCCCAGCAGAGCATGATCCAATTTGCTCCAGCCGGGGGAAAAATTCCTTCCTGATCCCCGAGAGGCAATTGGATATTCCCTGGATCAACTTTACCTATAAATGTCAGTACCCAGTTATATTATGTACACTTATGAAAGAATCCAGTCCTTTTTACATGCAATCTACTGAGCTAGCCAGAACCTCCTCTTCAGAGCTCTGAGGCCTCATACACATGACCGAGAAACTCATCGTAAAAGAAACTTTGTTTTCCTCGACGTGTTCCTTGTCAGGCTTGTCGAGAATCTTGTCAAGCTTTCTTTGCATACACACTGTCAAGACAAAATCTCATCGTTCTCAAACGCAGTGACGTACAACACGTCTGACGGTACTATAAAGGGGAAGTTCCATTCCATTGGTGCCACCCTTGGGGCTGCTTTTGCTAATTTCGTGTTACCGCGTTTTAGAAAAAGTTTGGTGAGAGACGATTTGCACTTTTCAGTGTGTTACAGCGTGACAAATGTGCTATCTCCGTTACGAACGCTACTTTTACCGAAGGTGCGCTCCCGTCTCATACCTTATTCTGAGCATGCGCACGTTTCTAAGCATACACACAAACGTGTTTCTCGTCGTAAAAAAAACAGCCCGACGAGAAACACAGTGAGGAAATTGAGACTCCCGACGAGAAAAAAAGAGACCATGTTCTCTTTTTTTCTCGTCGAGATCCATGACAGTTTTCTCAACGAAAAACATACACATGAGGAAAACGGTCGTGTGTACGAGGCCTGACCATATTTGAAGATGAAGAGACATAAAGTGTCCTCTGTGATGACCTTAAATTAAATAACACAACACCAAGTTCACTATTTGGACCACAAATGTATTTATACATGTTTATCATATCCCCCCTATATTCTCCTCTTCTCAAGAAAGAATAAATTCAGTTCCTTTTATGCCTCATACACACAACCGTTTTTCCCGACAAGAAAACTGCCCTTTTTTAGATTGGTCAAGAAAACCGGTCTTGTGTATGCTCCATAAAAAAACTGCCCGCCAAAAAATTAGAACCTGCTCTATTTTGTCCTGTCGTGCTTCCCGTCAGTCTTTTCTTGTTGCAAAAAACGCTCATTTGTAGGCTTTTCCGAGGGGAAAAAAACATGCATGCTCAGAAACAAGTATGAGATGGGAGCGCTCGTTATGGTAAAACTAGCATTCACAATGGAGAAAGCACATTCGTCACGCTGTAACGGACTTAAAAGCACGAAAACTGAAAAGCGTGAATCGTTTCTCACCAAACTTTTACTAACACGAGGATCAGCAAAGGGTGGCACCATTTGAATGGAACATTCCCCTTTATAGTGCCGTCATACGTGTTGGACGTCACCGCACTTTGCTTTTTTTTTGACTGAACGTGTGTATGCAAGGCAGGCTTGAGAGGAATCATGTTACAAAAAACTTTGGGTTTTGGCATGTCAGGAAAACCGGTTGTGTGTACAGGGGCATAATCTTTCCTCACAGCTGAGCTCCTCCATGCCTCTTATCTGCTTGGTTGATATCTCTGCACTTTCTCCAGTTCCCCAATATCCTTTTTTGAGAACTGGTCTCATGATAGCAACTAAATTGTATAATTACCACAACTAGAAAATGGACAAATGTTTGGAGAAAAATCAGTGACACACTCTGGTCTTCAAAAATTAGTTTTGACCTTATTGAAATTACCGTATTTATTGGCGTATAACACGCACCCTAACTTTAGGAAGGAAGTTTCGGGAAAAAAACTTTGCACAGCCCCCTGCGTATAACACGCAGGCAACGTTTACCCTCCATTTTCAGGGTAATAAAGTGAGTGTTATATGCCAATAAATACAGTATTTAAAATCTTATCATAGTAAATAAAGACAATATCAATCCGCTTGATACAATAAAATTCCTAAGACCCACTAAGCCCTGGTTTACACTGCTGCGACTTCTCATGCAGCTTGCTGCGATGTGCAAAACAGAAAGTCGCATTACAAGTCAAAAGACATTTATTTTAATGAGCACCTTAATTGCTGTGACTCAAGTCGCAGTGCCAAAGAAATAAAAAGTTCCTGCACTACTTTTGTGCAACTTTTGTGCATCTGCCAAAGCGATATCTGTCCTTCTTTTTAAATAAAGAGGTCAGATACATCTGGAAAGCAGGTTACTTATCTTTTGCACTTTGGGTGTCGTTTTTTTTAAGAGTTTCTGGTGAAGGAGTGTACCTTATCAACACTGCACAGCAAGAATTTGGTCACTGGATTTATAAGTTTGAATATATTTTGTTGGGACTATTTTGATACTTTTTTTCACATTTGTGCATTTATTATCAGATTGTTAAAATATGTTTTGATACTAATCTATATAGCACTGATGCATAATCACTAATATTGTGGCACATAAACAGCGCCCCCTATCTTGTTCTATATATCACTAGGAGTCACTTCACTCTTTCAGGGGAGCAGCAATTAAAGTGGATGTAAACCCCCCAAAAAATATTTTCTTTTGATGTCACAATGTAGAGTATACGATTTCCTATCATCTGTGCCCAGTCTTGCCACACAGAGTTAATCCAGCGCTGAGTAATCCTCTTTTAATGTTCAGTGAAAATTAACAGAATTACAGATAAAAACTTGCCAAATTATAAAGTCCATTTCTCTGTTCTTGCTTTGAGTGACAGGTTATTTACACATCTAGCTTGGACATGTTTATCATATGTTATGTTATGTTTATCATAACATGAGTTGATCCAAAGTTCATTGTATATTACCAGGATGTGTTATGTGGGGGAGGGGTGGATTTCTCACTTTTTATACTGTGAATCACCTCATGTTATGATAAACATAACATAACATACGATAAACATGTCCAAGCTAGATATGTAAATAACCTGTCACTCAAAGCAAGAAGACAGAAACTGACTTTTTATTTAGACAGGTTTTTATCTGGAAATCTGTTAATTTTCACTGAACATTAAAAAAAGATTTCTCAGATCTGGATTAACTCTGTGTGGCAAGACTGGGCACAGATGATAGGAAATCTTATACTCTACATTGTGACATGAAAACATTTTTTTGTTGGGTTTACATCCACTTTAATTCAATTTATTTTTCTTATTTTAATTTTGCGGTGGTCATCTCGCTCAATTTACCTTTGTGCATCTTCCTTGAAACATAAGTGCCATGAACTGCAATGTTAAAAAACACTCACAAAAGTTGCAAGTAAGTCATTTCTTTGGCTTATCTTTGCGACTTTGGCTGTGACTTCAGAGGGTTTTGTCATTTCAATAATACGTGTCACACTCTGTATTTTCATGATTGGCCAAAATTACAAAACATCAAAGTCATGTTAAAGTCACATTGAAGTAATTGGTAACTGAAGTCACAAGCAAGTTGCAATGCAAAGTCTCACTGGAAGTCAAATAACTTTGTGGTCGCAGCAAGATGAAAATAAATGAATAATAAATAAATGTGTAACAGAAAAATACTGAAAATATCAACCATTGTTCTATGGTTATCTAACATCTAAGTACATCAACCTTCTGTAATATATATATATATCAACAGCTGTTATGTATCCCGGTATTACAACCAACCTCCTGCTCGGCTCACCTGATGCCCAGAGGCATATAAGTGTCAGCATCAAAGCTACTGATAACATCCTTGGAGTTCCCATCTTGTCTTCTGGAAGATGTGTGTCCTTGGTCCAGGCAGGAGACAGTAATTATGTTTTATGCGTCTTTTGTACAGCCTATATAAAGCTTCTGAAACACACCTTTCCTGGCTGAAACCCCAACAAAATCACTTCCTATCATTACAGAGGTATCACTGTCATTAATAATAGCATACATAGCTATTGTCATGACTTGGAGCTCCTTGGGAAATTATATTTTGCTCTAATTCACAAAGCTCTAATACAGGAATAAGGATTTTTATTTTCTGGAATGTAACAATAATTTTAAGATTTTCATGAACTCAACCTTAACCACTTAACTACCAAGTCATAGTAAAATGACGTCGGTGGGAACCTTTCGTCCTCCAGACTGGACGTCATATGACGTCCTTGCTTTTCCGGCCGCTAGAGGGTGCGCATTGCTCGGGACCCGGGGTGCGTGCCCGGCGGCCGCAATGGCCGCCGGGCACCCGTGATTGCCTGCAATCTCGGCAGAACCATGAATCTGTGTGTGTAAACACACAGATCCATGTCTTGTCAGCGATGAGGAGACCGATGTGTGTGTTCCCAGTACAGAGGAGCACACATTGATCTCCTCCCCTTGTGGGTCCCCCTCCCCTTAACAGTTAGAACACACTTTAGGGAACAAATTTAACCCCTTCAGCGCCCCCTAGTGTTAACCCCTTCCCTGCCAGTCACATTTACACAGTAATCAGTGCAGTTTTATAGCACTAATCGCTGTGTAAATGTGAATGGTCCCAAAAATGTGTCAAAAGTGTCTGATATGTCCGCCGCAGTGTCACGGTCACAATAAAAATCGCAGATTGCAGCCATTCCTAGTAAAAAAAATGCCATAATTCTATTCCCTATTTTGAAGACACTAGAACTTTTGCACAAACCGATCAAATACGCTTATTGCGATTTTTTTTTTACCAAAAATATGTAGAAGAATACGTGTCGGTCTAAACTGAGGAAAAAAATGTTTAAAATAAATAAATAAATTATGATATTTATTAAATCAAAAGTAAAAGATATTGGGCCAGATTCTCATAGAATTGCGCTGGCGTAGCGTAAGCCATTTACACTACGCCGCCGCAACTTAACAGAGCAAGTGCCGTATTCTCCAAGCACTTGCTCCGTAGTTTGCGGTGGCGCAGTGTAAATGGCCCTGAGTATCTCCGCCTTAATTCAAAGGGGGCGGCTTGTATTTAAATTAAGCGTGCCCTCACGTCGATCGAACTGCGCATGCGTCGGGAAGCGTCATTGAAACCGACGTGAAAACGACGTGATCGTCACTTACGCAATGCCCTATTCGCGAACGACGCTGACACGACGCCATACTTAGCATGGCAACGACGGAACTTCGTAAGGTTACCCCTCATTTAGCAGGGGTAACCTTACTCTTACGGAAACGGCGTAAACGACGACGGGGCGGCGTAAAAATGTTCGGGAATCGGCGTATTAGGCTCATTTGCATAGGCAAATGAGAAAACAACGTAAAGGCCACCTAGCGGCCGGCGTTGTCATTACATCTACGATCTGATGGTGTATTTGTATTACACCTGTTGGAACTTTAGTGTATCTATGCCAAAGTGATTCTAGGAATCACAGGCATAGATACCCATTGAAAAAAACTGAGATACGACGGTGTATCTGAGATACACCGTCGTATCGCAGCTGAGAATCTGGCCCATTGTGTTTTAAATTTAAATTGTCGCTCTTCTTTTGTTTATAGCACAAAAAAAAAAAACACAGGAGGTGATCAAATACCACCAAAAGAAAGCTCTATTTGTGGATAAAAAATGGCGTCAATTTTGTTTGGGAGCCACGTCGCCAGGGGCGGACTGACCATTGAGTCACTCGGGCACTGCCCGAGGACCCCATGCCCCATCAGGGTTGCCAGGCTCAGTAAAACCAGGGACAGTATTTAAAAATCTATGTTTTTTTTTACATCTGTCCCTGATATGTCCGAAACTGACATGCTTTTGATGTGAAAATTCCAAGATTTTAGCTGCCCCGCTTCTGCACTGCCACCTGGCTTGGTGACCATCTGTAAGCCCGGGGGCCCAATAATCTTCTATTGCCCGGGGGCCCCATGAGTTGTCAGTCCGCCCCTGCACGTCGCACGATCACGCAATTGTCATTCAAAGTGCGACAGCGCTGAAAATTAAAATTTGTTCTGGGCAGGAAGGGGGTGAAAATGCGCTGTATGGAAGTGGTTAAAATGCCCATCACTTTTTGGAAAGTAAGTATCATTTATCTGCTGTGTTAACCTTTTGAATTGAGCCTACTATATTTTATACATTATATTGTGAGCCCATATTTGAGTTGTGATATCATTATTTAAGTTTCAGCGGAATTCAGTAAACTCAAATAAAAATATTTTTTTATTCAACATGTTTTGAGCAATATACAATACTTTTTCATTGACGCTGGAGGTCTCTAAATGGGTAAATTGACAGGTTCTCTTGACATGCCACATCCCCACACCCTCTGATACTTACCTTCACTGTCCCCCATTGCCCTAAGCAAGGCAACGTTAAGGTGTACCTAAACCCAAGAACAAAAAAATCTAAATATTAGATATTGTAGCTGAATTGATTTTCTTTTTTTCACACAATACATGACCACCATCCACGTTGATTGGAAATCAACTGGCTCATTGGAAAAAAAAGAATCAATATATATCCAGACTGGAACAGCCACAATCTGAAGCAGTTGAGCATGGCAACCACTCAGCTCCTAGCTTTCATTTTCCAAGCCTAACTGAGCAAACTGAAGCTGGGAGCTGATTGGTTGCTATGCACAGCTGCCCCAGATTCTGTTTGCTCCACGTTTTTTTACCCATCATTTTCCGAAGGTTATTGACTTTTGATGTTAATTCTAGTCCAGAAGCTGCCTTAAAGGATCTATGCCAATTCTCCTTTATTGCACCATTCTACACAAATCATAATACTGGATCCAGTGTAACTACCCATAAACTTTGGCTCTTTAGAAAGCCAAGACTAGCATATAGGAGATAGGAGTACAGACAAGAAATGAGTAGCCACTGTACAAAGCCTGATACCAGCTTATGATGAGACTATGGGCCAGATTCAGGTAGATGGGAGTTTCTTTACTCCGGAGTAACGCTTCTTGTTTACGTTACCCCGCCGACACTTTCGGCGCAAGTACTGTTATTCACATAGCACTTGCGCGTAAACTTGCGCCAGAATAACGATAATGCGCTGGCGTAACCCGACGCAAGTGGAAGTGGGTGTGATCATATGTAAATGATGGGCGGAGCCCAGCGCAGAGGCTTACGTTCGGCGCATCATCCACGGAGCATGCGCGGTGAGTGAGGCTCCACTCGCCCCCTTGTGCGCATGCTCATAACTTCCGTCGGCACCACTTCACGGCAAACGTCAGCACAATGTGTTCCGTTGTGCGTTTAAAAGCGCTAGCGGAAACACCATTCCAGCGCAAAAGTATTTCCGTTTCCCCCCACCCCAGGGAAGATACTTTTGTGCTGTGATGGCTGCTCCCGCTACCCCCAAAGAGAGGAGGAACCTCAACTTTAACGCCCAGGAGGTCTCTGTGATCATCTCCGCTATGGAGACATTTAATCATTTCCTCCATGGGAAAAAAAGTCGGAAGACCAGCCGGGAGAGGAAGCAGGGCATCCTGGAGACCATTGCTGCCAGGGTCAATGTCTTAGGGTACTCCACCCGGACTGCTGGTGACATCCAAAAAAAAGATAAACGACCTGCGGCGCAAGGTCCGTGGCAAGGTGGCCACCATCAGGAGGCATGAGAGGGGCACAGGTGGTGGTCCCCCATGTCCGGTCAGCCTGACCACGGAGGAGGAGATGGTCGCTCGCTGCCTGGAGAGGGAGCAGGTGGAGGGGGTCCCTGGATATGACTCCGTGGAGGAAGGCTCCAGGACAGGTAAGTGTTTTTTATCCCCTATTTGATGTGTTGCATGTGGGGGGGGGGGGGAGGGTACATGTGCCAAGTGTGTGGGACCACCAACATGTGTCTGCTTTGTGTCATCCACAGATGACGGAGCTGGGCCATCATCTGTCGGCGGCCAGTCCACCCCATCCCCCCAACGCCATCCTGTGCTCGAGCCCCTGGGTGGTGAAGACACCGAGGTGGAGGAGGAGAGTGCCCACACCACACCTGCCGAGGTGGTTGTGGAGGATCCTGCTGTGGCAGAGCAGGACTTTTCCTTATTGTTGGAGGACTCCTCCCCTTCTCCAGGGCCGTCTGTCACCCCCTCCCCCATCCTTGGAAGCCCCTCAAGGGCGACTCCATCCCCCCGGGGACAACCATCTTCTGGCCCCAGGAAGGCGACCCAGAAGACCAGGGGGGTGTCGGATCTTGTCCAGGGCCAGTTGGCGAGGGATCACGCCAGACAGACCCAACAAATGGGGGACATAGTTGGGCACTTGGACAGAGTGGCTGACAGCCTGTGCTCCGTTGCCCAGATAAGCAACGCAGTGCAGGATGTGAGTTGCAACTGCGCTGCAGTGGTGACCAGTTTGGGGGAGGTGCAGGGGGATATTAGGCATCTCACTGCAGCCGTCCAGGCCAACACTGCTGCCATCCCAGGCCAGGGGAGGCAGAGTCGGCGGGCCCAGCATTATCAGGTCACCCGTCAGCTCAGGATGCAGGCCCATACCAACACATACCTCGGCCGGATAGCCAGGACCTTGGAGGGCATGCAGGCCACACCTGCCAGGAGTGTCCCACCCGGGGATCAGCCACCTCCAGATGCCCACCCACTCCATCCAGGCAGCTGAGGAGCCAAAGAGGTTCGGCAAGAAGGAGCCCCCGGCATCCCCGATGATTTTTTTTTTTGTTGGATTTATACTCAGGTTATGAGTTTTTTATTTTATTTGGATTTATACTCAGGTTATGAGTTTTTTATTTTATTGATACTGCACACGTTGCAGTGTGAATGGTGTGTGAATGTGAGGGGGTGTCACTCCTGCCAGTAAAGGGTGTCACCCTCGGCCGTGGTGGTGAAGTTAACCCCACGGCTGTATGAATGACGTGTGAAAGGTGTATGAATGGACAGCGACGACATTGCGCCTTTAAAAGCTACTAGGGGGCACGCGCGTGCCTGCCGCATCACTGGGGACCCAATGTGCATCACTGGGGACCCGATGCGCGAGCCTGGTGGCCACGGTGGCCGCCGGGCATCCACGATTGCCCAGTAACTGAGCAGGTCAGTGGATCTCTGTGAGTAATCGACCGTATTCATTTCACTCGGTTCTCAGTGTTAGAGCCGGTGGGGGACAGATGCAGCATCCACCTACGTACTGTAAGTATGATTGTGGGGGTAAAAAATACCACACATCTCTTTTAAGTGGTCACTTTAACTGACAAATAAAATTTCCAGTATTCATCAACTTAACTACATTTGTTAAGACTTCTTTCTCTTTACTTTTTGTTGCGTGATCAGTCACCAAAATAGTTGGCACTCTGTTTAATCTGCAATTATCTTTTTATGCAGCTATTATAAGTACAAATTATTATATTAATCAGGCTAGTAACGTCTATTCCAAGAATGAAAATAGCACATAATTATATACTGTATGTCCACAATGACGGAAAACTTTCTTACTTGAACATTTAAATAACATGTTTAAAAAAATAAGGGGGAGGAAACAATCACACATCAGTGATATCACATACACAAAGCTGCAGCAAGTCCCTGCCCATATTCCACCCACCCCTTAGATAGGTGCAACACTGTATCCTGGCCTAGGCCAACAAGGTCCAGGCCTAGGGCAGCACTTTGCAGGGGGGCAGCACCAAAAGAGTCCCCGCCAGTTTACGCTACACTGTTAGTGTAGCGCCAGTCATATGGGGCGGACTGGGCTCAAAGGGAAATTAGTCTACCGCCCTCATAAATCGTCCACACTGCTTCCGGTATGCAGGCGGCCAGCATTCTGCAACTGTGGGGTGAGGCGCTGCTTCTAATTTTGACTGTCCTATCATCCTGGACCACAAACTTCCTCTTTGTGCTATATGTTTCTGCTGCACCATTGACATTCTTATATCTTTTTAGTCCTCTCCAACGCTGTATCCTGGCCTAGGCCAACAAGGCCCAGGACTAGGGCAGCACTTTGCAGGGGGGCAGCACGGAAAGAGTCTCCACCGGCTTGTGCTACACTGTTAGTGTAATGCAAACTGCTTCTAATTTTGTCTTATCAGCCTGGACCACAAACCTTCCTCACTGTGCTATATGTTTTCTGCAGCACCATTGGAATGGTTATATCTTCTAGTTCTCTCCATAAAATTATCAGAAACTTGTGCTTAAAGTAGAACTATAGCCCCTGTCAGTTTATTTTTTACCATCGCTGACCCATTGCAGGGATTTCCCTAATTTCCTGCCCCATAGCCAAACAGGAAGTGAGAGGAAATCTATGCAAATTAAAGGATCACTAAAGGAAAACATTTTTTTTGCTGAAATTACTGTTTTCAGGGTATAGAGACATAAAAGTTAACTGATTCCTTTTCAAAATGATTAAACATAGATACAAATCAATCATATAATGTGCCTGCAGGTTAGTTTCACTTTTGAACTGGCTTAATGTTTCTGTGAAGTAGAAATAGACACACAGAACAAAAACAAACACATCCAGGGCAGTGTTTTGTTTTTAAAATGAATCTGATTGGTTCTGGGAAGTTTTAGACACACAGTAATGACAGCTTAGACCACCGTGAGAAAGCTCCCAGTACTGTGGTTATAAGGAGTCAGACAAGCAGGAAGTGTGGAGATCAGAGCAGGATTACAGCAACTTCAAAGCAAAAATGAACAATAAGGACATGAAACCAGTGCTGCAGTAAGGTTTTTCCTTTAGTGATCCTTCAAGGGACTCCATTGCCCCCCCCCCCCCCCAGGCCCTAAGAATTAGTGTCCCCACTCGAATAATTCAGGGTGGGTCTTAAATGGAAAGGGGTGTGGCCATGGCAGAAAGGGGTGGGTCATATTTAAATTAGGGGGTACAAAAGTTTAGTCAGGCCTAGGGCAGCACAAAACCTAAATACACTACTGGCCCCTCTAAGGTTAGCACACAAAAGCAGTGCAATGTTTCTAAGGGTGAAGTCCAAAACAGTTGTGGCTAAATGAGGATAAACACATTCTAGCAAAAAGGGAAAGGCAATGCAGAGAAAGAAATGGGAGTCAAAAATAGTAGATGTTATGCAAATTAGTAGACACTGCCATCATTTTTGGCAAACAGATTTCTGCATCTCAGTAACAATGCCATTTTTACACTGTTATGCTTTTATTTATCTATAATTATATAATTACTTAGTAATTATGTTATACTTGTTAAGATAATGACTGTTATGACCCTGCGAGATATTGGGACACTGGATAGTGGTCTGGATCTCAGCTGCTGAGGTTACTCAGGTCAGAGCCACCAGTTACTCTATAGAAACACAGAGATCATGGGGTCTTGGTCATCACAGCCTCCAAAGAGATACAACCTTTATACTGGGGTACTTATATAAGCAACATGTAGATATAGGGAGCGAAGCAGTATAATGTATGGTCTGAAGGAGGCTAGGATGGTGTGTGGATTGCTACAGGAATAGATCTGTACATAAACAGTAGGGGCACCCTGCAGTCCTTATGGTGATACAGCTTACACCAATAGATAACAGCACACACAGAAAGATCACAGTCCTAAAGATACTGCATTATAGGTAAAGCTTAGCAAGGCAGTATTAGCCACATGGGGTACTTGCGGTACTGGAGTGTAGATAGTTGGAATCCTTCCTTCAGGGTGTTGAGGTCCGTATAAGCATGTGTGGGTCCAGGCAGGTTGGAACAGGTGATGTGGGTACAGGCTGGCTGGTGCTGCGGTTGTGGCAGATTGCCGAGGAGCAGGTACTGGGAGACCTGGGTCTCTGGGGGTTGGTGTCCGGGTCCCTGGTGGCGGCAGGTGTCCAACAGGAATAAACGAACACCCTGCCACCACATCAGGGGATTTAAATAGCGCGCCTGGAACGCGAGATTGTGCGGGTCGCACTTCCGCGTTCCAGCGTGGAGCGCAGACGTCCGCGCACCGGAAGTGACGCGGACGAGATGTAGAACGGAGCGCGGCTGTCAATACAGCTGCGCTCATTCTACCAAGAGTAACGCAGATGGCGTTACATACTCCCCTCCTCAAGGGGGTACCAACAGAGTACCCAATAGGAGCTGGTCGATCAGGATGTTTGTGATGAAACTGTTTAATGAGTCGGGGAGCATGAATGTGTGAGGAATCTTCCCAGGAATCATCAAGATGACTATATCCTTTCCAGCGAATTAGATATTGAATGGTAGAACCTTTCTTTTTGGAATCCAGAATTCTCTCAACCTCATACTCTGTCTCACCCAAAACCTCTATAGGAGGAGGGGGGTGAGGATCTCTATTAGGGAACGGGTTTGGTGTGAAAGGTTTGACAAGTGAGACATGAAAAGAGGGATGTATCTTCCAATCTGGAGGCAGGAGTAACCTAACAGCATTTTTGTTAATTACATGAGAGATTGGGAAGGGTCCAGCAAATTGACGACCAAGTTTTTTTGAAGGAATCTTAAGGCGTAAGTTCCGAGTGGAAAGCCAAACCATATCGCCAACTTTGTAAATAGGAGGTTTTGTCCTATGAGAATCATAATATTTTTTTTGTTTCTGCTGGGCAGTTTCAAGGTTGGAACGAAGAATACTCAGGTTCTTTTTCAAGGTGGTCAGGTAATTATCCACAGAGGGAACATTATTTGTGGGAAAAGAGGATGGTAAGCTGTTAGGATGAAATCCATAGTTGGCGTAAAATGGTGAGAGATGAGAGGAAGAACTCCTGGCATTATTATATGCGAATTCGGCGTAGGGAAGTAGATGGAACCAGTCATCCTGTAGATGGGTACAGTAACAACGAAGATATTGTTCAAGTGTCTGGTTGACACGTTCAGTTTGTCCATTTGTTTGTGGGTGGTAAGCGGTGGACATTTTATGATTAATCTTTAAGTTTTGACATAGGGCTTTCCAGAACCTGGATACAAATTGAGAACCACGGTCAGTGATGATCTGAGAGGGTAAGCCATGGAGCTTAAGAACGTGAAGTATGAAAGCTTTTGCTGTTTCAAGAGATGTGGGTAATTTCTTTAAAGGGATGAAGTGGGCCATCTTCGTTAAGACGTCAACTGTAACCATGATGGTGTTAGCCCCCTCGGAACGGGGAAGATCGACTATGAAGTCCATTGAAATGACATCCCATGGTCTGTTAGGAATTGGAATCGAAGACAGGAGGCCGAAGGGAGGTTTTCTTGAGTGTTTGTTAGTAGCACAAGTAACACAGGAATTAATGTAATCATGGATTGTCTTTGACAAGTGGGGCCACCAGTAATCACGTTTAACTAGGTGGATGGTCTTACTGATGCCAAGGTGACCTGCTAAAGGGGCATCATGTAGTTGTTTAAGAAGCACGAGTTGTAATTGAGGTGGTACATAAATCTTGTTATTGAAGGTATAAAGACCGTCAGAGTGTCTGGTGAGACCTTTAGGTAATTGCGTACTCTCTTCAACATAGCTCTGAGTAAGTAAATGCTTAAAGGAAGCAGAAACTCCAACAAAGCGGTTGAAAGGGATAATAGATTGGGGAGGATCTTCCGTGGTCTGGTCTTCATAGATACGTGAAAGGGAGTCCGCCTTAAGGTTTTGAGAACCGGGGCGGTAGGAGATGACAAAGTCGAATCTGTCAAAGAACAAACTCCACCTAACTTGACGAGCAGACAGTGTTTTACAGGCCCTCAAGTGTTGCAGATTGCGATGGTCTGTAAGGATGGTGATTGGGTGGGTGGAACCTTCCAATAGATGTCTCCAATTACTGAGGGCATCCTTGATTGCAAGGAGCTCTTTTTCTCCAATGGGATAATTCTTTTCTGCTGTAGATAGAGTCCTGGAATAGAAAGCTACAGGATGCAGAGGCTCGGATAGGGTTGGTTGCTGGGAGAGAACAGCACCTAGAGCGTAATGTGAGGCATCCACTTCGAGTGTGAAGTGGAAAAGTGGATTGGGAAGTTGGAGGATTGGAGCTGAGGTGTAACTTTCCTTGAGCATCTCGAAAGATTTCTGAGCATCTCTTGACCAGGAGAAAGGAGTCTTTGTGCTAGTTAAACTACTGAGTGGTTTCACAATAGCGGAAAAGTTCTTAATGAACTTTCTGTAATAATTTGAAAACCCAAGGAATCTTTGTAAAGCCTTCCTTGTATGCGGTATCGGCCAGGAAAGAATGCAGTCTACCTTGGAAGAGTCCATTTGAATGCCCTTTGGGGTAATTAGATACCCGAGAAAAGAGATGCTGGATTGACTGAAAACACACTTCTCAAGCTTTGCATACAGGGAGTGTGTTCTGAGCCTAGTCAGAACCCAGCGCACGTGTTTGGCGTGTTCCTCAGGAGTGTCAGAATAGATTAAGATGTCATCCAAATAGATTACGACACAAATGTCAAGTAAATCTCGGAAGATATCATTAATGAACCACTGGAACGTGGCTGGGGCGTTACATAAGCCAAATGGCATCACAGTATATTCGAATAGTCCATAGCGAGTTTTGAAGGCAGTCTTCCATTCATCACCTGGGCGAATTCTTATCAAATTATAGGCACCTCTAAGATCTAACTTAGTGAAAATTTTGGATGTCTGGAGACGCTCAATTAGCTCTGGGATTAGTGGTAAGGGATATCTATTCTTCACAGTGATATTGTTAAGAGATCTGTAATCTATTATTGGTCGGAGTGAACCATCTTTATTTTTAACAAAAAACATTGCAGCACTTGCTGGAGAGGTGGAAGGTCTAATAAATCCTTTCTTGAGATTCTCGTCCAGGTAAATCTTGAGATGTGCAAGCTCCGGTTGCGACAACGGATAAATACGCGCAGTCGGGATGGGTTTGTCGGGAATGAGGTCTATTGGACAGTCATAAATGCGGTTTGGAGGAAGTCTATCTGCGTTAGTCTTACTGAAGACATCCGTGAAGTCAAGTAGGTGTACTGGGAGTTGAGCCTGGTGAGACTCCGTGAAAGAGATATAGTAATTGGAGTAACAAGTCTCCTTACAAAATTTGGACTGCAGTGTTAGCGAACTGGTTGCCCATTGAAAAGTGGGCTGGTGTAGACAAAGCCATGGTAGACCTAGAACAATTGGGAATATAGGTGACGAGATTATGTCAAAAACAAGGGTCTCCGTATGACCTGAACTATTAGTAACCAAAAGGGGGGAGGTTTGAAGAGAAACCGGACCAGAAAGGGATGAAGAGCCATCAATAAAAGTGAGTGACACAGGAAATTGCTTTAACACACAGGGGATTTTATTGGAATCTACAATTTTTGAGTCTATGAAATTTCCACAGGCTCCGCTGTCGACCATAGCGTCAAGGTAATCCTTCTTTGTTCCCACTGTAATGTAAGGGTAATAAAGATGTATTGGTTAGAGATAGAACCAGAGGTATTGAGCTTATTAATGTGGACATCTTTACCTTCAGAATTTCTCTTTAGAAGGGGACAGTAGGGGACAATATGATCAGGAGCTGAGCAATACAGGCATAGGTTTTGAGCTCTGCGGCGCTGTTTTTCAGCAGAAGATAAAGGTCCCTTGATTGCTCCAAGCTCCATTGGAACATCTTTGGGTGGAGACCTGGCTCTCTTGAACGGAGTAGGTGGAAAAGTGACAGCACGTTCCGCTTTCCTTTCACGAATGCGTCGGTCAATAGCAACAGAAAGCTGCATAAGATCCTCTAGAGAAGGAGGAAGCTCGACACGGGCAATCTCATCTTTCATTACTTCCGTTAGGCCTAACCGGAATTGGTTCCGTAGGGCAACATCTGACCACTGGGTCTCTCTGCACCAACATTTAAATTCTGTTATGTAGTCTTCGACGGGTCTTCTTCCCTGCTTGAGATTCCTAATTGAGTTCTCAGCAGTTAGCTGTTTGTTTGAATCCTCATAAAGCTGGGACATCTCCTCCAGAAAGGTTTCAAAAGCACCCAGAAGCTCTCCATGTTCTTCTAGGTAAGAGTCAGCCCAGACTCTAGGTTCACCCCTAAGGTAAGAGACTAGCGTGAGGATTTTGACCCTATCGGAGAAGTAGGTGCGGGGCCGTAACTCAAACATTAGTCGACACGAACTTACGAACTGTCGATAAAGTTTTCTATCCCCAGAGAAAGTTTCTGGAGGGCATACTTTGGGTTCAGGTCTCTCTCTGGCTAAATTTTGCTCGCGAAGAGCGTCATTCTCTAATCGTAACTCAGCTAAGGAGTTGGTAAGGGTATCTACCCTTTGTGAAAGTCCAACTAAATGGTTTGCAAGCTCCGCTGGATCCATTTTCCTTTTAGGGGTTTGTTTATTATGTTATGACCCTGCGAGATATTGGGACACTGGATAGTGGTCTGGATCTCAGCTGCGGAGGTTACTCAGGTCAGAGCCACCAGTTACTCTATAGAAACACAGAGATCATGGGGTCTTGGTCATCACAGCCTCCAAAGAGATACAACCTTTATACTGGGGTACTTATATAAGCAACATGTAGATATAGGGAGCGAAGCAGTATAATGTATGGTCTGAAGGAGGCTAGGATGGTGTGTGGATTGCTACAGGAATAGATCTGTACATAAACAGTAGGGGCACCCTGCAGTCCTTATGGTGATACAGCTTACACCAATAGATAACAGCACACACAGAAAGATCACAGTCCTAAAGATACTGCATTATAGGTAAAGCTTAGCAAGGCAGTATTAGCCACATGGGGTACTTGCGGTACTGGAGTGTAGATAGTTGGAATCCTTCCTTCAGGGTGTTGAGGTCCGTATAAGCATGTGTGGGTCCAGGCAGGTTGGAACAGGTGATGTGGGTACAGGCTGGCTGGTGCTGCGGTTGTGGCAGATTGCCGAGGAGCAGGTACTGGGAGACCTGGGTCTCTGGGGGTTGGTGTCCGGGTCCCTGGTGGCGGCAGGTGTCCAACAGGAATAAACGAACACCCTGCCGCCACATCAGGGGATTTAAATAGCGCGCCTGGAACGCGAGATTGTGCGGGTCGCACTTCCGCGTTCCAGCGTGGAGCGCAGACGTCCGCGCACCGGAAGTGACGCGGACGAGATGTAGAACGGAGCGCGGCTGTCAATACAGCTGCGCTCGTTCTACCAAGAGTAACGCAGATGGCGTTACAATGACTCAGAAGACACGTCTCTGATAAGAGATAATTTACTTATGTTTCAGACCAATACATGATTTATTGCAATGCATACCATACACAATAAACAAGATATGCTGGTTTATTTGAAAGAGACAGAGAGGCCATGGGTAGTAAGCATGAGCAAACTGGTTATTTGTCAATCAGATTATTATTATTATACAGGATTTATATAGCGCCAACAGTTTACGCAGCGCTTTACAATATAATCAGATCAGTTGTTTGCTGCCCAGTGCATGAAGTATGAAGCTGTCAAAGTTGTAGACAGAGGCTCCTGCGCTACCGAGGGGGGTGGAATGGGATGGGGTCACTGCTGCAAACACCTGACACTCTGTCCTGGGCAGAGAGAAATAGCAAATAAGAAAACAAGGGGGGTGGTGTCTGCGCTGTGAGAAGTGGGTGAAATCCAAGGGGGACACGGAAATAAATCCCTAGGCTAGTGAACGTGGGTGAAAGCAAAAAGGGGGGGGGGTGGGGGCAAATTCAGAACGGAGTGATAACATACATGAGTATTGTGTCAATACGTATAACGTCTAAGTTACAATCTAACACAAAAATGTAGAATACCAGAAAATGGCAAGTATGCAAATAATATACAAATATGAATCAATGTAAAAAGTGAAAACAATTCAAAAAGAAAGTCTCTGAGAGTGTTTCCCAAATGTCCCAGAAAACAGGATCCAAAGATGGAGAAGTGGTGCCAGGAAATTTTGAATATGCAATATTTTATAATAAAATCTTCTCTCCATCCATGTTATGGAAATAAACCCCTCCCTTCCTAGTCCACCAGACCACTGGGGTCTTTTGTTGTATATGCAAACATGGTAGCTGCTCGCTATATGTCAGCATACAGCTTTCTCTGGTTTCAGACACACAGGTTCTCTCCCTTTCTATGTTTAGTTATAGGTCCGCCTATTCTGCTGTACATAGCACCCATAACCATCTCTGATCCCGGAGCCACTCCTACCTATCAATAGGAAGAGGCCCAGGCAAAATGGCCATCGCTTTAGTTGCTATTAGCCATTACAATAAGAGTGCGGCCTACGAAAAAAATGGCCGCCATGCGCCCAGCATAGCAGACACTTAGGCGGTCGAGCGGTGCTATCCTCTGTCTTTAAGCCACTCCTACTTACGAATAGGAAGTGACCCAGGCAAGATGGCCATCATCTTAGCTGCTACTAGTTACCCAATGAGTGCGGGCCACAAGAAAATGGCCGCCATGCGCCCATTACAGCAGACTATTAGGCGGTCTATTTAAGACTCGATTATTTCACTAGTGTTATCCCCTAAGGAAGTCACGTGACGTGACGAGCCGCGTACGGATCGAGGAGCATCAGAGTCCACACGCCTGACGCAGCAAGACCCCCCTGTCGTCTGTCTGGTATTCTGTGCCCAGTTTTTTTCTTCCAAATGTGAGTGTATCTATGTTTTTTTAATAAACTTGTTCCATTTTTGCGGGGCTGTACTATGGTCTTTCTCTCTCCTGACATACATGCTGTGTGAGGGTCCCCTCTACCCGCTCTGAGTGTCCACCCAGTCCAGACACAGAAGAAGAGTAGCCAGGTGTGCATCCAGGACCCAGGACGAACTCGGTGTTCGTGGGAGATAGGCCCACCATCCATCGCCTCCATGTGAGTGGATGTATTAGTGATTGATGATGCTTGCATAGACATTTCCCTAACACTATATCAAAACTTGCTTTGTATCTTCTCCATGCCTCACTGCTGAGGAGTGCTGAGGAGTGCTGATGTCGTTTCTGCCCATTGAAGTGTATCCCTCTCCCCCTGCTGGAGGTGGTTTAATCTGGCTATCCGTGCCATAGCCGTGAGGTGAGGAGTGTTCACTGTGCAACGTCCTTTCCTGGCACCACTTCTCCATCTTTGGATTCTGTTTTCTGGGACATTTGGGAAACACTCTCAGAGACTTTCTTTTTGATTTTTTTTCACTTTTTACATTGATTCATATTTGTATATTATTTGCATTGCTCACTGTGTCATACACTCAGGGGCGCCCCTAGTGGGAAGTTTTCCCTGATTTCACATTATATGCACCAGCACATTGTGTATATATTTTGCTTTTTTGAATTTGTACTTTTCTGTTTTGTCACTTGCCATTTTCTGGTATTCTACATTTTTGTGTTAGATTGTAACTTAGACGTTATACGTATTGACACAATACTCATGTATGTTATCACTCTGTTCTGAATTTGCCCCCCCCCCCCCTTTTGCTTTCACCCACGTTCACTAGCCTAGGGATTTATTCCCGTGTCCCCCTTGGATTTCACCCACTTCTCACAGCGCAGACACCACCCCCCTTGTTTTCTTATGAAGCTGTCAAAGCTGGGTTTAGTATAGGTGGCACTAGGAGGCTGTGTTTTAATGTGCACTTACAATTATAATTAGTTTTTGTATTTAGTATGTTTGCTGCAGCAAATACAGGGTTACATGGACCACTATAATGTACAGTAAAGGGAATTTGATGAGGACTAATATGTATGTAAAGGGGAGCTCTAATAGGGATACTCTGATGGGAACTATTATGGCTAAAAAGAAAAAAGACAGAGGGCTCACCAGCCTCGCGTATTACCTTTACGACAATTGTTTAATCTTTAAAAAGCGTATGAAACATACTCACAAATAAAGTTTAAAACCAATGTAAAATCCACCAGATGCTCATCCAGCACAGTCAGTAACAGTGGTGGAAGGAAGAGTCCAAAAAACAGACACATTTCGAGGGGTGTCCCCTGTAATCGTCGCTTCTCGTCGCTGTACTGCGTTCCACTGGATAAGAAGAAGACCCTGGACTGCCGCACTCCTTAAAACAATGACTTTATTGTATAAATAAAATCCGAAAAACAGCCAAAGCGATGCAGTCAAAATGAAGTGAACAACAGAAAAAAGGTGGCTGACATGTTTTACATAATGTGATGCTTACTCGGCGCGTGCGTTTCAGCTTGGAACGCGAAAGTGCCGAGCATAATCAATAGGGGTGTGCATCTTCACTCGCCACGCGATTCAATTCGATTACGATTATCATGTCAGCGATTCGATTCGATTCGATTCCGCGATGCATCACGATGCATCACGATTAGAAAGATGGAGGAGTCTGGAGATAGGGAAGAAGGAATCCATGAATAGGAAAATAAGGATGGAGTAGTTTGAGATGGGAACTAAAGGATGGAAGAGTCCAGGGATAGAACTGAAGGATGGTGAAATCCATGGAGAGAGAAGAATGGAAGAATTCGGGGATAGGGAAATAGGAATCCATGAATAAGGAAAAAAAGGATGGAAGAATCAGAGGATAGGAAGGGAAGGCTGGAAGAGTCCAAGAATATTATTAGATAGAAGAGTCTGGGGGGGGGGGGGGGGGGGGGTGATAGGAACTGAAGAATGGAGGGGTCGGTCCAGAAATAATTTTGTTTTAATAGAATTATTGTTTAGGGTTTAGGGTGGGGGTTGGAGCCTGTGAATGGAGGCGAGTTGGGTGAGGGCTATGCGGTGGCCATTGGTTTGAATGGGAGGTGGAAGAGGAATGGACTGGGAGCCATATCCATTTGATGTGTAGTTTGAGTGATCAGGAGTAATTTGAGACATATATAAAATGTGGGGGGGGCCGAGTTGGGTGAAAGATAGTGGGAACTGCGGGGGTAGGAAGGGGCTGTGAAGGACATTAGGCAGTTTGACAGCCAGCTGGGGAACATGCTGTCATATCTGCATTAAAAACAAAATAAAGAGGGCGCTGTATGATTAGTTGGCAGCTAGCACAAGGTAGTGAATATACAACTTTAAATAGACCATAAAACAAAAAAAAGTGTGCAGTGCTTTGCGGTGATAAATGTACAAAAGAGTCTTATTAAGTAGTGAAAAAATATAGTCCTGACATATTTATATATAAATCTGATCTGATTGAAAGCAATCTTCTGTGTATTCAAAGTAATTCCAGCGCTGTGTGTGCTCTGCTGTGTTTAAGTCATTCACCAGAAATCAGGAATGACTTAAACACAGCAGAGCACACACAGCACTGGAATTACTTTAAATACACAGAAGATTGCTTTCAATCAGATCAGATTTATATATAAATATGTCAGGACTATATTTAGAACAATAACTTGCATATTAGCTTTTAAAATGAGTACTTTAGATTTCAAACATTCGAGTCCCATAGACTTTAAGAGGGTTCTAAAGTTCACACAAACTTTTGGTCTGTTCGCAGGTTCTGGTGCGAACTGAACCCAGGGGTGTTCGGCTCATCCCTACTTGGCATTACTTGTTGTGCTTTCAAGTAAAAGTTGTGGAATATCTTAAAAGGGACATACTCTCTTAAACCATTTAACCACTTAAGACCCGGACCAATACGCTGGTAAATGACCCAAGGTGTTTTTGCGATTCGGCACTGCGTCGCTTTAACAGACAATTGCGCGGTCGTGCGACGTGGCTCCCAAACAAAATTTGCGTCCTTTTCTTCCCACAAATAGAGCTTTCTTTTGGTGGTATTTGATCACCTCTGCGATTTTTATTTTTTGCGCTATATACAAAAATAGAGCGACATTTTTGAAAAAAAAACACTATTTTTTACTTTTTGTTAAAAAAAAATCAAATAAACTAAATTTTAGTCAAACATTTAGGCCAAAATTTATTTAGCCACATGTCTTTAGTAAAAAAAAAAAAATCGCAATAAAAAAAAATAGCTACCTAGCGGGAACAGCGACACTAATACAGCGATCAGAAAAATGATCGCTTAGTGACGCTGGCAATAGGGAGTGAAAGGGTTAACTAGGGCGGTGATCAGGGGGTTAAAACTTTATTAGGGGGGGGTGGGGGGGCTATCCTGAACCTAACACTAACTGTTTTTTACAGTGCCTGTCACACTGACACTAATTGCAGTGATTAAATCACTGCATTCAGTAACACTGTGACAGGGGGGTGGGGGGGGGCGATCACAAGGGGTTAATATGCCTATGTGAGTGTGTGTCAGTGTTGTGTTGGTGCACACTTACTTGGCATGTCTTCTCTCATCAGCAGCGCTGGGAAACAGCGCTGCGATGAGAGAATACATCATTTCCTCCTTCCTGTGTAAACACAGGAGGAGGAAGTGACAGGCTGGGAGCGCGCTCCCATTGGCTGGGAGCGATCGCGGGGGGGGCGGAAAACACGGACATCCGCCCGCAGATCCCGGATCGCTCCCAGAGGTAGGGAGACCCCCGCACGCCGCGGAGGGGGTCCCGATGGGACCCCCGAACCGCACTCAGGCGGGGACGTAAATTTACGCCCTTGTGCCTGTACGAGCCATGTTGTGGCCGTATATGTGCGTGCGGGGGTCTTTAAGTGGTTAAGCTACAGTTGCCTCTCTGAATTATATGCTACTTTCATACAGTATTCTAATATGCTACGTGCTTGACGTTTGTTGTTAATTGTATACAGCCTCTCGGCCTAAAATACTGAATATGTTTGTTATACCTTTTTAGGCTAAGGATTGAAGGTGTGTTATACCTCCTCAATTAGTAGCTCAATGCATTCCTATATGTGAGTGATATGATGTAGAGAACCCCCAAACTCTTTTTCTCTGATTAGAGTGACGCCTGGGGTCCAGTACTGATAATCACTTTGCATAGAGAAGTGCATTGAAATCTTCCCCTTAATAGTGTTGCTCACGAATATTCGCATTGCGAATATTCGCTACGAATATTGCATATTTGAGTATTCGCGAATATCTCGAATATCGCGGCGAATATTCGCTATTTCAAATATTCGTATTTTTCAAATTTCGCAATAAATTTCGCAAAAAAATTCGCAATCAATTTCGCATTCGCGAAATTTCGCATTCGCGAAATTTCGCATTCGCAAAATTTCGCAATTTTTTCTTTTTTTATAAAATATAGCGAATATTCGTAAATATCGAATATTCGTGATATTTTATCCAAAAAAAATAGCGAAATTTCGCAATCATTTTCGCTTTCGCATATGCGAAATTTCGCAATTTTTTTTTAATAAAATATAGCGAATATTCGTAAATATCGAATATTTGTGATATTTTATAAAAAATAAAAAAAAATCGCGAAATTTTGCATTAGCGACAGTTAGTCTAAAGATCCGGGCCCTCAGCCTGTCTGTCTCTGGTGGAGTGATATGGAGGGGATGCCTGTCTGCCTCGCCCCCTTAAGGAAGTGTAGAAGTGTTGATGGCAGAAGGCGGGACTGCAGCAGGTGGTGACTGTGAGGGACCATAGCCTTCCATCAGAAAGGTACATGGAGGACATAAAGACTGTTCAGGGATCATCATCCAGGCAACAGTGGCTCCAGCATCAGGGGCTGCAGGAGCCACTGAGGAGGGAGAGAGCCTGGAGGAGGTGCGGGATGTGCTCTCATTCCTCTCCAGTTTTACACTGGCACTGTAGCACTCCTGCATTTGCACTGTCACATCAGAACTTTACACTAGGGATGAGCTTGATGTTCAGGTGGAATATAAGTTTGACATTGGGTGTTCACCCGTTCGCTGAACAGCGAAACATTATGGGGCGTTCGCAGAAAATTTGAGTGCCGCGGAACACCCTGTAATGCACTGCGAGATCGTAGAGCATTGCTGTATGGCAGGATGCCTTTAGCCAATCATGGCTCAGGGGGGCTAAGTTCACACCCCACACTATATAAGGCTGCTTACACGATAGAGAGATAGCTTGAGTTATATTAAGCAGGCAGGGAAACTTGGTTTATGGGTAACGCATTTTGCGATCATTTTGAAAGAAGAGCAACTTTAAAAAAAATCCTGACATGGTTTGCGAGTGTTGTCTCCCAAAACGAGCAGGATTCAAGCCAATGGGGTGTGCAGTACTGCATTTGGCCAGAGGTGTGGGGGCACAAGTAATCAGAAAGACTCAGAATCACTCGGAAATACTCAGAAACATCGGAAATTCTCGGTTCCCCGAGTGTTTCCAAGCCTTTCTGAGGGTATCTGAGTTCAGCCGAGCTGTTCCCGAGTATGTCTGAAGCTCTCCGGCACCCCCCACCTCTGGCCACATGCGGTATTGCATGCAATAGAAGTCAATGCAGAACAAATTATCTTCATTTTCATTGACTTCTATGGGGAAACTCACTTTGATATACGAGGGCTTTGGATTAAAAGCATTCTCCTGGAACAGATTATGCTCTTAATCCAACAGATTAACCAACAGATTATGCTCTTAATATATATATATATATATATATATATATATATATATACTCTACATCCAGTGTAGCAAGTATCTATAGTGCATTCTGTGGTGTACTGTTTCTAATACACTTCAGGCGGTGTATTAACCCCTTCTCTACTAAGTCATTGTAAAATGACGACGGTGGGAACTATCCCTCTCTCCGGGTGGATGAATGTTTACAGTGTCTTCCCGCAGGAATGTAGTCCCAAGGAAGAAGGCAAGCACGCTGACTAACCCCCAGCTAGAACGGCTCGGATGATGGGGGCAAGCTTACTGAGGAGAAACAGGAAGTGAGAAATTCAGACAAAGAAAAAAAACATTTAGAAGGGAAATGGAAGAAAAAGGTACGTGAACCAACAATGCACTAACTAAAAGAACCTATTCAGAAAATATAAAACAAACCTTTACAACCCCTTTAAAGTGTCACCTATGGAGATTTTTGGTAGAAAATAGGAAGAGGGATGGACAGCCGCAGTCCAGGGAAACTTCCAAAAAAAATTGTCTTTATTAATAAAAGACATGCCTAAGCCATGTCTAAGCACTAACATAGTGTGAAACGCGTCGACTGTCCTTTCCTGTGGCTGTGTTTGTTTTTTATGCCCATCTTTTATTAATAAAGACAACTTTTTTTGGAAGTTTCCCTGGAGTGCGGCTGTCCATCCCTTTTCCTATTTTCTACCATTGCTTCATGCATTGCCAGCACCTTGGTGTTTCCGAGAGGTTCCTTAACCACATAAGGACCGCCGCATGTACATTTACATCGGCATTGGCGTACCTGTACGTCCCTGCCTTGACGCGGGTCGGTGGTCCGATAGGACCCCCCGGTACATGTGACGATCCCCGTGGCTTCAGGAGCGATCCGGGATGAGGGGGCGGATGTTCGTTTTTGTCCGCCCCCTCCGGATCGCTCCTAGCCAATGGGAGTCCGCACTTTTCCTGTGTAAACACAGGAAGGGGAAAGTGATGTAATCTCTCCTCTCTGCGGTATTTTCAACCGCCGCTGAGGAGAGAAGACATCACTAGTAAGTCTGCACAACACTACACTGACACACAGACGCATAGGCACATAAATCCCCCCGATCGCCCCCCCCACCCCCCTGTCACAGTGTCACTGAATGCAGTGATCATATATGCACTGATCACTGCATTTAGTGTCAGTGTGACAGTTAGTGTGACAGGCAGTCAGTGTTAGGTCCAGGGTAGCCCCCCCTAATAAAGTTTTAACCCCTTGATCACTGCCCTAGTTAACCCTTTCACCCCCTATTGCCAGTGTCAGTAAGCGATCATTTTTCTGATCGCTGTATTAGTGTCACTGTTGCCGCTAGGTAGCTAGTTTTTTTTTATTGCAATTTTTTTTATACTAAAGACATGTGGCTGAATATATTTTGGCCTAAATGTTTGACTAAAATTTAGTTTATTCAATTTTTCTTATAACAAAAAGTAAAAAATATTTTTTTTTTTCAAAAATGTCGCTCTATTTTTGTTTATAGCGCAAAAAATAAAAATCGCATAGGTGATCAAATACCACCAAAAGAAATCTCTATTTGTGGGAAGAAAAGGACGCAAATTTTGTTTGGGAGCCACGTTGCACGACCGCGCAATTGTCTGTTAAAGCGACGCAGTGCCGAATTGTAAAAACGCCTCTGGGCATTTAGCAGCATATTGGTCCGGGGCTTAAGTGGTTAATTGCCTACAAGACCCACCTGGAGCGGTGACTCCCTCTCCCTATGGAGATTTTTGAATGCCATTGTTTTTTTGCCATTCCATGAGCATACGTAATTTTAAAGCGTAACATGTTAAGTATCTATTTACTCGGTGAAACATCATCTTTCACATTATACAATAAAATCGGGGTAAATATAGAGTATTTTTTGTTTGTTAATGCATGAGAAAGTGTATTTTTTCCATAAAAAAAATATTTTGCAAAACCGCTGCGGTTTCTGTCTCTGCTAAAAAAACAAAATGTATAATGTCTGGGGGCTATAAGTAATTTTCTAGCAAAAAATACTCATTTATACTTGTAAACAAAAGGTGCGCATGCGCGGGACTTCCGGGAAGACGCACTGACCGGGAGCTCCTAGCCACCCCAGCACAACGCGGCTCTTAGCACACGAACAGGTGGGAGAACCGAGCCGAAGACGGCCCTATAGGGGAGCGGAAGGTACGGTGCTCGTTCCTGGATGTCTGGCCCCGGTGACAAGCGGGGAATCAGCCGGCAGCTGGACTTTGGCCTAGCAGCCCCCTCAGCCTCCAAGATGGCGGGCGCGTCCTCTCCTTGCGGTGACATGGCGGACCTTACCACAATTACAGACCCTGCGTCCCCGATCCAGCCTGCTATACCCCTGCTGGCAACACCAGTGAGTACCGCTCCACCTCATTTAGCCTCACCAGCCTCCACTGAGTCGCTCCTTAGCCGCACAATGGCAGACATGATGAATTCCCCCATGCTGCAATCCCCCATGAACCACGCTGGCTTCCAGATGCCTTCCCCCATCCTGCAGCCCCCCCATTCTGACATGGCTCAACTCCTCAATTGCTTCTCAGACATGCTAGCAGCAGGTCTGACACAAACAGCAGCGCAGATCACATCCTCTATTAAGGCAGACCTGCAAAACATTGGGGCTCGCATTGAAGCCATTGAACAAGCAGTGGACAATACTGTAGCCCGCACTAACCAAAACACTAACTGCATACAGACGCTGCAGGACCAACTTGAAGTCGCACTCGCTAAAATTGATGAGTTGGAAAATCGCAGCAGGAGATATAATTTCCGTATTAGGGGAATACCCGAGAGTGTCACTAATATTCCTGAAACAGTGAAACTTTTCATAAAAAACGTTATTCCCGACATCCCAGACCACAAGCTCGAGCTGGACAGGGCCCACAGGGCACTCCAGCCTCCCCGCCAAGATGGGCTCCCGAGGGATGTTGTGGTTAAACCCCACTACTACAGTGTAAAAGAGGAAGTTATGCGGAGATCCCGCAATCTTGATGACCTCAACTTCCAGGGTAACAAACTACAGATCTTCGCCGATATCTCTCCTACCACGATCCAGAAGAGGAGGTCCCTGAAACCCCTTTTAGGGGTCCTCATACAGAAATCCATCAAATATAGGTGGTCCTTTCCATTTCGCCTCCAATTCGACTACAAAGATAAATCGCACAGCTTCTCAAGCTTTAGGGATGGTGAACAGCTGTTGCTACGACTCGGATTTATCAATCAAGAATTACCCCCCCAGGATCCATCTCTTCGTCCTGGCTCCTCAAAGAGGCCTCCCACAGGCAGCCCTATTACTCCACTGTGGAACAAACAGCAACCAAAGAGACATCGAGACTCTCGCCCCCCGAGATGACTTTGTTTCCCCCACTCATCTCTCCGAGATCATTGTATCCTAACTTAGGGGTTTGTCCCCTCGTCTGTATAGTGCTATTCACTATTCCAGCCAAGTTTTGTTTTTTGCCATTAACATCTCTTTCTCTCCCTTAGGTTTTTTTTTTAAGGACAATCTCTGGATTGTGCTTTACACAAACTGTCTACCCTGCATGAGGGGGGTGCGGGGTGGGCAAAAATGGTGGAATATTATAGAATTGCTGTAGCGAGAACTCTGTTCTCATTTTTTGTATTTTTTCTCCTCTTTGTTTTGGTAATTATATATTGTAGCTCATTTTTGTCATGTAGCTCCGTATGCATACTGTCCCCCCCTCTGCCTCCCCCCCCTGCATCGCCCTCTCTCCCTCCCCTACCCTTCCTCCTCCCCATCCCTCCCTCACCATTTTTCAGGCAGCATCAAGGTTTCTAAGTTATGGTTTATTATGTTAGCCATTTGGTTTGTGCTTTGTCCTCATATATGGTTACAGCTTTTTTCTATGTTTATAGTTTGGCTCCCCATCATGGAGATCTCCCATCTGCAGTTATGTTATCTTTCTGGGGGCCGATGTGCTGGGGTGGTCAAACATGCCACTTTTTCTGCAGTGACGGGCAGGAGTTCGCTCCTCTTGTGACTGCAGGCGAACAACCCCCTTAGAGGTTGTTACTCTCCTGAGCCCATCCTCTCATTGGGTCTCAGTACAGGACTTGGCCGATCAGTCCTGCATGCTCTTCTCCCTAGTCGTTCTCGCCTAGGCCTCTCTTTCCCTGTTCCTTTTATCCGCTCTCTTTTTCTTATTTAATGTTTAAATCTTACTTAATCTGTTTTACTTTTTATCCTTATTTTTCCTCCCAGGAACTTACACGGAGGGCCTCCATCACTCCCAGCCTGCATCTTCGTTCTCTCTCAGGTTCTCCTATGCTCGTTCCCAGTCTCTCGAGGTTCAAGGTAGGCCTGTCTTCAGTTTGCTCGTGCCCACCCTCACGTGTCCATGGCTGATACATCTCCCCGTCAGGCTGCCCTTAAGGTGGCTTCGCATAACACCCAAGGCTTAAATTCCCCAACAAAAAGACGCAAGGCGTTCCAGAGTTATTACTCGAGGGGCCTGGATATAATCTTACTCCAGGAAACTCATTTTCCTGGTAGCTACAATCCTCCTTTTTTCCACCGTGGGTACCCCACCTTTTTCCTGGCAAACGCTGACACTAAAAAGAGAGGGGTAGCTATATTATTCTCTAAAAAGACCCACTATGTACATTCCATGACTGTCGCCGACAAGGAAGGGCGCTATATTTTGGTTAAAGGATCAATAAAAGGGACAGTTTACACCATAGTCTCTTATTATGCCCCTAACCAGGGACAATCTAAATTTTTTTCCACTATGCTTAATACTCTCGCACCTCTTTTTGAGGGCAGGGTAATATTGGGCGGTGATTCTAATATCACATTTGACAATGTCCTAGATAAATCGAGGTCAGGAAGCCCCCGCCTTAAAAGACCACCTAAACAGAGCCTCCACATTGCTCGCCTTCTCCACACTCTGGGCCTCATTGATACGTGGCGGGAACTCAACCCTTCCGAAAAAGACTATACGCACTACTCTGCTCCCCATAAGACCTATGCCAGAATTGACCATATCCTTATGCCCTCTTCTGACATTCACGTAGCTTCTCACGCCTCCATTCACGAAGTCCCTTGGTCTGACCATTCCTTCGTTCTCCTTAAGCTTTCTAACTCGATATCCCCCCCTGGGCGTCGCCCGTGGCGCCTAAACTCATCTCTCCTCTCCAACCCGGTGCACTGCGCTATGTTGGAGAGGGAGATGCGGGAATACTTCGGGAACAATGATAAAGAGGATATCTCCCCTGTTTCCCTTTGGGGAGCACATAAAGCGGTGCTGAGGGGAAAAATTATCCAACTTTCGTCGCAACTGCAGCGGGAAAGGAAGTTGGACATTGTGAACCTTGAGAGGGATTTTAAACTCCTTAGCAAGGACCACAAACGAAACCCCTCTCAGGCCTCCCTGGCCAAGCTCGATTCGGCTAGGTTAGCACTCAATTTGGCTCTTACCTCTTCGGCGGATAAGCATCTGCAATGGCTGAATGGTAAGCACTATATGCGGGCAAACAAGTTTGGCCCGCAGTTAGCAGCCAAACTGTCCCCCAAATTAAGGATTCACTCCATTCCCAAGATCAAGGCCTCGGACGACGCCCTGACTCAGAACCCTGAGAAGATACTCAAGGCCTTCCAGTCATTTTACTCCAACCTGTACTCATCTGACACCCAACCCTCACATTCCAGTCTTGACACCTTTCTACACAATGTCCCTCTTCCCAGACTCTCTGACTCCCACCGTTCCACTTTAGACTCACCATTTCTGGAAACCGAGATTTGTGCAGTTATTAAAGATCTTAAGAAGGACTCGGCCCCAGGCCCGGATGGGATTTCAAACCATTATTACAAAACCTTTTCTGGAATCCTATCTCCATATCTGGCCCGGTTCTTTAATTTCCTGCGTGAGAACCCCTCTCTTGATCCCACAGCGAACTTAGCTTTCATTTCAGTTATTCCTAAACCGGGTAAGGACCCTAGCGAGATAGGCAATTACAGACCGATCTCTTTGATCAACAATGACCTGAAGATAATGACGAAAATATTAGCGAACAGGTTAGCTTCATTTATAGGTTCATATATCCATAAAGACCAGGTGGGTTTTATACCGGGGAGACAGGGAACGGACCAGATTCGGAGAGCAGTCGATATCATCTCCCTCATGAGATCGGGCTGGGATGGTGGCCCCCCCCAGGAAGGTTACTTGCTTTCCATCGATCTCCAAAAGGCTTTTGACACGGTTGCTTGGCCCTATCTTTTCACTTTGCTCCAGAAATAGGGATTTGGTCCAGGTTTCATCAAAACTTTAGAGGCACTGTACTCCCAACCGATAGCACAGGTTAGGTTTCAAGGTCACTTTTCAGATCAATTCCCCATCAGGAAGGGCACGAGACAGGGTTGCCCCCTTTCCCCTCTCCTGTTTGCGGTAGCCATCGAGACTCTGGCTATCGCGATCAGGAACCATCCAGACATCCAAGGAGTTCGCTGCGGACAATCGTTGCACAAGTGCGCCTTGTTTGCGGACGACGTCCTCCTCTTCATTACATCTCCACTCACCTCGACCCCCAACGTGACCCAACTCCTCGAAGATTTTGGCAGCATATCCGGCCTCAAAGTTAACATGACTAAGTCAATGGCTCTAAACATAACTACCCCTCAAGCCCAAATAGACAGTCTGAAATGCCACTTCCCTTTTTCCTGGAATTCTGTTTCCATTCCTTACTTAGGCATTCACCTCACCTCGCGGACTGAACTCCTTCAAAAGCTTAACTACCCCCCCCCTGGTTGGAAAGCTCATGGGGGACCTTCGCCAATGGTCCCTTTATAAACTATCCTGGCTAGGCCGCATAAATGCAGTCAAGATGACTCTGCTACCTAAAATTTTATATCTATTCCGCTCCCTTCCCATCCCAATCACCAGATCATACATTAACTCTCTCCAATCTGCTATAAACCGTTTCATTTGGGATAAGAAAGGACACCGTTTAGCTAAGACAGTCCTTTATAGGCCTAGATTGAGGGGGGGGCCTCGGATTACCCAATCTGTGGTGGTATTACCGAGCGGCCCAACTTAGCCAGTTCTCGATAATCTACCTGAAAGGGCCCAAGCCGGATTGGGTTTCCATGGAAAGGATGGCGACCCCGGGGTTTACCCTAGACTTCCTTCTCTGGAATCATCCCAAAAGTAGACCTCCGATTCTTGCTCCTACATTATCACACTCTATGGCACTCTGTGACTCTCTACACAAACTGAAACCCCTGATATCCCACTGGCACCCACTGGCCCACATCTTCCACAACCCTCGGTTTCCCCCTGGGCTGGACATTTTAGCCTTCAAATGGTGGCTTGACAAAGGCCTTTACAGAATCGGACACTTCTTTAATTCCAATGGGCCCCTCTCTCTAGGTTATTGCACTTCCAAACTTAAAATGCCCCCTTCCGAGAAATTCCGGTTCTACCAGATCTCCCACTTCCTTCGCCAGGCCATAAAAACCAGTGTTGACCCACCATCAGTAACCCCCTATGAACAATGGTGTTCCTCAGCCAGGGACACAAAAGGGGGTATCTCTCTTATTTATTCAGCTTTGGCCGAGCCATTGGAGAAAGCGTCATATATGACCAGTTGGGACCGAGACCTTGACCTCGACTGGACGTTGGAACGTTGGCATTCTAACTTAGCCCCCTCATATAAGGGCATTATGAATACCTCGCTGGTAGAAGCGAATCTTAAGGTCATGACCCGCTGGTACTTGGTTCCCGCTCGCCTTGCCAAATTCTATCCACAATCCTCCCCTCTATGTTTTAGGGGCTGCGGACACACGGGCTCCCTACTCCACATAATGTGGGAATGTCCTAGGATTCGGTCCTTTTGGTATAAAACATTCAACCTCATCTGTAAAGTCACAGGGGTGGGGGTAACCCGAGATCCCACGATTGCTTTACTTAATAACCCAATACCTGAAATACCCAGGTACACGCAGGTTCTGATCTTTTTTATCTTACTTGGAGCCAAGATGACTATTACTAAGGCCTGGAAGTCCCCAACAGTCTCTTTCCTAATGGCCAAAAGGAAAATTTCCTGGATAATGTCGAATGAGAAGATCTCCAACACTATCCTTGATACTATTGATAGATTCAAACTCATTTGGGAACCATGGGCTTCGTATGTTGGAGTCCTTCTATGATTTGGCTCTGACGTCAGTTAGAATATTGCAGTTTTCGGGCCCGAATCCTCTGAACTTGTGTCCCTCCGTGTAATTCCTGACCCTTCCGCTCCTTCTCTTTCTTTTTCTCTGCTCCCTTCTCCCCTGTCTCTTCTTTCTCTGCTGTCTCAACTCCTTTAGCTATTCTAATATAACAGTCAAGAATGTTATGGACCATAAGGGTCCTTTAGTTATGTTTCTTTCTTTTCCTTTTTTTATAGTTATGGTTTAAATTGTTATCATCTGTGTTGTGTGTCTCTCGCGTGCCACTTCCCGGACCCAGGGGGGTTTGGAGTTCTCTCCTCTCTCCTGGGCCTTGGACTACCTTGACCCTTTTGCCTCGATAGCTTTCGGTCAAGTTCTATGCTTTCAGCGGGATAGCCCGCCTATCCTGGATTCAGGTGCTTCTCACCGAGCAGGCGCTACATTGGAGGTGGCTCGTGCCACACACCCCCCGCGCAGCACGGTCCCATCTGGGGCGCGGGGATGAGGTGGAGTGGTTGCTACAGGCCCCATGGTATGCAACGGTTAGACTTGCTCTTCAGTGTCTTTGTGGTTAAGGTATATTAACATTTTGTACTTGATCTCGTCACTGTTTGCCTTACCTTGGTATTATTGTAAACTTTCAATAAAAATATATTCAAAATAATTTGACCATCTACATATCTAAAATACCGAAGAATCTTTTTAGAAGTAGTTAGCATAAAAGACTCGGGACCCAGCTGTGGGCAGTTTTTAGGGCAATAACCACATGATGTGCATACCTATTATGTTGACTATGGGACCTTGCCAATCTTTGTAGGCAGGAAATTCTAGATATGGAGAATGACTATGGACAATTCCTTATTATGTGAGTCAATGTTTTAAAATTAAAATGATAAATAATAGATTAATGGGTGCAGAAGGTAAATACAGATATGATTTTATAAGAGGAGATAAGAGATATTATGTAAGCATGAACTTCAAGAATAGAATGAGAATGTGGTTAGTCAATCAGCTAGCTAAATATTGTATTGTGTGTGGGCTTATCATATCCAGTAAGCAGTTTAAGGGGCTGGGACAGCTAATGTCACTTAATAAAATGAGAAGCAAGAGGAAAAGAGCCGACATCATGGTTATACAGTATTTTATTCGTTAGAAAAGGCTCCCTCTGTACTAGGGTGACCAGACATCCCCGGTTTCAGGGGACAGTGCCTGGATTGAGCACACTGTCCCCGGACCAAGTATGTCCCCAGTTTTTTCCCTGGATTGGATTTGAACAGGGGCTGGGGCAATTTCAAAGATATGGGAGAATAAAAAAATGTTTTTTTGAATTACACCTTACACCTGAATTACAAGCTTAGGGGGGTGTATTTATTTTCCATTATCTGTGCCCCTTTCTGATGATCATGTGCTGGTCGGAGTGGAGAGAAAATTTCTTCAGTTTCGGGTGTATGCCCATTCAGCTCCGCTTGCATGTTCTTCTGCGTTGACTCAAGTCCCGGCCAGCCGCCTGCCTGCTTATCTCCTTAACACCCCCTGGCGCAGTGATCTTCCTCTGCTCCCCACCCAGTAGTAGCCGGGGGGCCTGGAGAGTGAGACTCCTGGCTTCATACCTGAGCTTCTGTTGGAGATGCAACAAACCTACAGCTTAGCCTATTGTATATGCAGTTTGCAGTATATGCAGTATATGCAGATGCAGTTTACAAAAAGGACACAAGATGTCGCTAATGCTTAATGATATTATAAGATATGTATACTCTATGATGTTGTATCTTCTATCCCCAAAGTGTACTCGTTGATTTCTTTTTCCTGCCTTGTTGTCTGTGTGTTGTTCTTCTTACCATGATGTGGAGACATCTTTGCCTATGTGTGATGATGTTCCAATAAAGAAGCCAGTTCCTGTTACTACACAAAGTCTGATCTCAACTGACTCCGCTGCTCCTATCAATCGTACTCTGACCCAACTTTTCATCTTTGTGCCCAGTAAGATTGCCTTTTCTGCTCTCTGAACATTTTCATTGAATTTGATACAAGCAAATGGACAGGCTTCGACCTTGAATTCTGGGAATGTCTGGCTCCTGTAGCAAAACAAAACTATTATAAGAGGTACTAACCCCAAAAGCAAACATGTATTATATTGCAGCTTACCAGTTCTTAGATGTGGTGGCTGCATTTGTTTGTTTTTGTTATTTTTTTGGTTTTCTTTCCTTTTTTTTTTATCTGGTGATCCAGCCAGTAATCTCACTTGCAGATGTTGCAGTTACATTGCACTGACAGGTAAAAAACAATGGTCAGCTTTTTATTTATTTATGAAAAACTTTTATCCCAAAAAAAACCTGTTGCTGTAACTGCAGTGTGAGCTGGAGTTTAGCTTCAGTTTGTTAAATTTGCTAGTACAGTGGAACCTTGGATTACGAGCATAATCCTTCCAATGGAATGCTTGTAATCCAAAGCACTCGCATATCAAATCGAGTTTCCACATAGAAATCAATGGAAACAAGGATAATTAGTTCCGCATTGACTTCTATGGCATTTAATACCGCATGTGACCAGAGGTGGGGGGGGGGGGGGTGGAAGAGCCTCGGAAATACTCAGGGACAGCTCAGCTGATCTTGTAAACCCCCGGAAAAATGGGTATTTCCGAGTAGGGTGACCACATTTCCAAACTGCCATTCAGGGACACACCCCTTCTCACCTTCCCCAAAAAAAGATGAGGGGGGTAATGTAGTCTCGGGGTTGATGGGGAATTTAAGTTATTTGTCAGGTGAATGTGCCATTTGCCACCAGATGCAGTGCCGCTTGCCACCCATTAACAACAAAAACAAGCAGCGCTCTATGAGTTAAAGTAATAAAAACTTTATAGTTGAAAAAGTAAAAAATGGACATCAAACAAATGTACACAAGTTAATATGCCATGGTGGACAATTAGGGTACATAAAATAGCTACCAATTACATAGCATTGAAAGGAGTCCTGTGATGGAGTGGTAAAAATCAGAGACTGATATCAATCACTTGGGCTGCTGTATGGGCATCAGTTCATAAGACTTAGTGACCCATGCATAAGGACACAGTACCTTAGATGGTAGAAGGGGATACTGCTGTATCCCCTTCAACTGTAAAGTTTTTATTACTTTAACTCATAGAGCGCTGCTTGTTTTTGTTGTTTATTTTTGTACCCATCCTCCCATGGTTGGCAGCTGCACTGAGTCAAGTATAGATATCCATATAGGTATTACTGTGTTCTGCTTCATAGGTCGCGTACACACGATCAAATTTGTCCGCTGAAAACGGTCCGCTGGACCGTTTCAGCAGACAAATCCGATCGTGTGTATGGGCTAGCGGACAGGTTTGTCCATCGGACAAATTTCAAAGCATGCTTTGAAATTTGTCCGCTACAAACCTGTCCGTCGGATATGTCCGCTGGTTAGTACGGGAAACCAGCGGACATATCCTCCCACACATGCGTCGTATCCTGTGAATGGATCCGACGCATGCGCGCGGAAGTGTTTACTTCCTGGTGCGGTGACGTAGCGGTGACGTGGCGGCGTCAACGTCACCGCCGCGTCACCACGCTGTCTGCCGGCGGGGATTTTGATCCGATGGTGTGTACACGCCATCGGACCGAAATCCGATGAGACATGTCCGCTCTAAACTGTCCGTCGGACAAGTTTGAGCGGACATATCTCATCGTGTGTACGAGGCCATATTGTTGTAGCGCTATTGAGGGCTTTGTGTTTTGTGTCGCTTGCCACCCATAGCCTTTCACCAGATGCAGTGCTGTTGTCACTCCCTCTGCATGAGCCACGTGCATAGATGAATGCAACCACCACATTTAGGAATGGGTAAGCTGCAATATATTACACAGTGGCGGAGCTACACATTATTTTGGAGGATGGTGTCAGTAGGGCAGTGGATGCTGTCAGTAGTCTTCTACTTTTTTTTTTTTACAATTTTTTTGGCGCCCTCTTGATGAAATATCAGGGGTCGGAAGGGGGCTATATGATTAAGAGATGCTATGAATTGAATCTCTGACAAGGTTACAGTTGGATACCTGTATTGTCTATGCCTCTTTTCTTTCTGTTTTATGTATGATGAAAATTAAATATGTAGCGCTACCTGTAGCTGGCCAGCCAGAACCTGTCCTAGGTAGTTAATATAACCTACATGTATATACAGCTAAACCTGCTAAGAACCTAATGTAGTGCACATGTTTATATGTGAGAGACAAAACCAGAGTTATTCACTGTGATTTTATACTTGGATGTCATATAACAGTTGTATGTTGTGTTCACAGAAGCAAAAGAAAAAATATGCCTTTAAGAATCGTTTATTTATGACATCAAGAGGTAAGCAATAGCACAGTAGAATTCTGGCCAGAAAGCATAGAGTTAAGCTTTTGTGACTCATCAGAAGCCTTGGTCAATCACAGCCAATCTCACATTGAGCAGAGTCTTGACCAGTCACAGCCAGCTTTGCATCCACTCTGTCTGGGAAATTTCCAGCACATAGTCTGCAGAATCTTTTCCAGCACAGACCGAGAGCAGAGAAGACACAAGGCCAGAGTTCTGTTTTATGGAAGCAAAAGGGCCCAAAGCAGGTATGTCATACAGTTATATAAATGTTCCTATTGTAAATAGTGTGGTTAGAACTGTATACTGATCTAGTTGTGTGTTCACTTGTAGTTCCACCATACCTCCTAACCGAACCATACCCCCAAACAAACTAATTGTCAAACCAAACCGAACTAATTCACGAACTAAAGCAACCTCACCAAACCCTGCAAACCACAGAGTAATACCTTTCAGAGAAATTAGAGAATGCTTTAATAACTTACAGAGAGAGAGAGAGGGTATAAGTACTGAATAAAGAGATATATCCACCATCTTATGTTAAATGACAAGATTTAATATTTGAGACACCATTTTCTATTATACTTATTCATCACGTGTTTTTGTACATGGACTGTCTGCTGCAAAGCAGAAGTGTTATATATGAAGAAAAGTGAAGTTAATAAAGAAGTTATTTTAAGCATTTGGTGTGCTCTTTAAACCTACTGCTTCCATAGAACAGCGCTAGAGGAATTTCAGAGTAATAGACAGTCGTGTTGGACTGAAAAGTCAGAGATATCACAATTCTTCTAATGCCACAGTGCATGAGGCACTTCATAGTGCTGCGCCTGCCACACTACCCCTGAAGGAGCCTCTGGTTAAATACTGGCATTGGCACACCAAGTTACCCTGATGATGTCTAGGGGTGAAATGCCAGTGGTGGAGTAATGAGCGAATGTCCAGACAGTCAATAAAGTTTCCTTCAATGCCTTTTTTATTTTTCAGCCAACAAGGCAAACATCATCTTCAGTTTAAGGAAAGGAAAGTTGATGAAAGAAGGATAAGAGAACCTTGTGGTATGAGGCTTAGATGTGAACAGGGCAGGCCTGCCCTTGACAATAGCAATAGTTGCTATGGAGTGGAGTGGAGTGTATAAAGTACCCACGGGCAGGTTTCCCACACTAACCTGGCAGCCGAGGTGTCACTTCAGATCGCTGGGAGGAACAGGTCTCTCTCTCTATCTCAGACCTGGCTCTAAGGCTCTTGTAACCAGCCAATTTCTTCAAAAGGTTGGATGGGTGAACTGAGCGAATCCTCCCAGTAAATTTCCTCTAGCATAGGTCACCAGGTGACAGCAAAGTGTACCTGTCAGCATCCCGGTCACCAGATCCCTGATTGGTTCGTTCAAGCCCTGTTGGACAACCTGCCTCCAGGTTCTCCTCAAGCCGACCCCCCAATCGCACGGCACCCAGCCTGGGATCTTCTCAAAAGAACTGGGAACCCAGTAGAGTACTGGGGTCCCCTCTGACCACCGGTTGAGGTATAGCATAGCCTGTGAGTTTGGCCAGGTGAGCCAGAACTGCCTGAGCACATGACACCTGTCACAGATATATTGCTCCCCAGCATGCCCCACAAGGGAAAACTCCTCCAATTGGCTGCTGGGGAAAGCTTGCTCTGTCAGAACCCCCTCTGCCGTCAATTGCCGACCAGGGATGACGACACATCCCTAGAGTGCAGAATGGCTCAGAGAACACTTCTGAAACAACAGGGGTCACCATCTAACAATTGTGTGAATGTGAGCAAGGTAACTCTCCCATTCTTGCTAAATTTAAACTAGCGCCCAAACATAAAGTAAAGGGGTGCTACAAATAAAAGAAAATTTGAAGAAATATCAGGGGTCTAAACAGGGGGAACTTTATAATACAAAAGGTGCGTTAAAGGCCAGATCACCTGGTGAAAACAAAGGGAGAAAGCTTAAAGGGGTTGTAAAGGATTTTTTTTTTTTCATAATAAGCATCCTTTACCTGCAGACATTCCTCTTTTCACTTCCTTCATTATTCGTTTTTGCTCAGAAGTTGCTCTATTTCTTCTCTGTTCTGTTCACTTCCTGCTTGTCTTATTGTTACTCACCACCGTGAAGGGAGGCTTTACTGCGGTGGTCAGTGTCGTGCTCTCCCCCTCCTGGGAACTACATCTGTGCGGCAGGACGCTCTCTACGTGTTAGAGATTTCAAGGTGGTGTGAATTACTTGGTGTGCCACAATGCATACTGGGAAATGTAGTTCTTACATGAACGAGCGCCGCAAACCAGGAAGTGAATGAGAGAACAGAAACTAGAACACCGGAGGTGATATAGATGAAGGAATTTAATAGGTATTTATTCGTTTTTTAACAGAATCATTACACTATTTTGTCTGTCTACCTTGCAGACATTAATTTTAGGCAATTTTTTTTTTCCTTTACAACTCCTTTAAATGAACAAAACAAATACAGTCACAACATTTAAGAATTGGTAAGCTGCAATATATTACACAATAGTAAAGCTAGACATTCTTTCACCTGGGGCAAAGATTTAGCTCAGCACACCGCTACTCCCCCCCCTCCCTTGGGGGGCATTGGTGAAATATCGGGGGTCTAAACAGGCACTTTTGAGACTGAGAAAGGGACTGAGGACAGATTCCCCAGTCCCTTTCTATCTATGCAGCCTCAGCTGCATTGGACAGTGAATGAATTGGAAGTGTGTTGGGCAGCTTCCTGTTCATTCATAAACTGAAGCATAGTAAACACAGACACAGTTAGATGATTTATCAGTATAAAAACTCACATGAGCTGTGAAATAAGTACCATACTGGGGATGCGAAGTGCCAGAGAATTATACACACATTAATGAATGAATGAATGATGAATGAATAAGCCTTAATCTCTGGAAAAAGTATTCCTCTTCTCTGGGCTTTCGCTTTCATTTATTGTATAGCTTCATAACCTCAATACATACATTTAAACACAATCTAAAAAGTGTAATGATTCAATGAACTGTCAGCTGCCCCAGCTTCCCTCTATATTTTGGCTTCCTTTCAAGCACTTTCCAAAAGGGATTTAAAAGGAGATTTTCTTGGCTGAAACATCTGCCTGCTTTTATTACTTAGGCGTCAAAACATTTAGAAAAAAAAGCCTTCTAGGTCAATTGAATATATAGAGATATTCAATCCATGGTGTAATATGATGCGCCCTATGAGTGATATGGGCAGTGAGCCATAGTAACCAATCGAAAATTAGTTTTGATTGCTGTGACTTTATTCAGCAAAATAAAAAGTTGTTATGGGTTTGCTATAGCATTTTTGCTTCTTTATTTTCTGTTCTGGGTGTTTGCAGATAATGGAATCGCACTCTGATTTGATATATCTCTCAGGCACTCACGCATTATGGTTATTTAACCACTTAAGCCCCGGACCAATATGCTGCTAAATGCCCAGAGGCGTTTTTACAATTCGGCACTGTGTCGCTTTAACAGACCGGAAGGGGTTAAATGTGCCTATGTGTATGGTGTCAGTGTAGTGTTGGTGCGACTTACTATGTGATGTCTTCTCTCTTCTTGGCGGATTGAAAATACCGCCGAGAGGAGAGGTGACATCACTTCCTTTGCCTGTGTTTACATTATACAGGCAGAGGAAGTGACAAGGCGGAGGCTCAGGGGATTGGCTGGGAGCCAAAATCGAACAGCCACCCCCTCATCCCGGATCGCTCCCAGAGGTAAGCCGTCCGCTGCACGCAGCGGAGGGGGTCCCATCTGCCTGTACGTGCCATTCTGTGGACGTACATAGTCATGCGACGGGTGTTAGGTGGTTAATGGTCTCAGTGCCGATCCTGACCTCCTTGGGGCCCTAAGCAAAATTCTGCTAAGGGGCCCTCTACCTGACCCGTGATGCCGTGAGCTATGTAAACCATTTGCCATTGCCACACAGTCACACCTGACACTTCAGTGCTCCCAATACAATCCTCCCTCCTTTAAACAAAACAGTCAAAGAATAAAAATAATAATATATGGATGGTATATAGGGGCGGGGGGTGAGAACTGTGTATATGGATTGTATATAGGGGCGGGGGGGTGAGAACTGTGTATATGGATGGTATATACACAGTTCTCACCCCCCGCCCCTTATATACCATCCATATACACAGTTCTCACCCCCCCGCCCCTTATATACCATCCATATACACAGTTCTCACCCCCGCCCCTACATACCATCCATATACACAGTTCTCACCCTCCGCCCCTATATACCATCCATATATACAGTTCTCACCCCACCCCCCCTATATACCATCCATATACACAGTTCTAACCCCCCCTGCCCCTAAATACCATCCATATACACAGTTCTCACCCCCCGTCCCTATATACCATCCATATACACAGTTCTCACCCCCCACCCCAATATAGCATTCATATACACAGTTCTCACTCCCCTATATACCATACATATACACAGTTCTCACCCCCTACCCCTATATACCATCCATATACACAGTTCTCACCCCCCCACCCCTATATAGCATTCATATACACAGTTCTCACTCCCCTATATACCATCCATATACACAGTACTCACTCCCCTATATACTATGCACATACACAGTTCTCACTCCCCCGCCGCTATATACCATTCATCTACACAGTTCTCACTCCCCTATATACCATCCATATACACAGTACTCACTCCCCTATATACTATGCACATACACAGTTCTCACTCCCCCGCCCCTATATACCATTCATATACACAGTTCTCACCCCCCGCCCCTCTATACAATCCATATACACAGTACTCACTCCCCTATATACCATTCATATATGCAGTTCTCACCCCCCGCCCCTCTATACAATCCATATACACAGTACTCATTCCCCTATATACCATTCATATGCACAGTTCTCACCCCCCGCCCCTATATACCATCCATATATACAGTTCTCACTCCCCTATATACCATCCATATACACAGTTCTCACCCCCACCCCTATATACCATTCATATACACAGTTCTCACTCCCTTATATACCATCCATATATACAATTCTCACCCCCTGTCCCTATATACCATCCACATGGATTCCATATGGATGGTATATAGGGGCGGGGTGTGAGAACTGTATACAAGCATACCCCGCTTTTAAGTACACAATAGGGTTTATTTACTAAACCAATGAGCTTCTAACTCCAGCTTGTACAATTAAGCCTGGTAATAAAACCTGGAAGGTCATTGGTTTCTGCGCAGAAGTGAGCCTTATTTTGCGCTTTCCAGCTTTAGTAAATAAACACAATTCTGTACTTAAAGGTGGGGTATGCCTGTATATGGATGGTATATAGGGGCGGGGGGGGTGAGAACTGTATATATGGATGGTGTATGAGGAGAGAGAGAACTATATGGATGGATGGTATGGGGGGGGGGGGGCAGAACTGTATAGATGGTGTATGGTGGTGGGGGGGGGGGGGGTGGTGAGGTTCATATGTATGGTTTATCATGTATGAGGAGGAGGGGTAAGAAAACTTTGGCTAAAAACATACTTTTCAAGCCAATCTCCCAGCACGATCTCTGCACATTTGAACACAGCAGTAGGGAATGGGGAGGCTCTGCCTTCAACCCCACCTCCGTGTCCCATCTTCAGCCATTCAGAGGAGAGCAACCGGCAATATGGAGGCTCTTTCTGTGTCCCGTCTGCATTACACTGAGCTGATGGAGGCGTGCCGCTGATACAGACAGTGCAGGGGTAGATTAGATTGGGAGGTAGGCTCAGGCAGCAGGAGCAGATAATATAGCGGACCTCGGGAGTGACGGGACACGTCGTGGAGACACAGGGAGCCACTGGTGGGTCTGTCACAGTGACCACACCCTTGGCATTAATTGATGCGCGTGACGCTATAACACGAGGGGGGGCGGGGCCTCGAGTAATTTGCGGGGCCCTACGCAGCTTGCGTAGTGAGCGTATAGGGCGGATCAGCTCTGAATATTAAATTGATACTCCCTTTGTGGAATTGGTAGAGACACAAACTACTTTGGCTCTATCTAAACACAAACATACAGTATGTATGACTGCGCTCACAGTATGTCCTTAGTATTCTGGGTTTAACCACTTCAGCCCCGGAAGATTTGGCTGCTGAATGGCACTGCGTCGCTTTAACTAACAAGCAGTCGTGCGACACTGCACCCAGACAAAATTTATGTCCTTTTTTTCCCACAATAAGAGCTTTCTTTTGGTGGTATTTGATCATCTCTGGTTTTTTTATAAACAAAAAAATAGCACCAATTTTGAAAAAAACACAATATTTTGTACTTTTTGCTTTAATAAATATCCCCATTTAAAAAAAAATGCAATTGTTTTCTCAGTGTAGGCCGATATGTATTCTTCTACATATTTTTTGTAATAAAAATCACAATAAGCGTATATTGAGTGGTTTGCACAAAAGCATCTACAAAATAGGGGATAGATTTATGGCATTTTTATTATTATTATTTTTAGTAATGGCATTGATCTGCGATTTTTTTTTTTATCGGGACTGCAACATTATGGCAGACACATCAGACACTTTTTATACATTTTGGGACCATTGGCATTTATACAGGGATCAGTGCTATAAAAATGCACTAATTATTGTATAAATGTCACTGGCAGGGAAGGGGTTAACACTAGGAGGCGATAAAGGCGTTAAATGTGTTTTCTGACTGTGTGTTTTAACTGTGGGGGAGGGGACTGACTAGAGGAAATGGTGGTTCCTAGCTATAAGGAACTCACGATCTGTCTCTCCTCACAGAATAGGGATTTGTGTGCCTGTTCTGCCTCTTGTGTCTGAGATCGCTCATGGCCGGAGGTCATCGCGACCGCTGGTCACGAGCATCGGCACCGCCACAATGAAATGGGCACGCGCGTGTGCCTGTTATCCCTCCTAAAGGAGCCGACGTACAGGTACGACCACAATGAGCGAAGCCAGGCGGATGTCGGGTCACTGCTATTCTTTAGGCCCTCCGATCTGATCCGCCCGGATGAAAGGGGACAAATTCCCTTCTGTTTTATTTGCAGATTGGAGGTAGGTGGGCATAAGCGGACAAAAGTCTGTTTACATCTGCCACTCTATTGAGGATGCGGTTCTGTCGGGCTGATGGTGTGAAAAGGGCCCAAGACTGCTTTCACACTAAATTTGCTACGGCTTGCCTACACCGTGGTTGCAGCGTACTGCACCTGTGTCTATCCTACGAGTTAGCTGAACTTTGCCATAGACTCCGCCTGTGGCAAAAGTCAGTGCTATACAGGAGGCATTGGCTTATGGGACTCTGCTCTGCAGCTGCTTTATTCCTCTACCACCAGCTTCATTCACAACACTAATGTTGTTGGTCGGAAACCTGCGATATGGACTCGCCAACCCCTCATTCCAGAGCAGGATGTCGCGGGCCACATCAGAGGGCTCCGCGGGCCACATGTGGCCACTGGGCCACTGGTTGGCCATCCCTGCACTATAGTGTCAAAAGTATTGGGACACCTGCCTTTACATGCACATAGGGCCAGATTCTCGTATATTGGCGTAAATGCCAGCGGGGCGTAGCGTATCATATTTACGCTACGCCGCCACAAGTTTGGAAGCAAGTGTCGTATTCTCAAAGCACTTGCGTCCTAAGTTATGGCGGCGTAGCGTAAATAGCCGGCGTAAGCCCGAGTAATTCAAATGTGGATGAGGTGGGTGTGTTTTATTGAAATGAATCGTGACCCCACGTTTTTTGACGCTTTTTTTGAACTGCACATTCGCTGTCCGTGGACGTATCCCAGTGCGCATGCTCCAAATTACGCCGCAAATAATCATTGGTTTAGACACAAACGTAACTTACGCAAATCCCTATTCGCGAACGACTTGCGCAAACGACGCAAACAACGGAAAATACGATGCTGGCCCGACGTCCATACTTAACATTGTGTGTACGCCTCACCTACGCAAAGTTACCCCTCATATAGCAGGGGTAACTTTACGCTTGCGCAAACAACGTAAAATACGACGACCGGGCGCAATTACGTTCGGGAATCGGCGTATCTAGCTCATTTGCATATTCAACGTGGCTAATCGACGGAAGCGCCCCTAGCGGCCAGCGTATAATTGCACACAATTATACGCCGGCGTAGGCAAGTTACGTCGGCGGAGGAAGCCTATTTTTTTACGTATCTGCCTTTGAGAATCAGCGTAAACATGAAATTACGGCGGCGTATCGGGAGATACGCCGCCGTAAGACTTTTCAGAATCTGGCCCATAAACTTTAATGACATCCCAGTCTTAGTCCGTAGGGTTCAATACTGAGTTGGCCCACCCTTTGCAGCTATAACAGCTTCAAAACAAATAAAAGTGTCTGCGCTGTGACTAACACAACACTAAATTCTAAAATGGGGTGGCAAGTGAATCAGGCGACCCTAGCCAGGACAGTGGCCAGGGAGGCAGGTGAATAGTGTCGTGTACTAACAAAAGAGCAATGAAATGATACAATCTTAAATACAAACAATGTGATGGGCAGTACAATCCAAGTAAAAAAAAAAAGGAAAAACAGAGTCCAAATCCAACTGATGGGTAGAGAAATAATAAAGGAAAGTCTAGTGGTGGAAGTCCCAATAACCGAGTCTGTGAAGTAGCAAGCTGCACACCTTAGGATAGTCACAAACAACCTCTAGTGATCCCAGCAGCTCACCTCACATACGGCATGGATGGTCTAATAATAGCCTTGCACACGGAGGTCTAGTCTCCTGACATAATACAGTTCTTACAATCTCAACGATGGGCAGCCCATGTGAGGGAGAAGAGAACGAAAAAAACCACAGCAGATTGTGTAATCCTGGTGGTACAGGGAACCTAGCACACCGCTTGCACCCAATGCACTTACACAGAATGCAAGATGTAGGGCTTATCTCCACGAGCAGCGAACTCATCAGTGTCCTGCTTCTCCTCCCAATCCAGATAGACCGTGTCACGCTGAGGGTGTAGGTTCACTCGAACAGCAATGCCACAAAGCAATGAGTGAGAAGGGAAAAGAAGAGCACAGTGCGTGATCAGTGGAAATATTTATTAAAACAGCACAAAGTATAAAAAAGAACAGACTCACAT